>OU342740.1:447073450-447311884 GCA_910589775.1 Avena eriantha
TGCATGTCTTTTACTTCCATAAACCACATATGGATCCACCTAGTGTGATTGCAATGTCTGTTCCTCTAAAAAAATGACATAAGGATCCACCAGTGTCATTGCATGTCTGTTCTTTTCATGAACCACACTCAGTGTCATTGCATGCGTGTTCTTTTTATTAACCATAGCTAGAGTCATTGCATGTCTGTTACTTCCATAAACCACACATGGATCCACCAATGTCATTGCATGCTTGTTGTTTTCATGAACCACACCCAGTGTCACTGCATGTCAGTTCTTTTCATGAACCACATAAGGATCCACCCAGTGCCATTGGATGTGTGTTCTTCTCATGAACCACACGTGGATCCACCGATGTCATTGCATGTCTGTTCCTCTAAACAAACCACATAAGGATCTACTAGTGTCATTGCATGTATGTTTCTTTTCATGAACCACACCTAGTGTCATTGCATGCGTGTTCTTTTCATAACCATAGCTAGAGTCATTGCATGTCTGTTACCTTCATAAACCACGCATGGATCCACCGATGTCATTGCTATCTGTTCTTTTCATGAACCACACCCAGTGTCATTGCATGGGTAGCCGTTAGACCGAGTCTTCTAGAAGGCACACCCTAACACAGTTGTTCTGCTTGACGATTGTTACATACCGTTCGATTGGGGCGCTTGGATGATTGGGATGGTCTTCGTGAGAGCGATCCGCGAGTAGGCTGTTCTGTGGCATGATTGGCCACGCTTGCTTTGGACAAACTGGCAACACCGGGCGCTCCCCTGTTGCGAGTGTCACGTCTCACGAGTTCAGTGGGCCACATCCTAGTGTCACGTCCTCATTACTTCTCTTCCTCCCCGTACTTCTCTTCCTTACCCTCGAAGCCACTTTCCCCCACCTCACTCCCATCCTGCCGTAGCCGCAAGCCGACGGCGCCTCCATCCCAATCGCCTCTCCGGCAGCCACCCTCCCACCCCTCTCGCCATGGGTTCAAGGGGAGACAGCGAGGAAACGCGTCGTGACGACAGGGACGGTGATTTTGATGTGAGTCATCTCATCTCTATTTCTATCATCTGTGGCCAGTTATCTATTTTTTGAGCTAGATCTATTCTGTTTACTCATGCGCGTATGATGTGTTAGGCCAACTAGACGATGTATGACTCCGACTATCACGGTTTAGAGGATGAAGACAGTCCTTTGGTATGTAAACATGGATATGTGCCCGCTAAATTTGTATCCTTCGAAGGACGAAACGCAGGCAGGAGGTTTCTACGGTGTCAAGGACATCGTGCAATGATGCAAGGCGGAAGTTGCGGTGTTGTCAAATGCGTAGATCTAGAGTGTCCCAAATCGATATAGAAAACGCTGGACAAACTATGGGAAATGACTGTCGAGTTGAAAGAATTCGTATTCAGCTCACTTCTTGACAGTGTTGAGATGAAGCTATGGGAACCAGTTGACACGACCAAGCATAAGCGAGATCTCAGGTGGGTGCAAGACAAGGTTATCAAAGTCGAGAAGGAGAGGGACGCGGCGTTGGCCCTGAAAGCTAAAGCAGAGCAAGAACTGACTCAAGCAAGGAACGATCTCCACCAAGCCAAAGTCCTGCAGTACACAACTATGAGTATTGACAAGTGCATGAGGAAAAATGCAGAGAAACAATTGAAGCTGTGCAAGGAAGATGCTAAAAGGAAGGAGCAGACAATTCAATCTTTGCTCTCGCAGGAAGATGCGCATCGAGCCAAGATTAGGAAGATCAAGGAGATGTGTATAACTAGTTCTATTTAGCTTAAGCTCCGTGCCTTTTAAGTTGTAATATTTGTACTTGTTGACCTAGCGGTCTGAACTATTGGCCCCGGATTCCAGGGAGGAAAAAAATTGCTCTGACCCCGCATTAATTTGTGGAAGAATTTGTGATTTAGATCAATTTCTGCCTCGATTTAGATCTCTGTCCCGGATTGGGAACGCAACCGCGGACCAAAGACACCTTTTCTACTAGTGTATTCTGACACTGATGGTTTGTTGAAACGTAATCTACGTGGATTGTGCCGCATGCAAATGGCACAATCACAATTTATGAAGTGGAAGCACGTACACCCGGTTACTGGAGATCTGAGAGCTTCGCCACATGCAGGGGATGCTGGAGCAGAGAGGCGGTGAGATAGACAGGCTCAAGATTAGGCCAAAAAGTGGTACCCATTTCCTCCTCATCTGGGCATTATCGGTGAGAACATTGTTGTTTATGTTGCTACGTCGTTGTGCAGCATTTGAAATAAGTTGCTGGTTCATGGAGTGTGGCATCTTAAATAATTTATTTATGTGTCACTTACATTCCGTCGTATTTGGAGACCTCCTGCCCCTCAGCAATCGTGGAACCGGTGGATCCTTGTTTTCAGATAGCAGTGGCACAATCACAATTTCGGATTCAACTACTGACTCGGGCGTTTCCAAACCCTAAGTCACGGTACATTTTACTCAGAGAAGTGGGTAGATTGTTTCGCCCAGCAACGTGCCACACACAGAGCGATCAGAATTTAACAGAATTACATATGTAGGTTCAAGTTCAACACATTACTATGCATCTTCATTGCCGGCAGCCTTCTTCCGCAGCCTGGGTGCCAAGCCTTCACATCCAATGGCTTCTTCATTTCCTGCCTTCTTCCTCTTCCTCGGTGCCAATTTTCCTAGCTTCACGTACTCTGCATCGCCGGGACAATGGGCACCAGAATCATGTCCAGCATCATATTTCCACTCATTTTTAATTTCTTCGGGCAGCAAAATGACATCTTTCCACTCGTTTTTAATTTCTTCGGGGAGCAAAAGGACTGACCCGACAGTCATGTTTCTAACCTTGCGACGCTTCCTGTCAAAGAAACAAGACTGTTGCATAACTGCCCAATATCTACAAAGTAAATAAAACAAAAATTACAATTCAGCACAAACATGCGAACCCCAAGAGACCTTTGCTTACCAGGAGCTAATTGGGTTCGAGCAACCACCATGGCCAAGAATAGAAGGGCGACTCCCAGTTGCAGCAGCTTTCACATCCAGTACATCACATTTCAGCTTAAACATGACAGCCGAAGCATACCTTTTCATCAACCCAATTAGCTGACTGTCACACGTTATAGGAACCATGATGCCACGTTCATCCATGAAGCTGAACTTTGCAGTCTACTTCGGCCATAATTCAACATGATTACGCAGAGCAGCAACCATACCAGATATAGTGTAGATCTGCGCAAGTGCTTCTTCCATCGTGAAACAATGGTGTCCATACCTCTTGCCCTTAGAGTCGTACCTATAGAGGACTACCATAACTAGGTAAGGGGGGTCTGCGCAGATCCCACTTGACAAAAAACTGTGGACAAAATATGTTTGTCAGCGTTGGGCTAACAAACAATTTGAGGTTCAGTAGCCTACTAGCAGTTGTAACTAGTGCGAATAGCAAAGAGAAGGGTAGATCACGCGCTTGTAGACAAAACTTCTTCTTTCTTGATAGTAGGATCTGCCATCCTCTGAGCTGCTCGGCTCGTCGGCGGCGGAGGCAGGCTAGAGCCTCGCAACAGCGGCTACAGCATGCGCCATTGGAGCTCAGGATCAGCGACTGGGCGCAGCAGCTGGTCGTAGCAACTTGGCGCCGGAAGTCAAATGTCCAAAGGGATCGTCCTACCTAGAGGGTGGATTCCGACGCCGCCTGTGTTAGGGGAAAGCTGGGAATGGATTTGTGAAATTGGTCAACGCATCCAATCCACTTAGCTGCTCGATTTGCCTAAGAGGTTGCCGCGTTGGCGCCCGCGTCACGGACAGCTGACCGACATGAGGGTCCCGACCGTCTACTTCACGGGGTAGTTTAACAGAATGTTTGAATTTGGCAGGGGTGAGATGAGTTTGCCTCGAAATGGCCCCTCTCAGTAGTTGGCGGCCCAACTTTTCGAAACGCGGTAATTTCAGGCAACTTAGGTACCGCCATGCGCTAGCCTGCCAACTTTGGTACCACAGACGAACAACCCCGTCAGGTACCCCCAACCCGCCCAGCTTGAGGGGTCTGCACACTCTCTCCCAGTTTACATGACAATATCCTCCATTCGCTTCCTTCCTGCCAGCCCAAAGGAATCCCTACAGATCCTCTGAGTCTGTTTGAGGGTCTTCTTGTTAAGTCTGAGTGCGATAATCTGGTGCAGGGGGATTGCCATCAACACGGACTTAACGATGGCCAAGCGCCTAGCCTTCGTCATCATGGAAGCTTTACATAATGGGAGGCAGTTTGCTATACTGTCCACCAAAGGTTGGAGTGCCGATGCTAAGAGACGTCGGACCGATAGTAGGATGTCGAGGTACTTGACAAGGAAGTGTGCTAGCTGACATTCCATAACTCCTGCCGCAATCTGGGCTTCTTCCTCGGTGCAGACAATCGGGGTAACCGAGCACTTGGAAAAGTTGGTATGTAGTCCCGACACCTCCCCAAAGAGCGCAAGCATTGCGCGAACCGCTCGCAGCTCCGCCTCATCTGGATGGCAGAAGATGACTACATCATCAGCGTAGAGGGAAACCGACGTCACCAACTCTTGTGGCGCAATGCGCTTTAGCACCCCATCTCCATGGCCTTAGCCAACAGCTTGTTGAGCGAGTTGATGAAAAACACAAACAACATCGATGACAAGGGGTCCCCCTGTCTCAAGCCCCGTCGATGCCAAATCGGCGGGCCTGGCTCGCCATTGAGCATCACCCGTGTGCTCGCCGTCGAGAGGAGGATAGCCACTAGTTCCCTGAATCTAGGGTCAAACCCTACTCTCTGTAGTACCTTGAACAACAGTTCCCATGATACCGAATTAAAAGCTCGAGCAATGTCTAGCTTGAGCATGACTCGTGGCTCCTTGAGCCTATGGTGTAAGCGTGCCATCTACTAAGCCAATATGAAATTATCATGAATGCATTGCTTCTAAATGAAGGCGCATTGGTTCAAGTCAACCAGGGCGCCCAGTCTAGGGGCAAGTCGTGATGCCAACACCTTCGCCGCCAGTTTGGCGAAGATATGGATCAAGCTAATCGGACAGTAATCTCCCAAGGTTGCTGCATCACTCCTCTTGGGCAGCAGAACTATCAAGGCTTGGTTGAGGCCTTGAAATTCGCGCCTACTCATGGAATGGAACTTGTCGAAGGCTAACATAAAGTCAACCTTGATCGTTTGCCAGCAAGATTGGAGGAATTCCGCCATGAAGCCATCCGGACCCGGCGCCTTACTGTGAGGTAGTCGCCTGATCACATCCCACACCTCTTCCTCTGTGAAGGGCGCATCCAGTTCCGACAAGTCCTCTGCATGTGTGCCTAGAAAGTCTAGGTCCAGCGAGAACTCACGGTCTACCGCAGTTCCTAATAGCTCATGGAAGTGTCCGTATGTAGCTTCTGCCATGGCTGCATGGTCAACTACGACCACGCCATCAACCTGGAGGCTATGGATCACATTCTTCTATCTCTGGTAGGAAGCGTGCTGGTGAAAGAATGATGTGTTCGCGTCCCCTTCCTTTAACCATGCCACCTTAGCGCGTTGTCGTGCCATCGTGCGCTCCAGGGAGGCTAGACCAAGGTCTGTGCGCTTCAGCTTAGCGCGAAGCGCACGCTCATCCACGGTGAGCTGTCTGGATTCCATAGCGATATCCAAGTGGTACACCACTTCCCGTGCTATCATCAGTTGCAGCTTCACCGTCCCTACCTTCTTGTCCGCCCAACTCATGAGTTGGCGTGTCGTGCGCTTCATCTTAGCGACTAGGCGACGGTAGGGGTCGGGGTCTCCATCGATGGTTGTCCATGCAGATTCCACCACGTCTTGGAAGCCGTCCAGCTTCATCCAAAATTGCTCAAACTGGAAGCGCTTCTGACCTGCCGCCATAGGTGTGCAATCCAGGAGCAAAGGACAGTGGCCGAGATGACCAACGAGAAACAACGCAATGAGCAGCTGTTGTGCAAGTCCTCCCAATCAGCCGTACAAAACATCCTATCTAGTCTCACAAGCGTCGGTGGATCTTGCTCATTCGACCAAGTGTATCTCCTGCCGTGGAGGTAGATTTCCTTCAGCGCGCACTCGTCCACAAATCTCCTGAAGGGACCCATCATGCGTCTATGAAGGTTATCGTTGTTCTTGTCCTCGTCACGGTAGATCATGTTAAAGTCTCCGCAGAGGACCCATGGTCCTGTGTGGATCCTCCTAACCTCTCGTAGCTCCGAGAGGAATGCGATCTTGTCTGCATCCTCCTGTGGGCCATAAACGCAAGTTATCCACCAAGGTATCCCACCCAGAGGGGTCACCCTAGCCGTAACGCTATTGATGTCCACATGTGCGTTGTCAAGCTGCACCACCCTGCTCTTCCAAGCTACTATAATACCTCCCCTCGTACCGGTCGCCGGCAAACAGAAATAAGCATCAAAATCCGCGCCTAAGGTTTCCATAACAATGTTAGGTGTTACAACAACCAGCTTGGTTTCCTGCATGCATACAATGGATGCACACGTTGTGCCTACAACACTCCTCACACCCATCCGACGCGCATGATCATTAAGACCACGCACGTTACACACTAGCACCATAGGTTCGTACGACATCGAAACAGTTTTCACCCGAGTGGAGATCACTTGGTCAAGCCACCATGAGGCGACCACCCATCATATCCGGCAGAGGCGTGGTACATCCTCTAATCGCGGACAAGGTCCACCCATAGAGCTCGCCCACCGCCTCGTGAGGGGCGTCTCAAACATCTTGTGGTATGCTTCCAAGGCAGCCTCCGAGGGCGCCTCGTCACCTGAAATGAGCCCTAGTTTCCGCATGAGGTTACGGACAACCTTCTGCTCCGAGCCTCCCGACTATCCTGTGATCCGGGAACTGTGTCTCGGTTTGAAGTTGAGAAGCCATGAGACATCGTTGCATGTACCTTTACATCTTGTTATATGTGCTAATTACCATCTTTCTCACTCCTTTCTTTTGAAATGGGGATTGCCCCGGCCTCTGCCAAACGTGTTTAAAGAGTATTACAGATCAGACATGGTTGGTACAAACACCAACCATCTGAAAAAAGCAAGAAATCTCACACGAGATACTCGAAAACAACTAGGCATCTGTCAATCTTCTAGAATGACGTCACGGAGCCTGGCTGAAAAAATCCGTGGTAACCGTCACAAGACGGGTGCACCCAGTAACCATAGGTTGCCGCTGATGCTCTAGGAGAAGGAAAGCCCAGACCTTGATCCAATGCGCCGCTAACCATCTTTCTCACTCCTATTTTCCAGTCCTATTAATCAGTGGTGTGTGTGGTTGATCTGATTTATGTCTACAGCATGAGTTCAACATGAGGGAACTAGTGAAGAATATGCACCACCCGATGTGTTAAATTTCTGTGTCTTTTCTTCTTAAGTTTATAAACATTCTTGTTTCGGTCGCCATGACCACCTGCCCTTTTTCAGATACAGAGATGTATACGACATATATACAACCTGGTAAATTAAAATTCATGGCGGCATACAATAATATGGAGCTAACCATTTGTTTTGTTTTGCTAGTAGAATCTAAAAAACAAACTACAATAAAATTATAAATTAGCTAAGTAAGCCACTATCTTGTCTTGCGTATGGATTAAGGCATGCCGAAGAAAAACAGATAAAATAGCACTCCAACTATGTAGGGTGTATGAACTTGAACTAAACCATGTTATACTACATATATAACACCAAAGGACAATAGTCATGGGAGGCATTAGGAAAACTCAAATCAAAGCCTCCTCTAGTGTTGGACAAGGAACTGTGGTCATTATCCTTACATCATATTCCCATGCCCAACCCTCTAGGTCCTCTTTTCTTCCTCTTCCTATTTCACAACAGATGTCTCGTATCATTTGAATATATGCAATATACGCTACTTTTTTCTGCTAATTTGACTTAGGAAACAAAATGGAAGAGGAAGGAGCGCTTAAGAATGATTGGAATGAGAGGCATCAGGAAATACCAGACCATGTTTCCACCTCAAAAGAAGAGGTGAAGAACAAATAAGCAATGTTTCCTCTATGTTCTCATTCCCACTGCTCTTAGGCCCTCTTTCTATTCCCCTTCCTACCTTGATTTTAATATTTCGCAACGAATATATGGATATGTATATTTGGTTTCTACGCTAAAGAAACCAGGCAAGACAAAAAGGAAGAGGAAGGAGTGCCTGAGAACAATAGGAATGGGAGGCATCGGGAAATACCAAACTGAATTCTCACCTCGAACACTAGAGGTGAAAACAAAGCGAGTTAGGCGTTCCTCCATGTTCCCATTCCCACTGCTCTCAGGCTCTCTTTTCTTCCTCTTCTCGACTAGCCTTCAAAATCTCACAATATCTAAGTATGTGCACACATGTCTACAGTTTCTCCAGTAAGCAACTGCACAAGCCAAAAGGAATAGGAAGGAGGGCTCAAGAACCATAGGAATGGGAGACATCAGGAAAGCACCAAACTAAATATTTACACTTCCAAAACTAGAGGTGAAAACAAAAGAATTAGGCTTTCCTCTATGTTCCCATTCCTAGTACTGTTAGGCTCTCTCTTTCTTCCTCTTCTCTGCTTACTGTTGGAGCCTACAAAATCTGAAGCTAAAAGGCATTAAACAACAATGTTTAACTGCTGGACAGAGAGATTCGGCTTTGATGTATAAATAGGCAATCGTGATGTGCACTCTGTGGAGATTGGAGAACCTTGGTGGATAGAGTAATGAAGACACCGAGTACATCCAGAATCACCATGCAGTCAATGACGATGGGGAACATGGTCCTATAGAGTTAATGTTGAGCCTGCGCAAAGCTGGACATTTATACATACGGCAGGAAAATATTGTACTGCAATCTGAGAGTAATCAGAAACTATGAGTTAAAATAATAAGAACTTGGAAAATTTAAGCCCTAACAAAATTGGAAAACTTAGAAACAAAGGCAGAAGAAAATTGCAGTGACAGTTGGTACACAAGGTACTTCAGACATGAGGTGCGCTATGAAAAACAAGTTAGAACAGACATATCGTAAACACAAACTGTATATATAGGCCTATTATTCTGCAAGTAACTCAACATCTAGATTATGTAGGCTGCACACAGCAACATTGGAGCAGAGAAACGTATGAAAAAAGAACTCTTAGGAACTATCCCAGGCCTTGGGAGGAAAAACACATGAAGGTATGCTGGTCATATATTCAGTCTAAACTTTCTGTAGAAACTGTTCCAATGGATCAGCTAGGCAATTGGCTGCATTATGGCAGGGTCCTTTAGCTTGTCTTCAGTCTCCTAAGCATCACAGAGCTTGACGTGGTACATGCTAGCTAAATCCGGGGCTGCCATCTGAGCAATCAGCACCCCGCGTATGAACTTGGAGACAAATGTGTGGTACTTTACTAGGGTGTGAGTGAGTGTGAACATCTTAGGATTCCAACCATGTTCCCAATCCAATTGCTCTTATGCCCTCTTTTCTTCCTCTTCCTGACTCGCCTTCGAGATCTCAATTTTACATAAATATGTGCACAAATTTCTATGGTTTCTGCATCAAAGCTTGCGCATAAGCAAAAAGGAAGAGGAAGGAGTGCACAAGAATGGTAGGAATGGGAGGCCTCAGGAAAGCATCAAAACTAACATTTGCACCTCAAACACTAGAGGTGGAAACAAACAAGTTTTGCGTTCCTCCATGTTCCCATTCCTAGTGCTCCTGAGCTCTCTTTCTTCCTCTTCCCGGCTTACTCTTAGTGCCTACAAATCCGGGGAAGCAAAACTCTCAAACAACAAGCTGGGATTGCTGGAGGAAGTGTTTCAGCTTTGTGGTATATATAGGATGTGCAGACCACTCTGTAGAGAACCTTAGAGAGAGCAAGCAATCAAGACAACCAGTGCATGTAGCACCGTTGTATAATCAATAAAAGTGGTGACATCAATCATCGGGCCCTACCAATTATCCTGAACATTTAATTTAAAGCACGTGCATGGACATTTTGTGCTTGATCACCCATATCTGAAATATTGTGTATAGTAATAGTGCCCACTTGCGCATTTGTACAGTACGAGAATAGGTAACAGTCGGAATTATGTGCTAAAATAACATGAACCTAGACAACTTTAGCCCTCTAAATAAGCTAAGAAAGATTAAGAAACAAAGGGAAAGAACATTGCAGTGGTAACTGGTACACAATGTACTTCAGACATCAACAACCAAAAAAAGGTACTTCAAGCATGAGTTGCACTAGAACAGATGATAGAATGTGATTAGCCAACGATTATAGGATCTACTATCATTTATCAGCAAAATTATATCTTATATGTGGAACATTTTCTTGAGGAACAAAATGTATACATACCGTTCTTTTAAGTACCTTAGTATCTAAATTCTATAGACATTGACCGAAGATTTTGGACAGTGTGGTCAGCCGTAGTGTGTCATTGATCTGATTATGCCTCGAGCTTGAGTTCAACATAGGGGAGCAAGTGAAGACTTTGTACCATTTGTGTGTAAAAGCTGTGTCTCTTATCTTTTTAAGTTTTAAAATGTGCTTATTTATGTCTATATGAATACCTGCCCTTTTTCAGATCGACAGATGTATACAGGCCAGAAACTCATGGAGCTCAGGTTCTGGGAGGCTGATTTTAAGAAAGGGACTCAATAATTTTATAGTACATTTCAAATAATTCAAAATATATACACAATTACATATAGATGTCTAGTATGTATGTATAAATTTTAATCGAAATATGCTTTCATCTGTGATACACAAAAACATAAATAGGAACACCAAATCGAATTTTGAATACCTATTTAGACCCAGATTTTGTGATTTTGTAATAGCTAGGAATACAACGTATTCTCTCTCAAAAAATACAACATATTTGTTAACAAAATTTAAAGGTTCATAGAAATTATCATCATGTCTCTACAAAAAATTCAGTCTTTTCTCAAACTTTCAAATACTATTTTCCATTTTTTAGAACACTGATCTCCCTAGAGCCCGGGTTCCAAAACGACATACTTATACATGCTTCATATATATACACTATTGGCACAATATGGATTCATGTGCAGAACATAATAATCTGGAGCTGGACATTTGTTTCTCTGTGCTAGTAGAATCTGTAAAGGAATCTATGTAACTCAATTATAAAGTGTGAATCAGTTATAGCCTATTAAGCCATCACCTTATTTTATGTACGAATTAGTCCAAGACAAAGAAAGAAAGACCAAACACAGAAATGGCAATCCAACTATGAAGAGTGTATGAACTTGAACCAAATAATGTTATACCATGAATCCTTTTTATGTTGTGTGATCCATAAGGAAGAGGAAGGAGCACCAAAGAACAATAGGCATGACATGCGTCAGGAGAACTCAGACCAAAGCCTCCTCCGATGACAGATAAGGAACTGAGGGATTTATCCTTCCATCATGTTCCCATGCCCACTGCTCTTAGGGCCTCTTTCCTTCCTCTTTGTGTCTCGCAATGGACATCTCATGTCATCTAAATATATGCACATATATTCCGTTATTCTACGAGAGGAATTTAGCAGATAAATAGGATGGGGAAGGAACGCTTAAGACCAATAGGAATGAGAGGCATCAGGAAATACCAAACTACGTTTCCACCTCGACACAAAAGGCGAAGAACAAATAAGATAGGCTCTCCTCTATGTTTTCATTCCCACTGTTTTTAGGCCCTCTCTTTCTTCCTCTTCCTAGTTCATCTTCGGAATCTTACATTAACTATCCACACATATATATATTTGTTTTGTAGGCTAAACCTACTAAGAAAACCCAAAAGGAAGGGGAAGGAGTGCTTAAGAACAATAGGAATGGGAGGCATTGGGAAACACCAAACTAGTTCTCACCTCTAGGTAACACTAGAGGTGAAAACAAAGCAAGTTCAGATTTCCTCCATGTTCCCACTCCAACCACTCTTAGGCGCTCTTTTCTTCCTCTTCCCGACTCGCCTTCGAGATCTCATAATTATCTAAATATGTGCATAAAACATGCCTATAGTTTCTCCATCAAAGCAAGTGTGCAAACCTAAAGGAAGAGGAAGGTGTCCACAAGAACGGTAGGAACGGAAGGCATCAGGAAAGCATTAGACCAAATATTTGCACCTCCAACACTAGAGGTGAAAACAAACAAGTTTGGCGTACCTACATGTTCACTCCCAGTGCTCTTGAGCTCTCTCTTTCTTCCTCTTCCTGGCTTACTCTCTGTGCCTACAAATAAAAGGAAACAAAACCCTCATACAACAAGTTTGAATTGCTGGAAAGGTATTCCAGCTTTGTGGTATAAATAGGACGTGCATGGAACTTTATAGAGAGCCTTAGGGACAACAAAGTAATGAAGACAACCAGTGTATCTTGCCGCATTGCACAATCAATGACAGTAGGGCCACGTAATGACTAGGCATGTCCTATTATTTTGTACTATTAATTTAGATTAATTTATAGCACGTGCATGGAGATCTTCTACTTACTCATATCCACAAAGCTATATCAGTCACAACCTTAATACGTTTATACTGTACGAAAAGTGGTAGCAATCCGAGTTATGAGAGAAAAAATAATATGAACTTGGACAAATTAAGACCTTAAAATAAAATTGGAAATTCAAAACAAATGAAAATAACATTGCAGTGACAATTGGTGCACAAGGTACTTTAGACATCAACAACTAAAAGAGGGTAGAAAAGATGACAGAATGCAGTTAGACCATGATTATGGGGATCTACTATCAGAAAGAGCTGAAACATCGTATATTAGGCCATTTTCTCGATGAACAAAATTTATATATAGGTCTATTGTTCTGTAAGAAACTTAATATCGAATTCTGTAGGGCGTGCACGGGAACATGGAAGGAAAGAAATATAGAAAAACAGAACTTCAAGGAAACCTTCAGTCATAATCCCTTGGAGGAAAACAGATGAAGGTGTACCGGTCATATATCATTCTAAACTCACTATACACATCGATTCAGCATGGATCCCATAGGCAACATGCTGAACTTCGGAACGAGGTTTCGGACACAAAGGAAGAATAAGGTCCTGAAGAGAGTTCAGTACTTCTTCCACCCATAGAATTACTTCCAATTACATGTTCAGAATCTGATAGCTTGGCCACCATCTGTTGAAGGATAAAATATGAAATTATAAACTATAAAGTATAAACCAATTTTTTGTTATGGCACAACCTTGTCTTCTGCATGGATTAAAGCATGCCTAAGAGAAAAACTAACACAGAAAATAGCACTCCAACTATGCTAGGTGTATGAACATGAATCAAATCATGTTATGCTATGGATCTATTTTATGGTGTGCAGTCCAAAAGGAAGAGGAAGGAGCACCAAAGAACAATAGGCATGGGAGGCATCAGGAAAGTTCAAATCAAAGCCTCCTCCAGTGTTGGAAGAGGAACTAAGGGCTTTAGCCTTCCATCATGTTCCCATGCCCACCGCTCTTAGGCCCTCTTTTCGTCCTCTTCACGTATCTCAGTGGACATCGCATATCATATGACTATATGGAATATATGTTTGATTTTCTGCTAAAGCGATTTAGCAAACAAAAAGGAAGAGGAAGGAGCACTTAAGAACGGTAGGAATGAGAGGCATCGGGAAAACCAGCCCATGTTTCCACCTCAAAACAAGAGGTGAAGAACAAATAAGTTAGGCTTTCCTCTATGTTCTCATTCCCACTGCTCTTAGGCCCTCTCTTTCTTCCTCTTCCTAGCTTGCTTTTGAGATTTCACATTGAATATGTGCACATAGATATATGGTTTCTACGCTAAAGCAACCGGTCAAGCAAAAAAAGAAGAGGAAGGAGGGCTTGAGAACAATAGGAATGGGAGGCATTGGGAAACACCAAATGCCTCCAACACTTGAGGTAAGCAAGTTAGGCTTTCCTCTATGTTCCCATACCCACTGCTCCCACGCTCTCTTTTCTTCCTCTTCTCGACCAGCTTTCAAGATCTCACTTATCTAAGTATGTGCACACATAGCCACAGTTTCTCCGGTAAGCTAATGTGCATGCCAAAAGGAAGAGGAAGGAGGGCTCAAGAGCCATAGGAATGGGAGGCATCAGGAAAGCACCAAACTGAACACTTGCACCTCCGACACTCGAGGTGAAAACAAAAGATTTAAGGTTTCCTCCATGTTTCCATTCCTAGTGCTCTTATGCTCACTCTTCCTCTTCCCAGCTTGCTCTTGGAGCCTTCATGAATTGCTGGACTAAGTGTTTCAGCTCTGATGTATAAATAGGCGTGATATGCACTCTCAGGAGAACCTTTGGGGGATCAAGTAATGAAGACACACTGCATCCAGCATCGCTGTACAGTCAATGACCATAGACCCATTGTCATGTACTGTTAATGTACACCACGTGCAGAAAGGTGTGCATTCATACAGTAGGAAAGTAGTGTAATGCAAGAGCAATCAGAAGCTATGAATTTCAGAAAATTAAGCCCTCTAACAAATTTGGAGAACTTAAAAATAAAGGGCATCAGCCAGGCCTCAGAGGAAGAACATTGGAAGGTATATTTTGTCATATATTCAGCCTAAACTCAATGCACACAGCATGGATTGGCTACGCAACATCCCTAACCACAAAGTATTTTCGGAACAAGGTTCGGACACGAAGGAAGAACGAGGCGTTGATAGTAATCCGAGTTATGAGCTGAAAATAATACTCCATCTATCCCAAATTACTTGTCGCGAATTTGCCTAGATACGCAACGCATTTTAGTGTGTATATATACGCGCGAATCTAGACAAATCTGTGACGTCTAATTCAGGACAGAGAGAGTATAAACTTGGACAGATTAAGATCTTTAAATAAACTTGAAAATTTAAATAAAAGGAAAATAACATTACAATGACAATTGCTACACAAGGTACTTTAGACATCAAACAACTATTAAAAGTTACTTCAGACATGAGTTGCACTACAAAAGATGACAGAATGCGATTAGCCCATGCTTACATGGATCCATTATCAGAAAAACTAAAGCATCGTATATACAGGATATTTTCTCGATGAACAAGATATTTATATAGATATATTGGTATATGATAAACTTAATATCCGATTTGTGTAGGGTGTACACAGCTACATGGAAGGAGAGATATGTAGAAAAATAGAACTCCAACAAAACCATCATCCACAATACCTTGGCAGAGAACACATGAAGGTGTACTGGTCGTATATCAGCCTAAACTCACTACAGACTGGGTCAGCATGGATCAGCTAGACAACATGCTGAACCACTTTCCAGCACAAGGTTTGGGACACAAAGGAAGAATGACATCCTGAAGAGAGTTCAGTACTTTTTCCACTTCATAATTACATGTTTAGAATATTATATAACTTGGCCACCATCCCACTAAGGATCAAATCACTCATGTTAGGATGCATGCACCAAACTAGGTTCAAGAGTTAGGGACATAAGCCTCATGCACATATTCAATGTGAGTATAGTTTAAGAAGCTGCAGATAAATCTAGTCAGTCATGGTCGTTGCTTGCTAATCTGCAGTTCTCTATGTTCATGTGTGAACTCTGTAGGAGCACTTTATCCACTTCAGATCCTTTTACAGTGTAGATGGTAACCAATGCTTAAAATAATCTGCAATGCATGTACTGTTACATGTTATATGTACTAATTACCACCTTTCTCACTGCGATTTTCCGGTCCTATTAAGCAGTGTTGTGTGATTGATCTGCTTCATGTCTAATTTGCTAGGTTTTCTCACTCCGATTTTCCGGTCCTATTAAGCAGTGGTGTGTGATTGATCTGCTTTATGTCTAAAGCATGAGTTCAACATAAGGGAACAAGTGAAGAATATGAACCATTCGATGTGTTAAATTTCTGTGTCTTTTCTTGTTAAGTTTATAAAGATTCTTGTTTAGGTCGCCATGACTATCTGCCATTTTTCAGATACAGTGATGTATACGACATATATATAAAACCTAGTAAATTAAATTTCTTGCCGTGATTTCATGCATAGAATAATATGGAGGTAACCATTTGTTTCGTTTCGCCAGTAGAATCTAAAAAACAAACTACTGTAAGAAACTTAATATCGAATTCTGTAGGACATGCACAGCAACACGGAGGAAGAGAAATATAGAAAAACAAAACTCCAAGGAAACCTTCATCCACAATCCCTTGGAGGAAAACAGATGAAGGTGTACTCGTCATATATCAGTCTAAACTCACTATACACATCGATTCAGCATGGAACCCCTAGGCAAGACGCTGAACTTCGGAACGAGGTTTCGGACACAAAGGAAGAATGAGATATCCTGAAGAGAGTTTAGTACTTCTTCCACCCATACAATTACTTCCCAAATTACATGTTCAAAATCTGATATCTTGGCCACCATCCGTCGAAGGATCAAATACGAAATTATAAACTATAAAGTATAAACCAGTTTTTCTGTTATGCCACAACCTTGTCTTCTGTATGGATTAAAGCATGCCTAAGAAAAAAACTAACACAGAAAATAGCACTCCAACTATGCTAGGTGTATGAACATGAACCAAATCATGTTATGCTATGGATCTAATTTATGGTGTGCAGTCCAAACGGAAGAGGAAGGAGCGCCAAAGAACAATAGGCATGGGAGGCATCAGGGAAGTTCAAATCAAAGCCTCCTCCAGTGTTGGACAAGGAACTGAGGGCTTTAGCCTTCCATCATGTTCCCATGCCCACCGCTCTTAGGCCCTCTTTTCGTCCTCTTCATGCATCGCAATGGACATCCCATATCATCTGACTATATGGAATATATGTTTGTTTTTCTGCTAAAGCGATTTAGCAAACAAAAAGGAGAGGAAGGAGCAATTAAGAACGATAGGAATGAGAGGCATCGGGAAAACCAGACAATGTTTCCACCTCAAAACAAGAGGTGAAGAACAAATAAGTTAGGCCTTCCTCCATGTTCTCTTTCCCACTGCTCTTAGGCCCTCTCTTTCTTCCTCTTCTAGGCTTGCTTTTGAGATTTCACGTCGAATATGTGAACAAATATATATAGTTTCTACGCTAAAGCAACCGGTCAAGTAAAAAAAAGAAGAGGAAGGAGGGCTAGAGAACAATAGGAATGGGAGGCATTGGGAAACACCAAATGCCTCCAACACCAAATGCCTCCAACAAAGCAAGTTAGGCTTTCCTCCATGTTCCCATTCCCACTGCTCCCAAGGTCTCTTTTCTTCCTCTTCTCGACTAGCTTTCAAGGTCTGACATATCTAAGTATGTAAACACATATCTATGGTTTCTCTCGTAAGCTATTGTGCATGCTAATAGGAAGAGGAAGGAAGGCTCAAGAACCATAGGAATGGGAGGCATCGGGAAAGCACCAAACTAAACATTTACACCACTAGAGGTGAAAACAAAAGATTTAAGCTTTCCTCCATGTTCCCATTCCTACTGCTCTTAAGCTCTCTCTTTCTTCATCTTCCCTGCGTGCTCTTGGAGCCTACAGAATCTAAAGAAACAAAAGGTATCAAACACCAATCTTCTTGAATTGCTGGACGAAGTGTTTCAGCTCTGATGTATAAATAGGCGTAATATGCACTCTGAGGAGAACCTTGTGGCATCAAGTAATGAAGACACACAGTGCATCCAGCATCGTTGTACATTCAATGACCATGGGGCCCATTGTCTTGTACTATTAATGTACACCACGTGCATGAAGATCTTCAGCTCACACACATCCAGAAAGATGTGCATTCATACGCTAGGAAAGTAGTGTAATGCAAGAGCAATCAGAAGCTATAAGTTTCACAAAATTAAGGCATATAACAAACTTGGAACACTTTAAAAATAAAGGAAAAATAAGATTGCAGTGGCAGTTGGTACACAAGGTACTTCAGACATGAATAGAGATATATCAGATTAGAAAACCCAAACTGTATATATAGGACTATTATGCTGCAAGTAATAAAGCAACTATATTCTGTAGGGTATACACAGCGACATTGGAGCAGAGAAATGTATGGAAAACAAAACTCTGAGGAACCATCAGCCAGGCCTTGGAGGAAAAATTAATGAAGGTATACTTGTCATATATTCAGCCTAAATTCAATGTACACAGCATGGATTGGCTACGCAACATGCTGAACCATCTAGTATTTTCGGAACAACATTCGGATACAAAGGAAGAATGAGTCGTTGATAGTAATCCGAGTTATGAGCTAAAAATAATACTCCCTCTGTCCCGAATTACTTGTCGCAGATTTGTCTAGATACGACATGTATCTAAACGCGTTTTATAGATACGTGTGAATCTAGACAAATCTATAACGTCTAATTCGGGACAGGGTATAAACTTGGACAGATTAAGATCTTGAAATAAACTTGAATTGGTACACAAGGTACTTCAGACAACAAACAACTATTAACAGTTACTTCAGACATGAGCTGCACCACAAAAGATGACAGAATGCGATTAGCCCATGATTACATGGATCTATTATCAAAAAAACTAAAACATCGTATATACAGGACATTTTCTTGATGAACAAGATTTATATATAGGTCTATTGGTATATAATAAGAAACATAATATCTGTATTTTCTAGGGTGTACACAGCTACATGGAAGGAGACAAATGTATAAAAACAGAACAACAAAACCACCATCCACAATACCTGGGAGAACACATGAAGGTGTACTGGTCATATATAAGTCTAAACTCACTATACACACCGGGTCAGCATGGATCAGCTAGGCAACACGCTGAACTACCTAGTATTTCCAGCACAAGGTTTGGGACACAAAGTAAGAATGAGGTCCTGAAGAGAGCTCAATACTTCTTCCATCCACTGAATTACTTCCAAATAACATGTTCAGAATCTTATAGCTTGGCCACAATCCCTAAGGATCAAATCACTCAGGTTGAGATGCATGCACCAAACAAGGTTCAAGAGTAAGGGACATAAGCTTCATACTGTGTGTCTACAAAAATATCAAAAACACCACCGATTTTTTTGTCAAGTCTACAGATTCCACTGTGAGTATAGTTTACGAAGCTGCAGATATATAAATCTAGTCAGTCATGGTTGTTTATTGCTAATTTCCGATTCTCTATGGCCATGTGTGAACTCTGTAGGAGCACTTTATCCAGTTCAGATCCTTCTACAGTATAGATGGTAACCGATGCTAAAAATAATCAGCAATGCTTGTACTGTTACATGTTATATGTGCTAATTACCAACTTTCTAACTCCGATTTTGCGGTCCTATTAAGAGTGGTGTGTGCCGAATATGCACCATTCGATGTGTTAAATTTCTATGTCTTTTCTTGTAAAATTTATAAACATTCTTGTTTAGGTCGCCATGACTACCTGCCCTTTTTCAGATAGAGAGATCTATACGGCATATATATACAACCTGGTAAACTAAATTTCTTGGTATGATTTCATGCATAGAAATATATGGAGCTAACCATTTGTTTCGTTTTCCTAGTAGAATCTAAAAAAGCTACAATAAAATTATAAAGTAGCTAAGTAAGCCACTATCTTGTCTTGCGTACAGATTAAGGCATTCCAGATTAAAAAAAAAAGATAAAATAGCACTCCAACTATGTAGGGTGTATGAACTTGAACTAAACCATGTTATACTACAAACATGTTTATGTTGAGTGTTGTGCGATCCAAAACGAAGAGGAAGGAGTACCAAAGAACAATTGTGATGGGAGGCATTAGGAAAACTCAAATCAAAGCCTCCTCTAGTGTTGGACAAGGAACTGTGGTCTTTAGCCTTACATCATATTACCATGCCCACTCCTCTAGATCCTCTTTTCTTCCTCTTCCTATTTTACAACATATATCTCGTATCATCTGAATATATGCAATATACGGTAGTTTTTTACTTTTTTCTACTAATTTGATTTAGGAAACAAAATGGAAGAGGAAGGAGTGCTTAAGAACGATAGGAATGAAAGGCATCAGGAAATACCAGACCATGTTTCCACCTCAAAAAAAGAGGTGAAGAACAAATAAGCAATGTTTTCCTCTATGTTCTCATTCCCACTGCTCTTAGGCCCTCTCTCTCTTCCCCTTCCTACCTTGATTTTGATATTTCGCATCGAATATGTGCATATGTATATTTGGTTTCTACGCTAAAGATCTCTTTAGCAAGCCAAAGAAGAGGAAGGAGTGCTTGACAACAATAGGAATGGGAGGCATCGGAAAATACCAAACTGAATTCTCACCTC
This sequence comes from Avena eriantha, assembly GCA_910589775.1. NCBI lineage: Eukaryota > Viridiplantae > Streptophyta > Magnoliopsida > Poales > Poaceae > Avena > Avena eriantha. The sequence continues at coordinate 447,093,667 of OU342740.1, forward strand.
GAACACTAGAGGTGAAAACAAAGCGAGTCAGTCTTTCCTCCATGTTCCCATTCCCACTGCTCTCAGGCTCTCTTTTCTTCCTCTTCTCGACTAGCCTTCAAAATCTCACAATATCTAAGTATGTCCACACATGTCTCCAGTTTCTCCAGTAAGCAATTGCGCAAGCCAAAAGGAAGAGGAAGGAGGGCTCAAGAACCATAGGAATGGGATACATCAGGAAAGCACCAAACCAAATATTTACACTTCCAACACTAGAGGTGGAAACAAAAGAATTAGGATTTCCTCTATATTCCCATTCCTAGTGCTCTTAGGCTCTCTCTTTCTTCCTCTTCTCTGCTTACTGTTGGAGCCTACAAAATCTTAAACTAAAAGGCATCAAACAAGAATGTTTAATTGCTGGACAAAGAGTTTCAGCTTTGATGTATAAATAGGGGTTGTGATGTGCACTCTGTGGAGATTGGAGAACCTTGGTGGATAGAGTAATGAAGACACCGAGTACATCCAGAATCACTATGCAGTCAATGATGATGGGGCCCAATGTCCTGTACCGTTAATGTAGAGCCCGTGCAAAGGTGGGCATTTATACAGTAGGAAAATATTGTACTGCAATCTGAGAGTAATCAGAAACTATATGAGTTCAAAATAATAAGAATTTGGAAAATTTAAGCCCTAAAATTTTGGAAAACTTAAAATAAGGGCAGAAGAAAATTGCAGTGACAGTTTGTACACAAGGTACTTTAGACATGAGGTGCGCTTTAAAAAACAAGGTAGAAATGAGATTTGCCCATGAATAGACATATCGTGAACTCAAACTGTATATCTAGGCCTATTATTCTGTATAAGTAACTCAACGTCTAGATTCTGTAGGCTGTACACAGCAACATTGGAGCAGAGAGACGCATGGAAAAAAACTCTCACGGACTATATATGGCCAGGACTTGGAGGAAAAACACATGAAGGTATGCTGGTCAGATATTCGACCTACACTTTCTGTACAAATTGGTTGCATGGATTGGCTACGCAACAGGCTGAACCACCTAGTATTTTCGGAACAACATTCGGACACAAAGGAAGAACGAGGTCTTGAAGAGAGTGTGGTACTTCTTCCACCCGTTGAAGTACTTCCCAATTACAACCTTGTAGCTGTTCCTCTGCTTGACCAATGTGTGGTATTCCAAGATCCTGGGCCTGGAGCTGATGTATTCCTCGTGTAGATTGAGAAGGGTTATGTGTGCAAGAACAGGAATGAACATCGAATCAGCCGGTGAGAATTCGTCGCCAGCGAGACATTTGGTCTTGTTGAGCTGCGCATCAACATCATCCAGGAGTTTGCTCAGCTCTTCCTCACGTTGCTGCATAGTGTCAGGGTCCTTCAGCCTGTCTTCAGTCTCATAAGCATCACGGAGCTTGACGTGGTACATGCTAGCTAAATCTGGGGCTTCAGCCATCCGAGCAATCAGCACCCGACGTATGAACTTGGAGACAAATGTGCGGTACTTTACAGGGGTGTTAGTGAGTGTGAACATCTTAGGATTCCAACCATCAACTTTCTGCATCCATTGGTGAACATCGGTATTTACAGGCTGGATTTCACCGCTTAAATGCACTGCAAGTCTGTATGTACCTACGAACTTATAGAGAAGATAAGTGAACATTGTTGCTTGATTCAAAAGGAAGAGGAAGGTGCACCAAAGAATAGTAGGCATGGGAGGCATCATGAAAACTAGACCAAAAGGGAGATCATTATCCTTAAACTTGACTTTACCAAAGCTTTTGACATGATTGAGCACTCTGCAATCCTTTCTATGTTGCATCATTATGGTTTTGATGATCGTTTCATTGGTTGGATCAAGGATATCCTCGCGTCTGGCACCTCTTCGGTCCTTCTGAATGGTGTCCTGGGGAAATCTTTCCACTGCCGTAGGGGCCTAAGACAAGGCGACCCCCTCTCACCTCTTCTTTGTCTCGACGGCAGATCTTCTACAATCTGTTATTAACAAAGCCTACCAGTTGAACCTCCTTCACCACCCCATCCCACCAGTCAATGGCGATTTCCCGATCATACAATATGCGGATGATACCCTTCTTATTATGCAAGCTTGTCCTCGTCAACTCCTCTGCCTTAAAGGCATCCTCGAAACCTTTGCTCAATCTACAGGTCTCAGGGTCAATTTTGCAAAATCTTGCCTACTTCCAATTAATCTCTCTAATGAGAAAGCGACCCTCCTGGCAGGTTTTTTGGGTTGCAAGCTTGAAACCTTCCCTTTCACTTACCTTGGTCTCCCAGTAGGTCTAAGCATTAGACCTCGCATTAGAGACCTTAGCCCTCTCTATTCTAGAATAAATCATCGTCTTGCGATTACTTCATCCTTCCTCTCGTTTGATGGAAGAATCCTGGTGACTAAGGCCATCCTAGTTCGCTACCCACTTTCTACTTATGCACCCTTAAGCTTGCTGATGGAGCCATTGAGATTGTGGATAAATCTAGGAGAATTGGCGTGTGGGGAAAGCAGGAGAACTCTAACAGGCCTAAATCCTTGGTGGCTTGGGACCTGGTCTGTAGGCCAAAATCTAAGGGTGGTTTAGGCATCACTAATCTCGCTGCTCACAATGAGGCCCTTCTCATGAAGTTCTTACATAAATTCTTCAACAAGGAGAACATCCCTTGGGTTCATTTGGTTTGGAGGATTTACAAAAATTCTTCACCACAAGCCACCAACATCTCCAGCTCCTTTTGGTGGAGGGACATTGTCAAACTATGCGCGAAATTTAAAAGAACTGCATCCTGCTCGATTGCTTCAGGGGATACTGCCCTCTTTTGGAGTGATAATTGATAATTGGGCTACTGATCTTCCAATGATTAAATTCCCAAGACTGCACTCTTTTGCTATTGACAAGCTTGCCTCGGTGAAAAATATCCTCGATTTGGATGACCCCATCGATGCTTTTCATCTTCCTCTATCCACCTAAGCTTTTGAGGAGTTCCATGAATTCAAGCAACTCATAGTTCAAACCAGATCTACTAGAAACACGGAGGACAACGACCTATGGTCATATAATTGGGGCAACCATTACTCTGCGAGCAAGTGGTACAAGATGAACTTCGACAATATCGAGGCCCCAACTTTCTCCCCATAGTTTTGGCGTTCAAAATGCATAGCTAAGATAAAATCCTTCTTCTGGTTCCTCGCGAATGATCGCCTTAACACAAAGGACATGCTCCTAAGGAAAAGTTTCAATCTAGATGACAATGGCCTCTGCAAAATTTGCGATAATGGGTCACTTGAAACTAGAGACCACGGCTGAAGAGGTACCAGAGAGAGGGATGGAGTCGCATGATTCTAGAGGCAAACCTCCTCCCACCTCCTAAGCCCTAACCCCTCCTCCCCCAACCCCGCCGCCGCCAGCCACCCTCCCGCATGTGAGCCCCCTACCTCCCCTGAGCTCCCATGGCGTCCGGTGACAGCAGCTCCGGCGGCCGGAGCGACCGCTGGATGGCTTCGGACTGCGACTCTAGCGCTGGTTCGCGTAGCTACAACGATGTTGCTCGCTCCCCGCCGGCGCCGCCCCGCGCCTCCCCTGCGGCACCCCCTCCCCCCTCTGACCAGGCCGCCCCCGCCTAGGCCTCGGCGCCGCAGCGTGCGCACGCCGCCACTCGTCTTGGCCCCCGCTCTGAGGTCCACCGGCCCGCCGGTGTGGTACCTCGCGGTGAGGATGCCGAGGGGTGGCAGCAGCCGCGACAGAGGCACTGCCAATGCCGCCGCCAGCGAGCAGAGCAACCTCGGCAGGAACGACGCCGCAGCCCCACGTCGGAGACAGACGCGGACCTCTGCTTCCGCTGCCTGCTGCCGGGCCACCCTGTGCGCGAGTGCCATAACGAGGTCCGCTGTCGCCGGTGTCTCCTATCCGGCCACGAATCGCAGGGATGTACGCCGGAGTAGCGTGCATATGACCGCGCCCAAGCCCGCCTTCCTCTGCTTGACCGCGCCCGCGGCCGGCAAGCACCCCAGGAACGCGCGGCCCTGCAACCTCACCGCGGCGTGACCCCGCCACCGCCGCCGCCCCCCCCCCCCAGCAGCAGCTCGTGACATGCGCCCCCGCCAGGCCGGCCGTCGTCATCCCCCAAGACCCGGTCCACGTCATCATGCCGCGCAGCACGGACATGGAGGAGCCTGAGCTCGTCCTGCGTCGCGCCATGGTCGCCACCATCACAAGAACGCGGCCTGAGGTCACCATCTCCACGGTGGCCGAGATCCTGTGCGCCTTGTTTGACCTAGTGCCCGATGCCTTCACGATCCATCGACACCACCCGGAAGATTTCCTCATCATCTTCGGCGTGCAGCATGACAAGGACCGCGTTTCGGGGGACCACTTCATCGGCGACCTCAACGTCACGCTGAACTTGCGGCCTTGGAGCAAACTTGCGCACGCCAGTGTTGGCAAGCTGGAGAACCGTGTCGAGATGGAACTTCGCGGCATCCCAGCCCATGCGTGGCATGTTTCCACTGCGGAATTCCTCCTCCGCGGCAGTTGCTGGATCGAGTCGCTCCACCATGACACTCGTTCGCGCGCGGACATGACCACGTTCAAGCACTCGGCACGTGCACGCGACCCGGCCTCCATCCACCGGTAAGCCGTCCTCAAGATCGTGGAGGTCATCCCCGCGACCACACCATCTGAGGCCCCGACAATCCAGCAGCTCACGTATCCCATCTCCATCCGCGTCGTGCGTAGCGAACCCATCGTTCCAGCACCGCGCCATGCAAACAACCATGACAAGCGCGACGGTGCTGGGGGTGACAGGGACCCGGCTAATGATCAGACGAGGCGACCTCATGGGCGGCGCCGAGGAAGAAAGCGACGGCGCCCCAACAACACCACTGCACCGATCGGCAGAGCACATGGCATGGCGGTCGATGCGCTCTCATGGACACTCATGAGTCGCGGCCGCGGCGCTGACGGCGTCGTGTGCGACGCACTCTGGGCCGACGCTCGCCGTGGCCACCCAGCGCCACCGCGTACCACATCCGCCGCCGCCACCAACGGTTGGTCCATGGATCCTTGGCCACGTCAAGGTGGAGCCCACCCTAACCAGGGACAACTGGAAAGCGGTTGGGTCTGGCGCAGGAAGGACAGACAGGTCGACCCCATGCCTGCAGCGCTTGGCTCGGCAACTGCCAGCCCACGACCATGTCCAGATCCCGGGTCGATCGAAGCCTCGAGAGGGACAGCTGGCGATCCTCCTTTGGGCGATGCCGCAATCCCTCCATCGCCGAGGCCCACCACTGTGGACAGCCAGTTGTCTCCTTCCGCGCACGAAGAGGAACATACCGCGCTCACGCCTGTTCGCCCCACCCATCTGGTTTGTCGGGATCCGAAACCAACGCTGCCCACCTCTCCTTTCGGAGACAGCGAGGTCCCCGATTCTCAAGAGAATGCTAGCCCAGCGCCCAAGGGGGATGCGATGTCAGGCCTTGCCAATGCTTTGGCGGCGTCAGCGCCTGCCACCAGTTTGGAAGGACGCGGCGACCAGGACCATGCGCTTCAACATGAACATGAGTGGCGGGAAACAACGGCCGCACCGCCGCCCGCCCATTTTGAACGCGACGGGACCCAACTTGATCTCATGTCCCAAGTGTTGGAAACGCAGGCCCAGGAAACTGAAGAGGCCCATGTCAACCCATCTACTCCACGGCCCACCCCGCTGACTGGAGCTAGAGATGATGTGGCCCATGATGTTGTGACACCGGGCAGATTTTCCCCAACGCCCCGCGTCTACGCACGTCGTGCGCCGTGCCGTGTGCAACCGACATCGACATCGTGGACTCTGGGAGAATTCCTCCCGGCCGCCACACGTCAGATCAGCGCCACGCTCCCCCGCCCGGACGGCGACCACGCAAGCGCCTGCTCTGCTTTTCACCACGACACGGCCGTTCTGCTGCCAACAAGGGTTCTGCCGCACCTCCCACAGCTGAAAGAAGAGCCCAGGTGCAAATCCTACGAACATTGGGCATCGTTGGGATCAATGAGAAGATCACTGCTGAGGCAATGAAGATCTACGACAGCGTATTCTCCTTCCCCATCCCCGTCGACATCCTTGCGGCCATTGCCGCCATTGTCGACAGGGAGCTGCCGTCAAGGCCGAACGCGCCGCTCACGGATGCAGCCACACCCGTCGAACTCGTTCCCCATGAGTGACAACCACAGAATTGTAATCTGGAACGTGCGTGGATTGAATGCGCGCGCGCCGTCTTGCCATTCGATCTCTGATGGTGACTATGAACGCCACGATCGCTTGCTTCCAAGAAACTAAGATGGATTCGATCCACACCACTGTCGTGCTGGAAGCATTGGGGACTGAATTCGATGATTATGTGTTCCTGCCCGCGATCGGAACCCGTGGCGGTATTCTCCTGGCTTGGCAGAGCAGGACAGTGACTATCACCGATCCCATGCTCACCACTAAGGCCCTCACGGCTAAAGTCACTGTCGCCACAAACGTTCCATGGTGGTTGACTGTGGTCTATGGTCCCCAAGACGACGCGGACAAGATTGCATTTCTCCAGGAGATCCGCAACATTCGCGCTTCTTGCCCGGGGCCCTAGATGATTTGCGGCGACTTCAACCTCATCCTCTAGGACAAGGACAAGAATAACGCCAATCTTGACCGACGCATGATGGGTCGATTCCGGCGCTGCATTAATACTCTCGCGCTCAAGGAAATCTACCTAAACGGGCGGCGGTACACATGGTCCAATGGCCAGACTCCCCCGACGCTGGTCCATCTCGATCGCGTGCTATGCACGGTTGACTAGGAGGAGCTCATCGGTGCATGCCATCTACGATGCCTCGCGTCCGTAATCTCCGATCACAGCCCCTTGTTGCTGGATTGCTCGCCATCACCACCCACATACCGAAGATTCCACTTCGAAGATTACTGGTTGCGCCTTGATGGATTCCATGACACGGTGGCTGAAGCTTGGCATTCGGTGAACAACGCGGACCCTTTCCTCCGCCTGTCGCTGAAAATGCAGGCCACCGCTAGAAAGCTAACAAGCTGGAGCGCTAAGACCACTGGCAACATTCGAAAAGGATGGCCATCTCCAAAGAAATTATTCTCAAATTTGACAAGGCCCAGGAGGATCGGGTGCTGACGGCCCATGAAACACGGCTGCACAAAACGCTAAAACGGTCCTACCTTGGCGATGCGTCCTTGGAGCGTACTATTGCACACCAACGCGCACGAATTGCTAATCTCAAGGACAGCGATGCAAACACCACGTTCTTTCACCAACAATGCTCAAACCGTCGGCAAAAGAACCGTATCCATAGCATCACGGTTGGGGACCGTGTTCTGGTAGAGCAGAAGGACATGGCTGAGGCTACGTTTGACCATTTTGAAGCTATGCTTGGGAAGGACACCGAGCAGGAATGCACCCTCATCGAGCCTTCTGAGGACCTCCTAGGCCTTGACGCTGCATTCTCCGAAGAGGAGATCTGGGCTGCAATCCGGAGACTCGTCGGCAACGGACGCACTGGCTTATTCTGGGAAGACCGGTGGATCAATGGCAGATCCATCGGTCTAGCCCCTCAACTATACGCATGCATCCCCAAGCGCCGGAGAAAACAGCGAACGATTGCGGAGGGACTCCATGACCACAGCTGGGCGCGTGACATCCATGGCGTCATTGGCATAGAGGAACTGGGACAGTACCTAAGCATTTGGCGGCAGGTCGAGCGCACGGTGCTCAACGACCAACGAGACCAGCTGGTTTGGAAGTGGAATGCTGGGGGCACCTACACAGCAAAATCTTGCTACCTGGCATCCTTCCAAGGATCCACAAACAGCAGGGCGTGGAAGCTACTATGGAAAACATGGGCTCCTGCTCGGGTCAAGTTTTTCCTATGGTTGGCTGACAAGGACAAGTGCTGAACCGCTGAGAGACGACGACGACACCGACTACAGTTCCTCCCGCGATGCCTACTCTGCGACCAGGAGTTCGAGACCATGCATCACTTGCTCATCACCTGTCCCTTCTCGAGGCAGGTATGGCATGACACACTCGCATGGCTCCGAATCCCATGCAGGCCGCAGGAGGACGAAACTGATCTTCAAGACTGGTGGTCCGCCGCAAGACAATTAACACCTAAGCCCATGCGCAAGGGACTGGCTACCGCCACACACCTTGTCGCCTGGATGATCTGGAAGCAACGCAATTCCTGCGTCTTTGACGGCGCTCGCCCATCCGTCCCCCAGCTGACTGCAAACATTCGAGAAGAGGCGGCGCTCTGGGCTAGAGCTGGGGCCAAAGGCCTGAGAGTCATCATCCCCACGGACTGGGATGTGCACTGATTTTTTTTGTTTGTAATTCTGTGCTTCCCACCTTCTCGATGGCCTGTTCTATGCATGCGGCATAGACATTTAACTCTGTAAAACTCAAACTCTTCTTTGCAATGAAAAGAAACGCAATGACCATTGCGTTTTCCCCAAAAAAACTAGAGACCACCTCTTCTGGAGCTGCAGTTTTAGTAGGCAGTGCTGGCATTCTATCAATATAACACTCGATGACACTCTGGAACTCTCTCAAATGATCATCGCTGCAAGAAGTAACTTTAGAAGACCTTTTTTCTTCGAGGCATTTGCCACATCATGCTGGAATATTTGGGAGCTCAGGAATGCTCTAGTTTTTGACAATGTAACTCCTTCCTTTAGCACTTGGTCCTACTCGTTTAAGAGGGACCTTTTCCTTCTTTCTTATAGAATGAAAGATGATCTAAAAACCTCCCTAGTCACTTGGCTAGACGCTCTGTAGTTTTTTTCTGGGCTAAGCCCTCTTGTATATTCTTTTGCCCTCCTTGATTTTTTCTCTTAATAAAATTTACTGTCGGGGCCTCCCCTACAATTTTCAGCTCAAAAAGGAAGGAGAGCTTAAGAATGATAGGAATGAGAGGCATTGGGAGATACCAAACCATGCTTCCACCTCAACACAATAGGTGAAGACCAAATAGTTAGGCTTTCCTCTATGTTCTCATTCCCACTGTTCTTGGGCCCTCTCTTTCTTCCTGTTCCTAGATCGTTTTTGTGATCTCACATCAGATACGTGCACACTGCACATACATTTGGTTTCCATGCTAAAGCAGTCGAGCAAGCCAAAAAGGAAGAGGAAGGAGTGCTTAAGATCCATAGGGATGGAAGGCATCAGGAAACACCAAACTACGTTCGCATCTCAATTAATAGGTGAAAAACTAAGAAAGTCAGGCTTCCTCCATGTTCCCAGTCCAATTGCTCTTATACCCTCTTTTCTTCCTCTTCCCGACTCGCCTTCGAGATCTCAAGTTTACCTAAATATGTGCACAAATGTCTACGGTTTCTCCACCAAAGCTTGCGCATAAGCAAAAAGGAAGAGGAAGGAATACACAAGAACGGTAGGAATGGGAGGCATCAGGAAAGCATCAAAACTAACATTTGCACCTCCAATACTGGGGGTGGAAACAAACAAGTTGTATGTTCCTGCATGTTCCCATTCCTAGTACTCCTGAGCTCTCTTTCTTCCTCTTCCCGGATTACTCTTAGTGCCTACAAATCCAGGGAAGCAAAACTCTCAAACAACGAACTGGAATTGCTGGAGGAAGTGTTTCAGCTTTGTGGTATATATAGGACATGCAGACCACTTTGTAGAGAACCTTAGGGAGAGCAAGCAATGAAGACAACCAGTGCATGTAGCACCATTGTACAATCAATAGAAGTGGTGACATCAATCACCGGGCCTACCTATTATCCTGAACATTTAATTTAAAGCACGTGCATGGACATTTTATGCTTGATCACCCATATCTAAAATATTGTGTATAGTAACAGTGCCCACTTGCGCATTTATACAGTACGAAAATAGGTAACAGTCAGAATTATGAGCTAAAAATAATATGAACCTAGACAAGTTATGCCCTCTAAATAAGCAAGAAAGATAAAGAAACAAAGGGAAAGAACACTGCAGTGGCAATTGGTACACAATGTACTTCAGACATCAACAACCAAAAAAAGGTACTTCAAGCACGAGTGGCACTAGAACAGATGATAGAGTGTCATTAGCCAACGATTATAGGATCTGTTATCATTTATCAGCAAAACCATATCTTATATGTGGAACATTTTCTTGAGGAACAAAATGTGTACATACCGTTCATTAAGTAACTTAGTATCTAAATTCTATAGACATGACCGGAGATTTTGGACAGTGTGGTCAGTGGTCAGCCGTAGTGTATCAAGATCTGATTATGCCTCGAGCTTGAGTTCAACATAGGGGAGCAAGTGAAGACTTTCTACCATTTGTGTATAAAAGCTGTGTCTCCTATCTTGTTATAAGTTTTAAGAGAACCAAGTGCTAGCTTGGTGGCTTGTGCTCTAGGTGTGGAGCCAAGCCCACACGGGTTCGAATCCCCTCCACAGCGGTAACGCGCTGGGAGGGGCGGACTAAACAGGTTATTATCCACAGAGGTAATGCGCTGAGAGAGTCTCATCTATCTAATAACGCATAGCCAATGAAGGGAAATCTTCCCCCATTGGTCAACTTTTTTTGTTAAGTTTTAAAATGTCGTATTTATGTCAGTATGAGTACCTGCCCTTTGTCAGATCGAGAGATGTATATAGGCCAGAAACTCCAAATGGAACTCAGGGTATAGGAGCCTGATTTCAAGAAAGAAACTCAAGAATTTTATAGTACATATCAAATAATTCAAAATACATATACACAAGTACATATAGATGTCTAGTATGTATATGTATAGATTTTAATTGAATTATGTTTTCATCTGAGCTACACAAAAAACATAAATAGGAAGACCAAAATCGAATTTTGAATACCTATTTAGGGCCACATTTTGTGATTTTGTATAGCCCGGAATACAATGTATTTTCTCTCAAAAAATACAACATATTTGATAACAAAATTTAAAGGTTCATAGAAATTATCATCATGTCTCTACAAAAAATTCAGTCTTTTTTCAAACTTCCAAATACTATTTTCCCTTTTTTTAAACACTGATCTCCCTAGAGCTCTTCCAAAACGACGTACGTATGCATGCTTCATACATATACACTATCTGACGGGTCAATTCAACGTATTGGCACAATATGGATTCATGTGCAGAACAGAATAATCTGGAGCTGGACATTTGTTTCTCTGTGCTAGTAGAATATGTAAAGGAATCTATGTAACTAAATTATGAAGTGTAAATCAGTTGGCCTATTAAGCCATCACCTTATTTTATGTACGAATTAGTCCAAGACAAAGAAAGAAAGATCAAACACAGAAAATAGCAATCCAACTACGAAGGGTGTATTAACTATGCGGACATACATATATATATATATATTTTGTAGGCTAAACATACTAAGCAAGCCCAAACGGAAGGGGAAGGAGTGCTTAAGAACAATAGGAATGGGAGGCATTGGGAAACTCCAAACCAGTTCTCGCCTCTAGTAACACTAGAGGTGAAAACAAAGCAAGTTCGGATTTCCTCCATGTTCCCACTCCAACTGCTCTTATGCCCTCTTTTCTTCCTCTTCCCGACTCGCCTCCGAGATCTCAAAATTATCTAAATATGTGCATGAAACATGCCTATAGTTTCTCCATCAAAGCAAGTTTGCAAGCCTAAAGGAAGAGCAAGGTGTGGACAAGAACAGTAGGAATGGAAGGCATCACGAAAGCATCAGACCAAATATTTGCACCTCCAACACTAGAGGTGAAACAAACAAGTTTGGTGTACCTACATGTTCCCAGTCCCAGTGCTCTTGAGCTCTCTCTTTCTTCCTCTTCCTGGCTTACTCTTTGTGCCTACAAATATAAGGAAACAAAACTCTCAGATAGCAAGCTTGAATTGCTGGGAAAGGTATTTCAGCTTTGTGGTATAAATAGGACGTGCACGGCACTTTATAGACAACCTTAGGGACAGCAAAGTAATGAAGACAACCAGTGTATATGGCACCACTGTACATTCAATGACAGTAGGGGCACGTAATGACGATGGTTTTAAAGGCGTCGCCTAGGCGTCCAGGTGCCCCTACTCCGCCTTGGAAAAACGCCCGCTTTAGGTGCCTAGGCGTCCAAAGCGCCTGCCTAGGCGTCAGAGCGCCCCCTGATCGCCTTAAGATGCCTTAACGCCTTTAAAACCATGGTAATGACTAGGCATTTCCTATTATTTTGTACTGTTAATTTAGAGCACATGCACGGAGATCTTCTACTTACTCGTATCCACAAAGATATATCAGTAGCAACCTTTTCGTTTATACGGTACAAAAAGTGGTAGCAATCCGAGATATGAGCCAAAAAATAATATGAACTTAGACAAATTAAGACCTTAAAATAAACTTGGAAAATTCAAAACAAAGGAAAATAACATTGCAGTGACAATTGGTACACAAGGTACTTTAGACATCAACAACCAAAAGAACGTACCAGAAAAGATGACAGAATGCAGTTAGCGAATAATTTACGGGAATCTATTATCAGAAAAGCTAAAACATCGTATATATATGCCATTTTCTCGATGAACAAAATCTATAAATAGGTCTATTGTTCTGTAAGAAACTTAATATCTGAATTCTGTAGGGCGTGCACAGCAACATAGGAGGGAAATATAGAAAAACAGAACGAAGGAAACCTTCTACCACAATCCCTTGGTGGTCATATATCAGTCTAAACTCACTATACATATCGATTCCGCATGGATCCCCTAGGCAACACACTGAACTTCAGAAAGAGGTTTCGGACACAAAGGAAGAATGAGATCCTGAAGAGATTTAGATACTTCTTCCACCCATTGAATTACTTCCAAATTACATGTCCAGAATCTGATAGCTAGGCCACCATTCGTTGAAGGATCAAATAGGAAATTATAAAGTATAAAGTATAAACCAGTTTTTCAGTTATGCAACAACATTCTCTTGTGTATGGATTAGAGCATGCATAAGAAAAAAAATAACACAGAAAATAGCACTCCAACTAAGCTGAGTGTATGAACTTGAACCAGATCATGATATGCAGTGGATCTATTTTATGGTGTGCAGTCCAAAAGGAAGAGGAAGGAGCACCAAAGAACAATAGGCATGGGAGGAATCAGGAAAGTTCAAATCAGAGCCTCCTCCAGTGTTGGATGAACTGAGGGCTTTAGCCTTCCATCATGTTCCCATGCCCACCGCTATTAGGCCCTCGTTTCGTACTCTTCATGTATCGCAATGGACATCTCATATCATCTTATGGGGAAAAAAATCTGCTAAAGCGATTTAGCGAACAAAAAGGAAGAGGAAGGAGTGCTTAAGAACAATAGGAATGAGAGGCATCGGGAAAACCAGAGCATGTTTCCACCTCAAAACAAGAGATGAAGAACAAATAAGTTAGGCTTTCCTGTATGTTCTCATCCCCACTGCTCTTAGGCCCTTTCTTTCTTCCTCTTCCAGTCTTTCTATTGAGATTTCACATCGAATATGTGCACAAATATATATGGTTTCTACGCTAAAGCAACCGGTCAAGCAAAAAAAGAAGAGGAAGGAGGGCTTGAGAACAATAGGAATGGGAGGCATTGGGAAACACCAAATGACTCGAACACTTGTGAAAACAAAGCAAGTTAGGCTTTCCTCCATGTTCCCATTCCCACTGCTCCCAGGGTCTCTTTTCTTCCTCTTCTCGAATAGCTTTCAAGGTCTCATATCTACGGTTTCTCTGGTAAGCTATTGTGCATGCTAAAAGGAAGAGGAAGGAAGGCTCAAGAACCATAGGAATGGGAGGCATCAGGAAAGCACCAAACTAAACATTTACACCTCCAACACTAGAGGTGAAAACAAAAGATTTAAGCTTTCCTCCATGTTCCCATTCCTACTGCTCTTAAGCTCTCTCTTTCTTCCCCTTCCCTGCTTGCTCTTGGAGCCTACAGAATCTGAAGAAACAAAAGGTATCAAGCAGCAATCTTCTTGAATTGCTGGGCGAAGTTTTTCAGCTTTGATGTATAAATAGGCGTCTTATGCACTCTCAGGAGAAACTTTGGGGATCAAGTAATGAAGGCACACACTGCATCCAGAATCGCTGTACAGTCAATGACTATGGGGCCCATTGTCATGTACTGTTAATGTACACCACGTGCATGAAGATCTTCAGCTCACACACATCTAGATAGCTGTGCATTCATAAAATAGGAAAGTAGTGTAATGCAAGAGCAATCAGAAGCTATGAGTTTCAGAAAATTCACAAACTTGGGAAACTTACAAATAAAGGCAAAATAAGATTGCAGTGGCAGTTGGTACACAAGGTACTTCAGACATGAATGGAGACATATCAGATTAGAAAACCCAAACTGTATATATAGGCCTATTATTCTGTAAGTAATTCAATAACTAGATTCTGTAGGCTGTACACAGCGACATTGGAGCAGAGAAATGTATGGAAAACAAAACTCTGAGGAACCATCAGCCAGGCCTTGGAGGAAAAACAAATGAAGGTATACTTGTCATATATTCAGCCTAAACTCAATGTACACGGCATGGATTGGCTACGCAACATGCTTAACCACCTAGTATTTTTGGAACAAGGTTCGGACACAAAGAAAGAACGAGGCCTTGATAGTAATCCGAGTTATGAGCTGAAAATAATACTCCACCTTTCTCACTCCGATTTTCCGGGCCTATTAAGCAGTGGTGTGTGATTGACCTGATTTATGTCTACAGCATGAGTTCAACATAAGGGAACTAGTGAAGAATATGCACCATTCGATGTGTTAAATTTCTGTGTTTTTTCTTGTTAAGTTTATAAAAAATCTTGTTTAGGTCGCCATGACTACCAGCCCTTTTTCAGATACAGAGATGTATACGACATATATATACAACCTGGTAAATTAAATTTCTTGGCGTGATTTCACGCATAGAATAATATGGAGCTAACCATTAGTTTCGTTTTGTTAGTATAATCTAAAAAACAAACTACAATAAAATTATAAAGTAGCTATCTAAGCCACTACCTTGTCTTGCATACGGATTAAGGCATGCCAAAGAAAAAACAGATAAAATAGCACTCCAACTATGTAGGGTGTATGAACATGAACTAGACCATGTTATACTAGAAATATTTTTTATGTCGAGTGTTGTGCGATCCAAAACAAAGAGGAAGGAGCACCAAAGAACAATAGTCATGGGAGGCATTAGGAAAACTCAAATCAAAGCCTCCTCTAGTGTTGGACAAGGAACTGTGGTCTTTAGCCTTACATCATATTCCCATGCCCACCCCTGTAGGTCCTCTTTTCTTCCTCTTCCTATTTCACAACAGATACCTCGTATCATCTGAATATATGCAATATACGGCAGTTTTTTACTTTTTTCTGCTAATTTGATTTAGGAAACAAAATGGAAGAGGAAGGAGCACTTAAGAACAATAGGAATGAGAGGCATCAGGAAATACCAGACCATGTTTCAACCTCAAAAAAAGAGGTGAAAAACAAATAAGCTAAGTTTTCCTCTATGTTCTCATTCCCACTGCTCTTAGGCCCTCTCTCTCTTCACCTTCCTACCTTGATTTTGATATTTCGCATCGTATGTGCATACATATATTTGGTTTCTATGCTGAAGATTTCTTTAGCAAGCCAAAGAAGAGGAAGGAGTGCTTGAGAACAATAGGAATGGGAGGCATCGGGAAATACCAAACTGAGTTCTCACCTCCAGCACTAGAGGTGAAAATAAAGCGAGTTAGGCTTTCCTCCATGTTCCCATTCCCACTGCTCTCAGGCTCTCTTGTCTTCCTCTTCTCGACTAGCCTTTCAAATCTCACAATATCTAAGTATGTGCACACATGTCTACAGTTTCTCCAGTAAGCAATTGCGCAAGCCAAAAGGAAGAGGAAGGAGGGCTCAAGAACCATAGGAATGGGAGACATCAGGAAAGCACCAAACCAAATATTTACACTTCCAACACTAGAGGTGAAAACATAAGAATTAAGCTTTCCTCTATGTTCCCATTCTTAGTGCTCTTAGGCTCTCTCTTTCTTCCTCTTCTCTGCTTACTGTCGGAGCCTACAAAATCTGAAGCTAAAAGGCATCAAACAACAATGTTGAATTGCTGGACAAAGAGTTTCAGCTTTGGTGTATAAATAGGACTATAGGAGTGATGTGCATTCTGTGGCGATTGGAGAACCTTGGTGGATAGAGTAATGAAGACACAGAGTACATCTAGAATCACTATGCAGTCAATGACAATGGGACCCATTGTCCTGTACCATTAATGTAGAGGCATAGAGCCCATGCGTGAAGATCTCCAGCTCACACACATCCAGAAAGCTGGGCATTAATACATTAGAAAAATATTGTGCTGCAAGCTGAGAGTAATCAGAACCTATATGCGTTCAAAATAATATGAATTTGGAAAATTTAAGCCCTCTAACAAATTTGGAAAACTTAGAAACAAATGCAAAAGAAAATTGCAGTGACAGTTGGTGCACAAGGTACTTCAGACATGAGGTACGCTTGAAAAAACAGGATATAGAAATGAGACTTGCCCATGAATAGACATATCGTATTAGAAACTCAAACTGTATATATAGGCCTATTATTCTGTAAGTAACTCAACATCTAGATTCTGTAGGCTGTACACAGCAACATTGGAGCAGAGAAATGTATTAAAAAAAACTCAGGAACTATCACCAGGCCTTTGAGGAAAATCACATGAAGGTATGCCGGTCATATATTCAGCCTAACCTTACTGTACAAATTGGTTGCATGGAATCGGCTACGCAACAGGATGAACCACCTAGTATTTTCGGAACAAGGTTCGGACACAAAGGAAGAACGAGGTCTTGAAGAGAGTGTGGTACTTCTTCCACCCGTTGAAGTACTTCCCAATTACAACCTTGTAGCTGTTCCTCTGCTTGACCAATGTGTGGTATTCCAAGATCCTGGGCCTGGAGCTGATGTATTCCTCATG
The DNA here is from genome assembly GCA_910589775.1 of Avena eriantha. Taxonomy (NCBI): domain Eukaryota; kingdom Viridiplantae; phylum Streptophyta; class Magnoliopsida; order Poales; family Poaceae; genus Avena; species Avena eriantha. Next base: position 447,110,624 of record OU342740.1, read on the forward strand.
CAGGTTGAGAAGGGTTATGCGTGCAAGAATGGGAATGAACATCGAATCAGCCGGTGAGAATTCGTCGCCAGCAAGATATTTGGTCTTGTTGAGCTGCGCCTCAACATCATCCAGGAGTTTGCTCAGCTCTTCCTCACATTGCTGCATAGTGTCAGGGTCCTTCAGCCTGTCTTCAGTCTCATAAGCATCACGGAGCTTGACGTGGTACATGCTAGCTAAATCCGGGGCTTCAGACATCCGAGCAATCAGCACCCGGCGTATGAACTTGGAGACAAATGCGCGGTACTTTACTGGGGTGTGAGTGAGTGTGAACATCTTAGGATTCCAAGCATCAACTTTCTGCATCCATTGGTGTACCTCGGTATTTACAGGCTGGATCTCACCACTTAAATGCACTGCAAGTCTGTCTATGTACCTATGAAATTATAGAGAAGATAAGTGAACATTGTTGCTTGATCAGCAGTATTGGGTGTGTCTTAGGATTCAGACATTGTCAAAGGGAATGAAGAACCTACTGAATGATATCGATGGCGCGGAAAATGACATGAGAGCCATTTTGGAAGACAGGGAGCTTGGCGGAAGGGTTCATGCGGAAGAAGGCCACATTCATGTTTTTCCCAGTTAGTGGATTGACACGATACGAGGTGTAGTCAATGCCCTTCTCTTCCAGTGCTATCCTTACTTTCTGACTGTCCAGCGAATACGGATGGTGATACAGCTGCATTGCTACATTAGCAGCAAAGAACCATGTGATTAGTATCCTGGTCAGTCTTGCAGTGTACATGGAGTATGATGGAAAAAGGGGCAGTTGAGAGTTAGCATAAAAGTTGCCATCAAAATGACAGATGGAAAGAGGATGGTTGATCATGGAAATTGAGCAGTAGATGTATTTTTCAGAAAATTGCATAACTAGACAGCACACACAAAACACATGCTTAAAGGCGCACAACATTCAGGGTCAGAAAACAACGAATTGGCCATTTCATATGTGCACATCTTTTACTCTTTCATCGATTGATTCATTCATTAGACGATACTACATATACTGACCAGAGTATCTGCATCTCGGTACAAACTCCTAGCACCGGGAAAATCACCAAACGCGTTTGCCACGATCATATGATGTGAATCAACTGCCTTCCATTGTGAAATATAACGACCTTTCACTTTCCGATATCATGAATTCAAGATCAAGAAACCTTTCCAAGGTCTTTTAATAAATGAGGGAAAAGAGGGGTATTTTCAGAACGAATATCGCCTTTCGTTCAAACATAGTACGGAACCGCAAAACTACTAGACAACCAAATCTAACTCCCCAATCCAATCGGTTCCAACGGAAGCACGGATGCGCCCACGGCTGATCTCACGCATACACCCAGAAGGTGCAGAAGGAAACAAACTAACAAACGGGGAGAAGAGAGAAGAACTGCACCTGACGAACGACGCGGAAGAGAAGTCGCGGGCGGCGGTGGCGGCGGTGGAGGCGGAGAGTGAGGGAGAGAGACCGGAGAGGCTTCGCGAAAGATTCTTCTGGGAGCGCAACTGTGCGAGGAGTTGCGGGCCTGGTTGGAGAAGTGGGGCGGTGTTCGTCTTGATTGATCCTCACCGGAACGCTTGAAGTGAACGGTATCAAATCTATTTTTGGCTGTCCTCAAAACTTTCTCTCTCTGTCCATCTGCGTCTCGGTCGACGCGGTTCTCGGACCGTGTTCTGGTCGGTCGGGTACAACGGGGTTTGATTATCCAAAGAGGCGTGGTGCGTGCACCCGATGGGATCCCCCAACAATTCTATTATGTACAAAATAGGAAAAAAAAATCTAGAAACACCAAATGCAAATGCTCACATATACAAAGTACACTCATCCTGTATACACCCATACACTATCTCTATGAGCACCTCCGAGGAACGATGCCAATAGATCTTAAGATTGATGAAGTCAACATAAGCGTCTCACGGTTGACGAGCATGCCACCTACCAATAAAAGAACAATGTGGGTTAAAACTTGAAATAAATCTAGGTAATTCAAACACCCTTGCAACGTCTAGGATTTGAATCTAGCTAAACTGGTTCTACCACAAGGAACCTAAACACTAGAGCTAAGCTCACTGGCGGACGCAAAGGGTGGGTTGGGTTTTCGGTGGCCTATCCCGGATTTGAGAACATTTTACTACCCTAATTTGTTGTTTAGAATTATGTCTGGTAGGTCCTTTTTTATGGGTGTTTGTCATGCATTTTTTTCCTACATCCGCAACTGGCTAAGCTCAGTTTGCATAGAAAAATATGATTGATTATCCTAAGTTCATAACATACTTATTTATGGTACCTGACACCCGTTGCATCCTTTTTTTACACGATCTGATTTACAAGATACTCTTATTTTGTAGTACAGAACCCTAACATAATAGGGTAGAGAGAAATGTTTCACATCTTCCTCCTCTCACAGGTGAAGAGGCGACGACCCTCTTCCCTCCAGATCTCCACCGTCTAGGTTGTTGGTCCCCACTCCCTCTTCTTGCCGCTCCAGCAGGAGAAGGGAGAGGGATCTCGCTCCTCTGTTTTGGTCTAGTAGATAGGTTAGGACTTGTCTGTTGTGATGCGTTGTTAGGGTGGTGGGAGCGCCTCAACTCTAGTTTCACACCGGTGGCGACCTTCATGGCAGTGTCTCGAAGTTGATGGCAACATGTGATGCTTGGTCCTTCAAATCAGCAACTTGGTCTTCTCGTTGTTATCAAATCTAGCGAGATTAGTTTTTGGTGTATCACTGTGTTATCTGCAACGACGCAGGTGACCGGGGCGAGGTGGTTCCTCTGGAGCGAGGTTGTTGGTCAGGAGGTGGTGGATCTGTCGTTCTTCTCCGACTTTATCTGTGGGAGACGACGAATCTTAGTTCAACATAGCATGAGGACATCCCCGATCAATGTACCACAACAACATGTGCCTCGTTGCGTGAAGTAGGCATGTTCATCGAATCATAAAGCCTTGTTGGTGATGGTTATTTTTGGATCTTGCATTGGTGGAGACTCGACATCTCTTCTAGTGTGCGTCTCAGCGGTGCTAAATCTGCGCGACAACTGCTGGCTTCAATGATTGCAGAAAATCCTATGGATTGTTTTGTATTTCTAGATCTCTTAGGATTTTATCTATAAATTCAGGATAATCACTTTATCTTGATTTGTCTTTTAGTTTTTATGTGATTGCTCTCAAGAAGATGGTAGAGACAAGTATCTGCACTATACAAGCTTGTAATTCTTTTCTCGATGCACACCGATGGATTTCTGACCCAACCGAATATGAGCGTGCACACCGCGCATGCAAGCCTCGAAGGCGGGCAGGCCAACTCGCTGTAGAACCCGGAATATTCTGAAAACTTTATTTCAAAGTTTCAAAAAGCATCGGGAAAAAATATCGGGATGTACTAAAATATCTACACTACGAGCTTGCAAATTTTCAGTGTAAAATACGTTGTCTTTTTTTGGCTTGATAAAAAATAAAAATCAGACACATTTTAGGAGATTCGAATTTTGCACCGTTCAAGTCCCGGATATGTACATTTGTCTTTTTTGATGAGGGTAAAATATATGGTATTTGTATTAAAATTTTACACACAGGTAGAATAAAACATTATCTACACGCTGGTGTTTTTTTTAAAAAAAATTAGCTTCAAATATAAAGTTTTTAAAATTTTCAAAGTTGCGGCAGGAACTCTGGTCTGCGACGCGTTAAGCCAGCAACTAGGGCAGCTAGTGCCCGGCTCGTTATTCAGAGTGTGTAGTGTGTACCGTGTACAGGTATGTTCCAAGCGTTTTTGGCCTGGCGGGGCCTGTGGGTGCGGTCACTGTGGTGACGTTGGAGGGTTCAGAGTCAACAACAGCGTGACGGTTACCGTCACGCTGTGTTGCCATCGCATTGCCGACCATCTGATGTGGACACCGTGACAACTGCCACGCGCTTACCTGGCCGGCCGGTGACTTTTTTTTTTTTTAAGCGCGGAGTGCCCCAAAAGGGGCTAGAATCTTTCATTAATATAGCAGTGGAGGAACAAGTTTACTACAAAGGATCCCATAAAATAAGAAAATAACACATAGATCCCTGGCATTTGTAGAAAGGACCTTGCTAAAAGATTGGAAACTACAATCTAGTCCCTTCTCTTTCCCAGTGTGGAGCAGAGAGCACAGATCGCTGCAACCATGGACGAAGACGGGGACTAGACCACTTGCCTCCGGCCCGGTGAAGCTCTCAGCGCCTGAGCTCAAAGAGGGCCTCCTAGTGGAGGTTGGAAAATCGTCGGAGCATACAGACATGGATAAGGCCATCTTCGTCAAAGATTTCGGCGTCTTCCAATCAGACACAGAGGATGAGCTCCCAGAAGAAAAGGTTCTTGGACTCTAGATCCACCCCAGATGTGCTTCAACTCTGAGAACTTCTTTCCCCATCCCCACCATGGAGCTCGAGGAGAAGAAGAAAGACAGAGAGGAGAGCATAGCCAGAGCAGAAAAAGCACGCCAACACCACTCCCTGAGATGCGGCTCGCCGTCAAACCCAAAAAACCTGCCACGGACTTGGGGAGGCGGGCGTAGATGATGGCGGTGGTGACGAGCAGCCAAGCGCTTATTGAAGGAGCCCACGACAAGGACCACCGCCGTCCGCTTCCACCATGGAAGCTCATCGAGGGCCGCTTGCAGTAGACCGTCGGCGTTGCGCCCAGACACCGAGACGTAGCTCCAGCAGCTGGCCTTATTCCCGGAGATCTCCAGTGTTCTCACCATCGCCAGCAACACCTCCTGCCACTGGAGGAGTATGGCTGCAGCAAGAACATCTAGAACACGGCAGATCTGGCCGGCAAGATCTGATGTTCTACTCCAATTAGGCATATAGCCCAGACGCCATGGCGGCAACTCAGCACTACAACCTATTCTACTAAGAACGAAAGAGGCCAGATCACCTAGTCCATCCACTCGCTGGCCAAAATCGCCGCCGGAGAGGGAGAAGACCAAGGGAGGAGGAGAGACGACTCTCAACGGGGGCAGAGGTGGGGTTCGGTTTCGCTTTTTATGAGCGCGCTCGTGAGCCGCCGGCCGGTGACTTGATTGGACCATGTGCCAAAGCGATTTAAGTTTTTTTTTGACAAATGACCTCTTGGTGAGACTGATGTTTTATCTGTCCCTTTGGCCAAACTATTGGAATCAGACCCTCGAGTTCCCTACAACAAGGATATAGCCTAAGTTGGGTCGACACCAAAAAAAAAATCGGTAGAAATGACTCGATTAGTTTGGCGCCAAACGACGCCAAAAAAAATCTGTAGAAATGACTCAAAGTTAGTTCGGCGCCAAAAAAATGGTAGAAATGACTCAATGTGTTCAGTGCCAAACTCATTAGCGCCAGCTAGGCGCTGACCTTGCTTTGGTCGGAGATGTTTCATGCCAACCTGCATTATTTCGGCTCCATACACGTCGATGCTGAATCCAGGGTTAGATTCCGAAATAGTTTCGCCGGCGGGTCACTTGAGACATTAGTTTTGTTAAGTGACATACTACTGCAAGTGGGACCAACGTCCATGTGTCATCCACGTCAACTCAATTTCGACGACAAAAATCTAGTTTATGACTAAATGGAGTCCAATTAAAAGCGCACAGCTAAAATTCTACAAACTTCGTTTGCGAGAATTAAATCGAATCACACACAAGTATAACAATGACAGCCATTATAATTTAAAATTTTCCACAGTTATGTTAGACAGATGGCACAACCACTCTGTGCAAAAACACAAATTGTCAGCGCATTTGCTCTGTCAGAACCCCTCGTGCTAACTATACCGGGGAGCCGTGCGCGGCCATTCACAAGTTGGGGTTTTAGTTCAGTACCTATAGGATTTATATAAGAGGCAAGAGGATGGATGACGTTTGTCCACATAAACGAAAGTTGCTCATATTATATGATTTAGGGTCGTGTGAACAAGTAAAAAAGATGAAATTATCTTTAAATAATAAACCCGGCGAAAGAATATCACGAAATAACACTTTCGCATAAAGTCAAGATCAGGGGTGCCATGTTAGATAGCATAAGGGTACGTACAACGCCGAAGGGACTTGCATAGGCGCTTAAGGAGTTGAGATCCAGGAATACAAAAGAATCTGCGCTAGAAGCTCTTTTTTTTCATCTGTTTTGAAAACAAGCGCCAGCCTTCTCCTTAGAGCATGTACAATGTAAGGTGCTTAGAAGAGTGCTTATAAAAATAAACCGATTTTCTTTAAACACTGATGTTTATTTATACTAGGTAGATGCCTAACTAGGCACCTCTTCTATTTTTTTCTGCGAATGTAGAATTCTATTACTCAAAGAATTGGGGTTTCATCCTGAATACAAGCAGGCCAGATCACCTTCGGACCTGAATGTAACCAGACTTTCAGACTTTAGTACACACGATCTGTACGACCTAGCTTAGCAAGGGAATGGCTTACGCAGTTCAGCTCCCTAGGAATATGCAACACACGACATTCTCTCCCTTGCCTGCATAACTGCCAGTTTCCACCACTACTGCTGCATCTGGCGGCGATCTGTTGATATCATCACAATTCAACATCCTTGTTGCCTCCAGGCAGTCACTCTCCAGAATTGTTGGTTTATCTGTCCATTGTAAGGCAAGGTTCAGGACTTCCATACAAGCGAGCAGCTCAGCTTCGATTGGGCTAGTGCAGGAGAACAAGTAACGACAGACAGAGAAGATAATTTCACTACTGTCATGTCTTAGCACCATACTAGCTCCTCCTCTTCCTTCAGCTTCTACGCAAGACCCGTCTACGTTGAGTTTCATCCATCCTTGTGGCGGTTTTGACCACTTCTTCAGGCCCCGACTCACATTCATTTTCTTCCCCTTTGTTTGGTCATGGGAAGAAGTCATGTGATCATATACGGCCACATTTTTTCCTTTAGCTGGGTCTGCATTTGGCGATTGCTTGATGCCTATCAGCGAATCGACATAGCTGCACAAGAACCTCCTTGAAGCCTCGATCGCCGCAGGCTTATCATGGATGACTTCATTCCGCACATGCCATGTGCGCCAAAAGGTCATCATTATCATCGGTCGTCCTTGTTCCTTCTCCTTCTCCAGCGTGTGTAGTAGCCACTCGGTGCCCGTATTGGTGATGTCGTCCAGAGCACAGAGCGGCCACACCTCCTTCATCGCTCCCCATAGATTCTTTGCCATCGTACACCTATAGAACACGTGCACTACTACAGAATCAGCTTTCAATGACGGTTCTTCACCGTGGGCGGGCGACGTTTTTGGCATCCAACTCCCGGCGACAGTTGTTGATAAATCATCTTTTTCCAAAGCGGTTGGCCGAACCGTCTCCAAAGTATACATCAGACGGTTCATATAAAGGGTCACTCTCTTAATATGATTTACGTGGACGGTTTAAATAATGAACCGTCGGCGGCCTGGGACGGTCACCCATATGAACCGACTCCAGTAGGCCGAGCATCCATATTTCTATAGACGTCCCGACAAGATTGGAGTCAGTTTCTACAACGAACCTACTCTAGGTGTTAGGGGACGGTTAAAAAACACGAGGCGTGGCACGATCGCAGCTGTAGCACGATCAGAGGATGGATTATTCATGGGAGCTTCATATGTTGTTTTCTCGGGCAAAACTGATCCAGAGACTTTGGAAGCTATGGTATGCCGTGAAGCCTTTGCCTTGGCATACGATATCAATGCTCGAAAGCTCTGTGTCACGTGTGTCTGTCAGCAGGTGATCAAGAGCATTGAAGAGGGAACGATGGGAGCTTATGCTCATGTTGTTCGGGAGATTAAGGAATCGCCACGATAGTTTGAACAGATGACCTTCTGCCATGAACGAAGGGTTTCAAATAAGGAAGTGCAATCCCTAGCTAGAAGTGTAGTGAGCGATGGCCTGAACCGTCAAGTTTGGTTAATTGATCCATCTATAGGCTTATCTATCTATCTTTTTTTTTTGAAAGCATAAGTCCTTATCTATCTGTCTATCTATCTATCTATCTATCTCTATTATATACTATAATTTGTCTTGCGGTAGGTTGGTCTGCCAGAATTTTCGTTCCGTTTTTTCTTTCCCGTTTTGCCCTCCCACCAACAGGTTAATTACCCACACTGCCACTCTGGAAAAAACGGTTCGTCCTGTTATTTTATTGCCAATCACGACGCGGAGGAGGCCAGACTGAGGAGAAACAGTTCGTCGATTCCCCATCCGTGTCGGTGCGGCCGGCCGAACTCCAGCGCCGCCGCTGCCTGCTAGGATTGGAGCGCCGCCGCTGCCGGCCGGATTTCAGCGCCACTGGAGCGTCACCGCGGGAGGCCGAATTGCAGCCACCGTGCCGCCGGTTCCGGCCGGGATCGGAGAGCTGCCACCGCCGATTCGGTCGACTCCCCATCCACGCCGCCGACCTCTGTCGCTTCGTCCAGGAGGCTAACCGTGCACGAGCCCGTGGCGCACGCGCGCACCCGTGCTGTGCTCGACTTGGAGCTTCGGGAGGCCGGGAATCAGCAAGAGGAACCTCCTAGGGAGAAGAGGCAGAGGGAGTGGTCCGAGTACGTGGACGACACCCGGGAGCATTATTGCGACCGCGATGTCGCTAATTCTCGAGCTGTTGGCAAACTTAAATTACGTTTCATGTAATGCCTACTCCGATGCACTATTTGGGCCAAGTATAATCAGGGCGTGGGGTTTAGTAGTTAAATCGTGAAGCCTGGATACAGCGAATCCGGTAATGTAAACTTCAACATTTTAAGAATTAGTTTAACAAAGGACCTACTGGGATGAAATTCTGTAACATCTAAGATAATGTAGGCGCCTTATATTTTGGGACGGAGGGAGTATGATCTAATGAGGTCGGGGTAGAAAGCTCCTCTGTGCCGTGGATCATTGGGACTTGGGCCCCCCAAAATTTGGGGCACCGTGCGACCGCACAATCCGTATTCCCGCCGGCTCGGCCCCGACGGTTAGGATGACAAAGTTTGAGAAAATAGAGTTGTGTGATGGTGAAAGTAAAACACCATGTTATCTATGTTATCTTGCGAGGTAGAGTTGATGCTTATCGTTGCGTTTGTATATTTTTTTCATTGGCAACGCACGGACATTTAGCTAGTGTATTCCAGTACTTGTTGAAGTTTAATAAAGGCGGTTCTCCCTAAAAAAAAGGTAGACTAGGTTCTCGCCTCCCACATCTCATATTGCCTTCTACAAGGTTTTGGCACTTGTTCTTGTTCCTTCGCGCAAAAGATAACTATAGGTGTATGATCAGAACCTTATGTACTACTCTGGCATCAGTGAAAATGCTCCTCCACTAGTTATCAGGCACAACACTGTCTAGCCTCACACGCACATTCCGCAGGGCCACGTCTCTTGTTATCATACGTAAAGGGTACTCCAGCAAACCCCAGGTCGACAAACTCACAAGTTTCAAGCACATCTCTGAAGGCAATCATCTGTGCCTCAGGTCGTGGGGTAACCCAAAAATGCTCAAAACCCCACATAGCCCCATTAAAGTCTCCGATCACACACCACGGGAGATCGGATTGATTCTTCAGTTCTCGCATAATAGACCACATATACGTGGCTCACCGTATACACAAGTTAATCTCCATAGCGGTTCTTGATCGGACCCACGGATGTGTACATCAATATATCTCTCACATATTGATTGAACTTTGACTTTCAAACGATCGCACCAGAACAAAGCCAGGCCACCGCTAAGGCCCTCACTATCGACCCCCTCAAAACCTCGAGGCCGAATCCGCCCCTCAATCTTCTAACCTTTTCTGTTATGTCTTGTTTCCCATAAGAACACCATCCTCGCATGGGTAGACCTGATAAGGTTCCCCACGTCCTGAACTATCGGGTTGTAGAAATAAATAAGCAACAATGCTTAACAAAATGCTTGGTTTTTTGGTAAACACCTCCTATTGTACATGCTCTTAGAGCATCTCCACTCGCCCACCCACGGACGCCCCTCTAGGCCCATTTTCGGCTCCATCCGACAAAAATTCCCCCAGCCACGCCCCTAGGAGCCCCAAATTTGCCGGATTGGGCCAAAAATCCATCCGGCGAACTCAGGCCGAACTCAGTGCCCCGGTTGTCCTGGGGGCGACGGATGGAGAAAAAAGTGGGGCGGGCCCAGGTTGTCGGCGAGAGAAGCCAATTCCCCCTTTTTTATTTAATTTCCCTCCTTTTCCTCCCAACACGACGGCGAGCTTCCACCAACTCCAGCCATCTCTCCACTTCCCTCCATTTCCCCCACCTTCCCTCGCCGCCTCCCCATACTTGCACCGTCATGCCACCGAAGAAATTCAACGGCCCAAGACCCGCTGTCGCCGTCAACACCGCCGCCAAGCTAAAGAAGCGAGAAAGCCGACGAAACCCAAGGAAAAGCCTAAAGGCATGAGAAATGTCGATTGGGTGAAGCTTGTGAACCGGAGGAAGGTGGAAAATGACAGTTGCCGCGAGAGGGAGAGGAAGCTCAAGGCGAAGCAGGAGGCCCTGGCGCCGGCGGAGAAGGAATCTCAGGCGTAAGCGTCGGCGTACCACGACGACATGTATCTGTCACATCACGTCGGCCAGTATTTTCCCGATAGAGTTTGGGGCAGCCAGTCCAGTGTCCCCCGGAAGCATGCCATCCTCGTAGGCCATGTTCTAGAAAGCCGGCGCCCACGCCACACCGTGCACAAGGTTCTCACCACTGGAGTACGACGGCGACTAGTTGGGCGGCTTCAACCCCAATACTGTCTTCCCTGGGATGTCGCAGCGCTTTGTCGCATGCCTCTCTGCCAGTTCCGCCAACACCGACAAGTTGTTCGACGGAATACCGAGTGAATCCGTTAATCACGATATGATCGTGTCCGGTTCCACCGCCGCCGCTTCGGCTCCAAGGTACTTCACCCAGGAGGAATCCCGCACAGAAGCTGAGAACGTCCTCGACACGCAAGATTTCGACGTCAACGAAGACGAAGATGAGGAGGAACCGGAGGCTAGCAAGGAAGAGGAAGAAGAGGCCGAGGCCAACCTAGAGGAGGTTTTGGCGACCGACAAGGAGAAATTGAAGAAGAAGACGGGCATGTTGATGACGCTAGGTGAAGGCCACATCAATTGGACGGCAAAGGAGGATGAGTGCCTCGCCGAAGCATAGAAGACCACCTCCATCGACCCGATCACCGGCGCAAACAAAAACTCCGACACCTATTGGAAGAGGATAAAGTTACTGTTTGATGAGCACAAACTTTGTGATCCACAATTCAATAAGATCCACATGGAGTGTGGCAAGAAGGCCATGTCCAACCATTGGGGACTCATCCAACAAGACTACAAAAAATGTCATGGGGTACAAGAGGAGATCGAGAATGACCCGGAGAGCGGCGCCGACTTTGAACGCAAGGTAAACTCCCCGCTTGTCGCCTACTTTTTCCCAAGGTTGCCACAACCTACGCCCAACCTCGCCACATGATACGCTGCAAACGTATCCATAATTTTTGATGTTCCATGCTTGGTTTTATCTACTTTCTTATGTTTTGTCCATACTTTGGAGTACTTTTCATATGATTTCTTGGACTAACCGATTAACAAGAGCCACATTGCCAGCTGCCTGTTTTCTGCTGTTTTTGGTTCCAGAAAAGTCGGAAAATGAATATTCTCGGAATTGGACGAGACAAAAGCCAAAGTCATTATTTTACCGAGGGACACCAGGAGCCAGAATACAAGACGGAGAGGGGCTGGGGCCCAACAACACCACCTGGCCGCGCGGGCTGGGCCTGGCCACGCCAGGGGGTGGTCTGGCCGCCCCAGACACCCCCTCGGTCTCCCTCTTCGCCTATAAGTTGCCTTCTGACCTAAAAACTCAAGGGGGGGGGGGGGGGGGGGGTTCGACGTTTTTCCAGAAGGAGTTCCGCTCTGCCGCCACCACCAGATTCCACAAAACAGCACCAGAAACTCTGTTCTGGCACCCTGCCGGGACGGGGAATTGGCGGAGATCACCGCCATCATCATCACCATCGCTTCTCCATCGACCATCCATGTTTCCCCCATCTATGAGTGAGTAATCTGTGGCATCCCGCAAAACCACTACTAGAAAATCGCTGTGTTTTTGGTGCATTGCATCATCATGACCGCATGCTCATGTCATCATGCCACATTGCATTTGAGCATCGTCATCATCATGCATATTATTTGCCTAAAACTATTTTCCAAAAATCCTATTTTGTTTTTCCTATATTATCCCTCTCTTATTTCAAAATATAAACCCTAGGTCTTCCTAGATATTTTTTTGTCTAAAAACTATTTGTAAAAGTATTTTGTATAAAAATAAATGAGCAAACAAAAATAAAAACTATTTTGTTACCGGGGAGCCAGCCAGCCATGCCAGTGGCCCAACTAGCCAGCTACTACCCTGGCCCAACCCAAAACCGAGCTAACCCTAACTACCTACCTGACCACACCCCCGCACACACGCACGCCGCTGTAGCAAATCCCCCCGATCGCCACGTCTCCCCACCTGCACCCATGCCCACACCGGGCCCCACCTCCTTTTCCCGCCCACTCCCCATCACCGCCACCACCCTGGCACACCTCCACCTCACCCCGACCCACCCCGTCTCGCCACCTCACCAGCCCACACCCCTGCCCACACCCCAACGCCACCCTGCACGCCTCCCCACCGCCACCTAGGCGCGCAGCCCCACTCCCCACCTGCCCTGCCCCTAGCCCCACGCACACGCGGTCACGCCACACGCGACCCAGCGCCCCGGCCTCGATCCCCTCGCCCTCACCTACCCCGCTCGCATCTCACCCCGCTGTCGCCAGCAACCCCGCGCATCGCCACCGCTCTCGCCACCAACCCCCTGCTCGCCTCTCCACCCCCTTGCCGTGGCCGCCCTCCCGGCGTTCTCCGTCCTCCTCGCAGGCGCCCTCCGCCGCCGCGTGGACCCGTCCTCACCGGCACCCGCGGCCTCGCCCTCGACCTCCTGTCTGCCGCGGCCTCCTGTGCTGTCTCCGGCGCTTCCGCGCCGAGCTCTGTCGACCCGAGCGCCGCTAATCAACCTCCCGGCCTCCATCTCACCGTCGTCCGCCGGCCCGTCCCTGCAGCGCGATGCCTGCCCCGCACCAGCGAGCTCGTCGCCCTTCCCGCCAGCGCCGCGGCCCCTCGCCCGAGCTTCCTCCACCGCCTGTTCCTTTGCAGGTGGCGCCGTCGCCCTGGCCGCCTGGCTCAAGCCGCCCGTCGCCGCCCCTGCGGCCGTGGAACCACTTCCACAAACTTCCCCGTCGGTGCCGCCTCCCGCTTTCCTCCGTGTTGCCGCTGGTGGTCGCCTCTGCCCCGCTTCGCTTGCTCGTTGGTGCGAGGTTTCCTCCGCACTTTTCTATCGAGCGCAACCTTCTTGGAGAACCGGTCCGTTTTGGCCCAAGTGGTGACCGTGGTTTTCCCATGCATGCTCTGCCTGGCAGCTAACCGCCCTGTTCCGCGTCGCTGGTGTTCTGTTCCTGGCAGAAGATAGATGTAAGCCTCTCGAGGTTGAGAAGGTCATCGCCGAGATCTACCAGCTATCCAAGTGTCCCGTAGATGGCGTCGAGAACTACCGGCAGTTCCGAGCCGCCATCGCTATCAAGTCCGAACCGAAGTGCCAAAGCCGATCCGAAGACCCTCGTACCCGAAGGCCTCCGACGCAGAACACCAAAGTCTCCTTCCCGGAATGCCATGAACTTCTTCTCACCGGTACCTGAAGACCGAACCCGGCGCCACGCCAAGTTCTCCTTCCCGGGCGCCAAGGTCGCCTACACGGAACGGCAAGATCGACCGCATGGAACATCAAGATCTTCCGGCGCCGAGACCCAAGACCGACACCGCCACCTGAGGACTATGACAAGATCGTCCCAACCCGCGAAGTTCGCCTACCCGGACACCGTGCGACAAGATCTTCTTCACGGATCCGAAGACCCCCGGGACCCGATCCAGTCAAGTTCGCCATCGACGACAGGATCGACCGCTTGGAACCCAAGGTCTCCGTCACGACACGACAAGTTCTCCGTCGCGAATCCGAACCCCGTCGAACCCTGAGACCGAACCCCGAACCCCCGAAACCCAAGATCTTCCGAACCCAGATGTGTGCCCCTAAGCCCCTATTTTTTTATAATATGACATTATCAACTGTCGCATATTAAGTTGTTCATGCATGCATGCCTGTCTGTGGTTTGGGGGCATTATAGTCGATTCACCTAAATTAAATATGGAGTCCATCTGCGGAATATCTTCGTCTTATATTCCGGACTCCATTTAAATTGGCGTAGCGAACCGATGCCATGTTTCGCCCTGTTAATACAACATTTAAATTGCGGGATAGTTAAATAACTCGAACCGTTTAATTAATTGTCGGGACCCCAGTTCCGCTTAATACTGCCTAATTGCACCGCATCTGCATCATATCATAATCATACCGGATCTTCTGCCGTAGTATTAAATATTGCATCCGGTGTTTCTTCTAGTGTTTGCTTCTTCGTGGATTAGGCCAATGAGTTGATGCGAGTATCGACAAGTTCTCTAGATATGAACCTTCGGCAGTGTTTCCCAGGCGAGCATCTCTCCTCCCTTCTACCTATTTTGCATTTATAGTCTTTATTTCCACATGTTGATCTATTTCTATCCGTCTCGCGATGCTTTAGTTTCCGTGCACCAGTTATATCCCGCGCAACCTCTATATTGCCATGGACACCTCCGAATACCTGTTGTTTGTTAGATAGCTGGCCTTGCGAGTCGTAGTCGCCTGCTCATGTGCTGGTTCGCGTTGTTGTCGTTCCACCGTTAACGGAAGGTTGGCTTATGCTTAATGGTGGGGATGATCATGACTTTAAATACAACTATTAAATTGTTGGAATAACTAACGAAAGAAGCACCGGTGGAAAATATATGCTATTTGGTTTTTATGTCCACTTGTGTCCCATAGGCCCCGAGTACTTGATACCTGTTCCTTGACTATTCACACTATCCATATACGGGAGACTCTATGAATCCCCCTTAGCCAGAGCTTGATTCATTTATATTTCTTGGGGCCACAAAGTAGTTTGGAGCTTTATTATTATCCTGTACTTATGCCATGCTTTACTGCTTTATTTACGATTGTGCGTGGAGCACCTGTACTGTTTTGGATCGCGGCACGATTTCACGGTATCGACAAGCCCAGTCACACTTTCGGGTTCCCAGTCATTTACAGCCGTTCTCGCAAACCCTGGGTCCGTTCCGAAGCCGGCCAACTTCGTTGCGGGTAGCTTAGTGGGGTGGCCCCCTGAAATATTTTATGAATCCTGTGATTGCTTTGTCGTGAAAGCCTCGTTGGGTTTTGAGTTGGTTTTTTCGAGGTTGATCAAGTGTGTGTTGCTATTTGTGCACCCCTGCAGGGTAAAACTTTCTGAAAGCCATGTCTGCGGTTATGGACGACTTGGAGCACAGTATCTCGATCATAGACAAGCATAACTAAACTAGTGTTATAAATTTGACTTAACATGTGACTAGTAATTCAGCTTCACTACAATGGAATGGATTTTAAAAATGCCAACAACTGGTGGATCTGCGGTGATTTGTGTCATACTATACCTGCCTAGTAAGTATTACAACTCCAATGGAATGTGATAAAAGTGCCAACAACTGCTGGGTTTTGGGATTCCTCAGGACAATTATATCTGACTAGTAAATGTTCCAACTACAACGGAATGGTGATTAAAACTGCCCACTACTTATGCTATCAGGGTGACTGATGCTATTTATATCTATCTAGTAAGTGCTTCAACTATAATGGAATGAATAAAACTGCCAACTGTGTGAGTTCCTCGGTTTGACTTCCTCGTTTGGTCTCGAGGGGGGGAATACTAGGATGGGTATGATTGGTGTTAGTATCAGGTTGGTCCCGAATAGGTCTTTCTTACCCCTCTCTAAGAGCCGACAATTATATCGAGTCTCTATAGGTTGTATAGTGCATGCTTCGCTGCCGCTTCAGTCCACCATACCTATGTAGGCGAGAGCCGCCGAATTCTAGCCTCGCTGTGTACTGGCCTCAGTACTGACGCTCCTCTTTTTCCTTTGCCCTTTGTCGGCACCCCTTTTGTTTTAGCAGGTTTGAGATCGACGTCGTTAGTAGGGTTACCCTTCCGGCTTGGCCTGGGCAGGGTTATGTATGCCATTGGTTATTCTTCAGGGCTCTTAGCCCCATTTTCCTCTTGTCCGTACTCGGACGCTGTATCGTTTTCAAGGTGATTTGGATCTTTGTATTGTATATCTGTATTCTCGACTCGCTGAGTCGCTGTTGTGTATATATATATATATGTTCTATGGGTCCCATCGAGGACTGTTGTGTAATGGTATTACTTTGTTCTCCACCCGCACGAATGTGCCTGGTGGGCGTCCTTGAATCGTTTCTATGTGGGTTTGGCGGAAAGGGCTAAAACTTGCATAGGGACGATTCAAGGGTGTTACATAATCCCCCGCTGTAGGTTATGGGGATGGTAGGGATTGGATGGGATCGTTCATGTAATGGCATCAGATTGTTAGGGCATGGTGCCTAGTATCTTCTATTAGTGCTTTATGACTTTGTTGCGGCTTGTTATGCTTGATGCTTGTCACTAGGGCCCGAGTGCCATGATTTCAGATCTGAACATGTTATTGATTCATTATGATAGTATTGTTTTTGGTTTTACCTGCAAGTTGTATACACACGTTCTTGTCCGGAACCAATGGCCCCGAAGTGACATAAATCAGGAAAACCGGAGGGAATGGCTTTGATATGAGGATCACATGTGTTCACGAAGTGTTAATGCTTTGCTCCGGTGCTCTATTAAAAGGATCACCTTAATTACCAGTAGTTTCCTTGAGGCCCCGCTGCAAACATGTTGGCAGGACAAAAAATGTTGTGCAAGTTCTCATTGCGAGCACGTATGACTATATATGGAACACATGCCTATGATTATCTAGTACTTGGTTGCTTTATCTTATTTATCTGCAATTGCCCTATGTTCTGATTGCTATGTGAATTGTCTTGTCCATGCAATGCCTGTCCATCCATCCCTATGCCTACCGCACTCGAATCCTACTATTTACTGCTATTGTTACTGCTGTCTTTACTTTCTACTGCTATTACTTTACTATTCCTACTATAACACTGTTGCTACTGATAAATTGCTGTGAGCAAGATTGTTTCCAGGTGCAGCTGAATTGACAACTCAGTTGTTAATACTTATAAATAATTTTTGGCTCCCCTTGTGTCGAATCAATAAATTGGGTTTCAGTTCCCTCGAAAATACTGTGATACACCCCCTATACGTATGGTCATCAAGACTATTTTCTGGCGCCGTTGCCGGGGAGCATAGCTTTATTTACCAAGTTCACTTGGAATCACTATTGTTCAAGCTTAGTTTATTTCCGCATTGTTTTCTTGTTTCTTTATCAAAAATACAAAAAAATAGTTCCTACTCTAGTTGGTATTTTCGTTGGTCTGTTATTGTCTTGCTTTATCATGCTTTTTATCAATGGTTGGTTTCTCTGAAACTGAATCTTATTGGCAAGGTGGGTTCATGGAAGATCAAAAATATTATTATAAGGAACACCGCTTATCACAAAAAGGGAAACACTTATGGGAACAAATTGATAAATTGTATACCATTGCTAGAAACGTGTGCTCTACTTATAATGTTACTTATTGCTTTGATCAATCTTGTTGTTGTAAGAAGTATAAATACCTCCCTTTTCAATGTGAGTATAATGATAATGTTACCATATGTTCTTATGTTAAAGGAAATTATGACTTTTATGATGTGGAACAAATAGAAGAATTTATTGCTTGGAAGGGTGCATTTGAACTTGTTAGTTTTCTTGAAAATATTGATGATTCACCTTATAAATATGAGGTTTATGATATACTTAGATTTTGCTTTGATAATTATAAGGAAGAAAATAGCTATATTCTTGAATATATTAATAGATCCTTTCTACAAATGGAAGAGACTAATGCCTTGCAGGATCCTATGGAAGAAGAAATTTGATGAACCTGAAAGCTCATTAGATTAAAAAGAGGATGAGAGTGATGAACAAAAGGAGGAAGAATGGATTAGCTACCCATGCCTACCTTCTAATGAGAGTAACTCTTTATCCCTTATATTATTTAATTGTCCCTCATGCTTACCAAAGGAGGATGAATGGTATGCTCATGTTAGCTGTCATAATCCTTTATTTGTGCCTAACTTCGAGATGCATGGTACTAAAGAGTTTTGCTTAGAAATTGTTATGATAAAGCTCTAGACGATGGTCCTATATTGAATGATCAGTCTTCTTGTTATAGAATTGTTAAAAGTGGGTTTGAAGGTTTTAATCCATGTTTTGGTAGAACATGAAAAGCATGATTTATGTGATAGTTATATTGTTGAGTTTATTCATGAGGCTACTGAAAATTATTATGAGAGAGAAAAATATGGTTGTAGAAGTTTTCATGGTATTGAAACACCTCTCTATGTGCTGAAAGTTTTGAAGTTACTCTTGTTTTATCTTCCTATGCCTGTCACGTTTTTTGCGAATTTATTTGCATATAAGATTCATATGCATATGAAGTGGGTTAGACTTAAATGTGTTTTGAATTTGCTTCTTGATGCTCTCTTTTACTCAATTTATATTTCTTATGTGCGCATCCTCTCAAACTATCATGCCTAACTTAAAGACGTTAAAGAAAAGTACTTATTGGGAGATAATCCAAAAGTTTTAGATGATTCTTGGAAGTTATTAATTCAGTAATAACCGCTCCTTATTCTTTTTATTTACTTCTTGTGCCAAGAGTAGCCTATAATGAGAGAGAAGTAATGATTGGAAAAGTTGCTGTCCCGAAACAGATATATGTGCTTCACCATAAACATTCATGTAAAATATCTGTATGCCCTTTTGAGGCGTGAATTTTTGTGCTTCTGGCCTAGGTTGTTATCTAACTTTCGTTAGTTCAACACTTTTCAATTTGAGCAACAGAAGGTCTTCATCCGTCTTTACCTGCTGGTCTGTTTTGACAGATTTCTGTCATTTTTTGCATTTGCTTCTTGTTGGTTCCTTTTTGAGTTCTTTTGGGGAACTGAGCTTTTTGAGGGAAGTGCTACAGTAGCTTGTGTTTTAATGGAAGTTTTATTGGTGTTGGAACTGAACCCAAATACTTATTATCTTGAGTGCACTAATGTTGCTAATAAAGATTGTGTGAAGTTTTATATGAAGGAAAAATTTCAGGTGTATGGAAGGAATGAGTAAAAGGATGGACTAAAGCTCAAGCTTGAGGATGCCACGTGTGTCACCCCAAGAAATATCCAAGAAGTACAAGCGTCAAAGATTGGGGATGCCCAAGGCATCCCCTTCTTCATCAATAAAAATCCCAGGTTTCTTCCAAACACTTCATTTTTATTGTTTAATGCACAGTTGTGTTGTTCTTGGAGCGTCTTCGTTTTCGTTTTAGTTTTTCGTTTGCTTTGTTTTCTTAGTTTTCTGAATAAATTGGTTGGACCCTGATATGTCCAAAACGTATCTACTTTCCCGAACACTTTTTCTATTGTTTATCCTCTAAACTTGTGTGATTTGGATGCAACTAATGCGAACTGACGCTGTTTTCAGCAGAATTGCCTTGGTGTCTACTTTTTGTGCAGAAAATCAACTATCAGGAAAAATCCCGGAAATTATGCCAAAAATCCTATTTCACCCGAAGACTCCAGGAGCCAGAATACGAGACAGAGAAGAGACCTGGGGTGGCCACACCACCTGGTGGCACGGGCCAAGCTAGGCCGCGCCAGGGGGTGGTGTGGGCCCCCAGGCACCCCCTCGGCCTCTCTCTTCGCCTATATGGAGCCTTCTGACCTAAAAACTTCGGGGGGTTTGATGGTTTTCCAGAAGGAGTTCCGCTCCGCCACCACCACTAGATTCCACGAAACAGCACCAGAAACTCCGTTCTGGCACCCTGCCGGGGCGGGGAATTGGAGGAGATCATCGCCATCGTCATCACCATCGCTTCTCCATCGACCATCCATGTTTCCCCCATCTATGAGTGAGTAATCCCCCGCTGTAGGCTATGGGGATGGTAGGGATTGAATGAGACCGTTCATGTAATGGCTTCAAATTGTTAGGGCATAGTGCCTAGTATCTTTTATTAGTGCTTTATGACTTTGTTGCGACTTGTTGTGCTTAATGCTTGTCACTAGGGCCCGAGTGCCATGATTTCAGATCTGAACTTATTATTGATTCATTATGATACTATTGTTCTTGGTCTTATCTGCAAGTTGTATACACACGTTGTTGTCCGGAACCTATGGCCCTGAAGTGACAGAAATCGGGATAATCGGAAGGGAATGGCTTTGATGTGAGGATCACATGTGTTCACGGAGTGTTAATGCTTTGCTCCGGTGCTCTATTAAAAGGAGCACCTTAATTGCCAGTAGTTCCCTAGAGGCCCCGCTGCAAACGGGCTGGCAGGACAAAAGATGTTGTGCAAGTTCTCATTGCAAGCACGTATGACTATATATGGAACACATGCCTAGGATTGTCTAGTACTTGGGTGCTTTATCTTATTTATCGGTAATTGCCCTATGTTCTGATTGCTATGTGAATTGTCTTGTCCATGCAACGCCCGTCCATCCATCCCTATGCCTACCGCACTCGAATCCCACTGTTTACTGATTTCGTTACTACTGTCTTTGCTTTTCTACTGCTGTTACTTTGCTATTCCTACTACAAAATTGTTGCTACTGATAAACTACTGTGAGCAAGATTGTTTCCAGGTGCAGCTGAATTGACAACTCAGTTGTCAAGGCTGATAAATATTCTTTGGCTCCCCTTGTGTCGAATCAATAAATTGGGTTTCACTTCCCTCGAAAATACTGCGATACACCCCCTATACTTGTGGGTCATCAAGACTATTTTCTAGCGCCGTTGCCGGGAAGCATAGCTTTATTTATCAAGTTCACTTGGATTCTCTATTGTTCGCTGCTATCCATCCATCATGGGTAAGACTCGTGATGGCAAGGTTCCTATTTTACCATCCACTACAAGAAGAGGTACGGTTCTGAACACCTCTACTGCTCTTGATTCACCATCTGTTATAAGTAAGCTCGTTACACCACCACATACACATGCTACACAGACTGCTACTACTGCTGAATCTGAAACTTCTGATGCTTATGATGCTCCTTCTACTGTGCTTGATAATAGTGGTTCATTAGGTCCTTTCCTAGATGATACGATTGCTAGAACTATAGCTGGGAATACCGAAACTCCTAATGAAGACACTACCACACCTGTTAGCTCACCTGAGTCTAGTGAGAGTTATGATATTGAAGAAGATTATGTTGAGATGACCGGTGAGTTTATTAAAGAATATAAGAACACCCATGATAGGAGTGTTGCTAAGAGTCTCCTTGAGAGGCGTACTATTAGACCCAAATTATCTCCTGCTGCTAAGTTTGCTGCTTCTCCCATAAACATTCTAGATGAAGATTATGATTTCTCTCTCGATATATCTTACATAGCTATTATCGAGAAAGAACCTTTTTGTGGGACTGAGAATGAAAGTGCGGTAGCACATATGAATGAACTCTCTACCATGAGTGGCTTGTTTTCTGATGATATTAAGATGCGTACTTACTTTGTTGCTAAAATTTTCCCTTTTTCACTGAAAGGAGAAGCTAAAACTTGGTTTAGTAATTTACCTCCTGGATCTATTAATAGCCCTGAGTGCTTGATTAGTATTTTCCTGCAGAAATATTTTTCTCCCAGTGCTAGACATGCTATTTTGCAGGAACTTTTTGATTTCAAACAGGGAGAAAAAGAGGTATTGCCTGAATCTTGGGCAAGGTTTTGTGCTTTGATTCATGCACAAGCTGGAAGTCCATTGCCTAAGAATGAGCTTCTTGATATATTTTATAATGGACTAACCGAAGAATCTAGGACATACCTAGATAGTTGTGCTGATTGTGTTTTCAGGAATAGGACTCCTAAGGAAGCTGAGGAATTAATGGCTAAAATAAGCAAGAATTATGAAGATTGGACTCCTCCTAAACAGGCTACACCTGAAGTAATTGTACCTGAACCATCTATTACTGTGCCTATTCCAACATCAAACAAGAGGGGAGTTATTGAATTAAATGATGAAGTGATGAAGGAAGCTAAGAAATGTCTTAAGGAGAAGGGAATTAAAGCTGCAGATGTCAAGAATTTACCTCCTATAGAAGAATTATGTAAGCCTATTCCCTACTCATCCACTATTGAGGTACACTCTCTCCAACACTTTGATGAAGGTGATATCCCTTACTTGAAACCTCCTGATCAATGCTTAGAAGAATTTGATATCTTTATTGTTAAGCAAGATAACTTTAACAAAAGGGTGCAAAATCATCTAATGGAAAACACTAGAGCTATTGTTGAGTTGAAAGATATTGTGGAAAGAACCTCTAATGATGTTAAAATGATTGTTAAACACTTTCAAATGGTTCAAACTCAAATATATCAACTCGTTAAAGTGCAAAATGAGTTGCTAGTTAATGCTGCTAAAGAAAAACATGCTTATGAAATTAGAACTCGAAGTGGAGCTGCTACCCAGGATCCTCTATATCCTGAGGGGCATCCCAAAAGAATTGAGCAGGAGTCTCAACAAGCTGAAAATAGTGGTTCTACTCGTAAGAAAAGGAAAAAGAAACATAAAACTGTTGTAGAACCCTCTGAACCTGTTATTGATCCTAATAGTATATCTATCTCTGATGCTGAAACTGAAAGTGGTAATGAGGAAAATGAAGTTCCTAATGAAGAAATAGTTGAAGAAGAACCTGAAAACCACACTAAGAATACTAAATACACTAAAGAAGATTTTATTGCTAAGAAACATGGTAGTGAAAGAGAACCTTGGGTCCAAAAACCTATGCCTTTCCCTGATAAGAAACACAAGTCAAAGGAAGATGAACACTATAATAAGTTTTGTGAGTGGATGAAGCCTTTATTCTTGCAAATTCCTTTGACTGATGCCATTAAATTGCCTCCTTACTCCAAGTATATGAAGGACATTGTCTCGAATAAAAGGAAGATCCCTAATGAAGAAATCTCTACTTTCCTTGCTAATTATTCTTTCAATGGTAAGGTTCCTAAGAAACTTGGAGACCCATGGATTCCAACTATCCCTTGCTCTATTAAGAACAATTATGTTAGAACTGCTTTGTGTGATTTGGGAGCTGGAGTTAGTGTTATGCCTTTCTCTCTCTATAAGAGGCTGCAGCTTGAAAAATTGATACCAACTGATATATCTTTGCAAATGGCTAATAAATCTACAACCATTCCTGTGGGTATATGTGAGGATGTACCTGTTCAGGTGGCTCACAATTGCTTGATAGTAACTGATTTTGTTGTGCTTGAAATGCCTGAAGATGATAATATGTCTATTATTCTTGGGTGACCTTTTCTTAATACTGCAGGAGCTGTTATTAATTGTAATCAAGGAAAGGTGACCTTCAATGTTAATGACAAGGAACGTACTGTCTATTTCCGCAAGAATATTGAAAAGACTTATGGTTTGAATTCAATTGAACATGTTGAAGGCATTCAAGTTGGAGAAATATATTGTCCCATACCAAGAGAAAAATTTGAAACTATTATGATTGGGACCACTGCTATCAAGGTTAAGGTAACATAATCATTAGTGGAGTACAAAGTTTTGTCTCATATGCAATTGTTTTGGTAGCAAGACTTGATCAACCTTGCTAACAAAAGGATTCCATTGAACAAAACAATGTTTTCATTATGATTATCTCTGTTTATTTCTATCCTTTGCATCTTAGTTTTTGCTTTCGTTTAGTTTTATTTTTGTTGTTAGTTGCTTGCATGTTAGAACTTCTGTAGTTCTAGCCTTGTTTTGTCCTTGCATCATGTTTCCAAAAGAAAAAAAATCTGTCTGTCAGAAAAATCATTCTTCTATTTCTGAAAAATGCCCAAAAATAAAGTGTCTCGAAAAATTCTAGAAAATTCATATTAAATTTTTACGTGAAAAAAGGGGCAGAGGAGTACCTGGTAGGTACCAGGGGGCCCACCAGGTAGGCACACCATGTGGTGGCGCGACCAGCCCTGGGTGGCGCCATGCCCTGGTGTGGGCCACCCCTGGCCCTCCACTAACTCTCTCCCCTGCCACTTTCTTCTCTCTCCCGAGTAAGCTCCAGTTCATAGCTCAAAATCGCGTTCTTTCTGTGCTTGCTCTCAATTTCTTCGATCTCCTTTCTTAGCCAATCTTTCTTGCTGAAATTTGGAGCATTTGTTCCCTGGTATGTGACTCCTTCCCTTGTCCAAGTAGATTTGTGTTTAGTGGATTCTATGTTGAGTATTTTGCTGTTGTAGGTGACTGGTTTTGAGAGCTTGTAAGCTTGTTTGATGCTTAGATATATAGTTTTGATGCATGTTTAGGCCTCTTGCAAGTCCCTATGAGTAGAATCCTTCATTATATTTACTTTGCTATCACTTGTTTAATAGGTGTTTAAATTTCAGAATAGAAGATGAGTGTACACCACCTAAACCAACATGAGCTTTGGGTGCCTGAGGTCATGAAGGTCCACCCGGAAGAGGAAGTTTTTTCCTCCATTTATCCATGCTCTGAGTTCATGAGAGCCGCAGGAATTCTACAAGATTTCCACACTTTGGTTTCTAATGCAGGGTTAGAGCACTTTTTGGAAGATGAACCTTGTCAATTTGTGAAGCTAACCATGTATGTGGTGCAGGACTTCAAATTTAGTCACTCTTTGCCTAACCCCATGGTCCATTACAAAATTTACAATATAGCTGTCGACCTTTCTCTTGATGATTTTTGTGCAGCTATTAAGGTACTTGAATGGGGATCATGTAGGAAGATTAAAGAGAGACCTGAACCACTCATGGATTTATATGCAGAAATTTGCCAAGGGAGTAGCTTCTCGAAGGAGAATGGAAAAATCCATAACATTCATCTTCCCTCTATTCGCTACTTTGCCTACTTTATTGCCAAGTGTGTTCTTGCTAGGAAAATTGCCAATAAGTTATCTCCGTTTGATCTAGCATTTATCTCTGCTGCTCTTAGATGAGATAGGTCTTACAACTTGGGTGCTTTGATAGCTTTCCGTCTTGCTGCTAACCGTGAGAAAGGTGGAATATGTGGAGGCCTCATTCCTTCTCGTTTACTAGCATTGCATGGTTTAGTGCCTCATCATCTAGACCTACAGTTTCCCATAGAGAGGCTTGATTTTAATTCCATGATACAACATAAATTTATTTCCTTGTGGGCTAGTTTGAGTGAGTTGTCTTATAAAATGACCTTTCTCAAAGCTGGTTGGAGAAAGAGCAAGTCCGAGCGTGTTGTTCTTTTGCCTACACCTGTCTTGTTTAACCTTGATAACAGGGAAAGATGGTCCCTCACTGAGGAGGAGCTTGACACGTACTTGGGAGAGCTCTCCCAACAGGAGTAGGACACTAGAAGGGAGGTCACGGATGATTCGGTCCAGCCCTCGAATGAGGGAGAGTCTTCATATCAGCAACCCACTTATGATTGGGGAGCTTCCTCTCCTTCTCATGGGCCCAGCTACGACCATTCTTACCAAGATCCACCCGCTTGGAACCCCTATTCGTACATGGATTGATACCCACTTAGGCCAAAAGCCTAAGCTTGGGGGGAGGTATGCTGACACCGCACTTTTCTCCATATCATGCTGCGTCGGTACTTTGTATATTCATGTTTTCGTTCTCTTTTTAGTTTTCGTTCTTGTTTTTGCTTTCTAAAAACACAAAAAGACCAAAAATATTTCTGTTGTTTCTCTTTGGTTTGCTTCTTCTTTTTGCCTTGGTTTGCTTTTCCCTTTTTGCTTTGTTTGAACTATTCGAAAAACCCAAAAAGATTTTTCTTTGCTTGTTTTTCTCTTTTTGTTCTTGTTTAAAAATCGAAAACACCAAAAATATTTGTCGTTCTTCTTTGGTTTTTGCGAGTTTGCTTCAGGGTTCGGCAGTCCTCAGTGGATATTGGTTTCATATTATTATTCAAGCCACACAAGTGAAGAGCAATAATGAGGATCAATGACAACTTGATGCGTGGTAAGAGGCTGGTAACGAACTCTATTTGTTTTCATTTTTGTACATATACTCATCACCGTGGGCATGCTTAGTCCGTTCATGTAGAGTGTATGTTTTCTTTGGATGCTTAGTAGTTCTTGCTTTCTTATGATTAGCTCCAGCTCGCTAATAGTCTGTAGCATGTCTTATGAATGTTTGCTTGCATTGCTCTATTCATAAATTGGTATGACACCGTGGTATCCTCCTCTGAATGTTTCATTTGATTGACTTGGCACATGCTCATGCATGCACATGACTGTAATAATCAGTTAAGCCTTGATGAATTATTTTGCCTTGAGGATCTTGAATCACTTTCATGCCATGAGTAGTCTTGTTTTGTTGCAAACATGATAATGACAACTATTGCTCTCTCGTTTGTCGCTCCCTTACTATTGCTAGCCTTCACTTTCACCGAGTATGTTTTACTCAAGTTTCCAACTCCCTAAACCAAATATTTCCAAAGTGTCCACCATACCTACCCATTAGCATCATTTGCTACTTCCGTGCATATTCAATATGCCTTGTTTTCTTCCGAATAAAATGTTTGCTTGTTATGAGAAAGTTAGTTAGTAAAGCTCTCACGAACTTGATGGCACACTTTATTTTCTTGCACTTAATAAACCTGAACCATTGCGTCCTTCTTTGTTGTGCATATGCTTGCGCTTTATGAGTTGAAGTTAGCAGAACTATGTATCATGGGGACCGCTTTCAATGCTTAATAGGTATTTTGTACCTAGTTGATATCATGTTCTTTTGCTTATGGATCTCGGCGGTGTGAAATAAAAGTGGAACTTGTAAGATCATGGAGTTTGTATGTATGTTAGAGAAACGCCTGGGCCGCTAGCCTAAGCCATGCCTAATCATGGTGGAAACTTGCAGCATAACCATAATGAGCATTCTATGAAGCATCCTCAATAAAAATCTATGCACATAGTAAATAAAAAGATCGCCGAGATGCTCATTGTCTGCTTGCCTTGTATTTTGATTATGGGATAGCTCCCGTGCCATGTGCAAGGGGTACCCCGTTGGCGGTTCTCTATGATACGTATATACTTACAATGACAAGAGCTTACTTGTGACTAAAGTTGAGTAGCATGAGGATCGGTCTTCGTAAGTAAGGGGAATGAGACTTCGATTTATAACTTGTCAAGCATATCCTCTTAGTTGTGTCACTTTCACCTTAACCACATTAAAGATGCTTATGATAGGGGCAATGAGAGCTCAAAGCTAACGAGTACCATACTTTCAGGATTTGGAAGCCTTTCAAATTATTCAAAACCTTTTCTTCTACTTGTTGAGTCTCCACATATTCTTTGAGCACCTTCTTGAGAGCATAGTTGTCATTCTTTATGTTTGTTCCATTACTTGATTATTTGTGTTATGACTTTGATGCTTGTATTCTTGACATCTTTACTGCTGGTCAGCACTTGAACTTCATCATAATCAAAGGCAAGCGAGATACCACTCTATCATACCTTTCTATGAGCATTGTAATGTTGCTTATGTTCGTGCTTCATGCTACTTATTATTCTTGAGTTGGAATCTCTTCATAGCTTGCAATGACTATTAAGTAGACTTGGTTGCATACTCTTTATTATGAATTGTCTAGGTAGTTGATCACATTGCTAAGAATATTTACATCATATGAAGCAAATGTCTTCGTCAAAGTTCTTTTATCGCACTCAGTTTTCAACTGAATTGCTTGAGGACAAGCAATAAGCTAAGCTTGGGGGAGTTGATACGTCCAAAACGTATCTACTTTCCCAAACACTTTTGCTATTGTATCTCCTCTAAACTTGTGTGATTTGGATGCAACTAATGCTGACTGACGCTGTTTTCAGCAGAATTGCCTTGGTGTCTACTTTTTGTGCAGAAAATCAACTATCAGGAAAAATCCCGGAAAATATGCCAAAAATCCTAATTCACCCGAAGACTCCAAGAGCCAGAATACGAGACGGAGAAGAGACCTAGGGTGGCCGCACCACCTGGTGGCGTGGGCCAGGCCAGGCCGCGCCAGGGGGTGGTGTGGGCCCCCCAGGCACCCCCTCGACCTCTCTCTTCGCCTATAAGGAGCCTTCTGACCTAAAAACTTCGGGGGGTTCGACGTTTTTCCAGAAGGAGTTCCGCTCCGCCGCCACCACCAGATTCCACGAAACAGCACCAGAAACTCCGTTCTGGCATCCTACTGGGACGGGGAATTGGAGGAGATCATTGCCATCGTCATCACCATCGCTTCTCCATCGACCATCCATGTTTCCCCCATCTATGAGTGAGTAATCCCCCGCTGTAGGCTATGGGGATGGTAGGGATTGGATGAGATTGTTCATGTAATGGCATTAGATTGTTAGGGCATAGTGCCTAGTATCTTTTATTAGTGCTTTATGACTTTGTTGCGACTTGTTGTGCTTAATGCTTGTCACTAGGACCCGAGTGCCATGATTTCAGATCTGAACTTATTATTGATTCATTATGATAGTATTGTTCTTGGTCTTATCTGCAAGTTGTATACACACGTTGTTGTCCGGAACCTATGGCCCCGAAGTGACAGAAATCGGGATAACCAGAAGGGAATGGCTTTGATGTGAGGATCACATGTGTTCACGGAGTGTTAATGCTTTGCTTTGGTGCTCTATTAAAAGGAGCACCTTAATTGCCAGTAGTTCCCTAGAAGCCCCATTGCAAACGGGCTGGCAGGACAAAAGATGTTGTGCAAGTTCTCATTGCGAGCACGTATGACTATATATGGAACACATGCCTAGGATTGTCTAGTACTTGGGTGCTTTATCTTATTTATCTACAATTGCCCTATGTTTTGATTGCTATGTGAATTGTCTTGTCCATGCAACGCCCGTCCATCCATCCCTATGCCTACCGCACTCGAATCCCACTGTTTATTGCTTTCGTTACTACTGTCTTTGCTTTGCTACTACTGTTACTTTGCTATTCCTACTACAAAACTGTTGCTACTGATAAACTGATGTGAGCAAGATTGTTTCCAGGTGCAGCTGAATTGACAACCCAGTTGTTAAGGCTGATAAATATTATTTGGCTCCCCTTGTGTCGAATCAATAAAATGGGTTTCACTTCCCTCGAAAATACTGAGATACACCCCCTATACTTTTGGGTCATCAGACCCCCTCTTTCATGCATTGGTTTTCAAATAGTTTGGTTTGGATTGGAAAAGAGTAGGAAAAGTTCATGCTTAAGTGGTAAAGAGAGTTTGTTTTTGACTGTGGCCTATGCTTTGTCATGCCATGCTTTATATTGTTTTGGCTTTAGGCTTAGTATTCTTTGTTGTAGCATGGCATGTTATAAACAATTGAGATTGCTTAATGTGCCTTGGATGAATCATGCGTTGTTTTAGCATATTAAAGCATAGTATAGTGGTATTCTCTTTTGATGCTTTATTTGGGTTGACTTGGCGCATGCTCACACCATGTTATGACTATCCCAAGTCACCATAAGCCTTTCTGATCCTTTAGTTTTCAACTTGTAGTATCACTTTATGCTTTTAAAAATGATGTTTTGTTGCGCTGCATGGTTATGGCCATTATTGCTCTCCTAGTTTGTCGCTCCCAGTCTTTTGCTAGCCTCCACAACCAAGTATGAGTTCCACTCATGCATCCAACTCCCTAAACCAAGTTATTCCAAAGAGTCCACCATACTTACCTACTAGCATATGCTATTCCAAGTATATTCATGTTTTTGTTTACCTTCCAAATTAAACTTGTTATGAGAAAACTAGTGATTAAATCTCTCACGAACTTGATGTCACACTTTACTTTTCTTGCCCTTAATAAACTTGAACCATTGTGTCGTCTATGTTGTATATGCTTGCACTTATTTGTTGGGGATTAGCAGAACCAAACGCTTTCAGCATTGCACTGGTACTTTGTACCTAGTTGATATCATGCTCTTTTGTCTATGGATGTCGTCGGTGTGAAATGAAAGGGGAGCTTGTAAGTCCATGGAGTTATGTATATGTGTTAGAGAAATGTCCGGGCCGCTGGTCTAATCCATGCTGACATGGTGGAAACATACAGCGTAACTATAATGAGCTGTCTATGAAGCATTCTTCTTATAAAAAAAGAGTCCTATATTGAGAAAAAAGAGAAAAAGTAAAAAAAGAGATTATGAAAGGAGGAAAGAGAGAAAAAAACACCATATTCCCATGGTAAATAAGAAGATTGCTGAGATGCTCGTTCTGCTTGCCTTGTCATTTTGATATGGGGATTATTCCGTATCATCGGGCAAGGGGTACCCCGTTGGCGGTTCTCTATGATACACATGTACTTACAATGACAAGAACTTACCGGTGACTAAACTTGAGTAGCATGAGGAGCGGCCCTCGTAGTCAAGGGACATGAGATTTCCAAATTATACTTTGTCAAGCATGTACACCATAGTTTGTTTACTTTAACCTTAATCACTTCAAGATGCTTATGATAGGGGCAATGAGAGCTAAAAGCTATTAAGTACCATAATTTTTGGAAGCTCTTTATGAGACTTGAAATCCCTACTTCTTTCTATGAAGGCCTTTCTTCCACTATATATATTGAGTCTCCACCTTCTCTATGCACCTACTTTGAGAGCATAGTGGCCATTCTTAGTTCTATGTGCATTGTCCCAAGACTTGTTGATAGATACATAACTTTGATATTGCTTGTTTTAAACTATCTGTATCTAGTCACTCTTATAAACCTTGAAGGTGTCCTATGCATTTATGTTTGCTACTCTATGAGGGACAAGATGAATAGTACTATGCTATGTTTTCTTTATGTGAAACAAACAAACATCTTGCAAAACATTGTTATTCATGAATCTTTTGTTTGTGCCTTTTCATGTTGAAACATAGTTGCTTTGTCTTATTGTTAGAACTTGATCTTTCATGTTATGTTGAAGTACTATGATCCCAGCTATGAATGTTTTACAAATACTTTGATCAAGTTTATGATGGTGCATGTCACCTAAAAAATTATTCTTTCTTTTTATCACTTACCTACTCGAGGACGAGCAGGAGTTAAGCTTGGGGATGTTGATATGTTGCAAACGTATCCATTATTTTTGATGTTCCATGCTTGGTTTTATCTACTTTCTTATATTTTGTCCATACTTTGGAGTACTTTTCATATGATTTCTTGGACTAACCTATTAATAAGAGCCATAATGCCAGTTGCCTGTTTTCTACTGTTTTTGGTTCTAGGAAAGTTAGAAAATGAATATTTTCGGAATTGGACGGGACAAAAGTCAAAGTCATTATTTTACCGAGGGACACCAGGAGCCAGAATACGAGACGGAGAGGGGCTGGGGCCCAGCCTAACTACCTGGTTGTGCGGGCTGGGCCTGGCCGTGCCAGGGGGTGGTCTGGCCACCCCAGACACCCCCTCGGTCTCCCTCTTCGCCTATAAGTTGCCTTCTGACCTAAAAACTCAAGGGGGTACTACGTTTTTCTAGAAGGAGTTCCACTCCGCCACCACCACCAGATTCCACGAAACAGCACCAGAAACTCTGTTCTGGCACCCTACCGGGACGGGGAATTGGAGGAGATCACCGCCATCATCATCACCATCGCTTCTCCATCGACCATCCATGTTTCCCCCATCTATGAGTGAGTAATCCCCCGCTGTAGGTTATGGGGATGGTAGGGATTGGATGAGATTGTTCATGTAATGGCATCAAATTATTAGGGCATGGTGCCTAGTATCTTCTATTAGTGCTTTATGACTTTGTTGCGACTTGTTATGCTTAATGCTTGTCACTAGGGCCCGAGTGCCATGATTTCAGATCTGAACATGTTATTGATTCATTATGATAGTATTGTTTTTGGTCTTACCTGCAAGTTGTATACACACGTTGTTGTCCGGAACCAATGGCCTTGAAGTGACAGAAATCGGGATAACCGGAGGGAATGCCTTTGATGTGAGGATCACATGTGTTCACAGAGTGTTAATGCTTTGCCCCGGTGCTCTATTAAAATGAGCACCTTAATTGCCAGTAGTTCCCTTGAGGCCCCGCTGCAAACGGGCTGGCAGGACAAAACATGTTGTGCAAGTTCTCATTGCGAGCACGTATGAACATATGCCTATGATTATCTAGTACTTGGATGCTTTATCCTATTTATCTGCATATGCCCTATGTTCTGATAGCCATGTGAATTGTCTTGTCCATGCAACACCCGTCCATCCATCCATATGCCTACCGCACTCGAATCCTACTATTTACTGCTATTGTTACTGTTGTCTTTACTTTACTACTGCTATTACTTTACTATTCCTACTACAACACTGTTGCTACTGATAAATTGTTGTGAGAAAGATTGTTTCCAGGTGTAGCTGAATTGACAACTCAGTTGTTAAGGCTTATAAATATTTTTTGGCTCCCCTTGTGTCGAATCAATAAATTGGGTTTCACTTCCCTTGAAAATACTGTGATACACCCCTATACTTGTGGGTCATCACCGCTCTTTTCGCAGATGAACCGCGCCTTCGACCTCTACCGTGATGACAACAATGGCCAGGACTTCGAGTTCATCCACATCTACACGAGGATCTCGGGGTGCCCTAAGTGGAGGGATGTGCACATGTCTCTCGCCAAAGGAAAGGACATCGTGTACAAGCAAGATGATCCGGTGCTGCCAGAGTATGAAGGTCGGCCTAAACTCGGCCAAAAGAAGGCCAAGGAGCTCAAGGCCAAGGGCCCGCCTGGCGAAAAGCTCTAGGCTTCTATCGAGAAGTGCATGGCCGATGCCAAAACCCACGCCACGACGCAGGACGAGAAGTTCGATGACAAGTGGAGGGTGATGCTGTAGAACCAAGGCGTCAAGATCGACCTCTTCCAGACCAACGTCATGATGAAGAAGAGGAACACCGATCTGGCGTTCTTGATGGGGGCGAACACGGTGGTGATGGACGACCACGTCAAGGCGTGGTACATAGCTGAGCGCAACGCTGTGTTGAATAGCCTACCAGCATTGTCCATCGTAGTGCCAACGCCGACGCCGAGCTTTTCCCCAACCTCCTCTTATGCATCCCAGCCGAGCTCCACGCTGTTGGAAATATGCCATAGAGACAAATAGTAGTAAGGACTATTATCATATTTCATATAGTTTATGATTAAGTTTTTATATCATGCTATAACTGTGTTGAGTGGAAACATCAATACACGTGTGATATACCAACAACTAGGGGTTCCCAGTGAAACTCTAGTCACTGGTCATTGGTCAATAGATGATCATGTTTCCTGATCATGTGACATTTATGCTAGTTAGAAATGAGGCCATCTCATTCTGAGAATGAGATGATGAACCAATACCCAACCTAAATATCGTGACCCGATCATGTCACGAAGTTCAAGTTACGATGATTAGAAATTAATCCTCGTAGACTATTCCTTAGACCGTGAGGCTATATCAATCACTGTCTCCCGAGAGTGCTTAGATAGCATCAAACGCCATCTGGTAAAACAGTGGTTATAAAGGTGTGTTCAGGTACTCAGAGGAAACCGTAGAGGAAATATATGTCAAGAGCGGGATTTGTCTATCCATGTGACGGGAAGATACTCAAGGGCCCACTCGGAGAAGTTATATCCAATAGCTGCGCAGCGTGTGATTGGATCACGGGGATATCACTTGTCGGAACGAGTCAAGTAGCATTGTTTAGTAACGAGATTGAACAAGACATGGTGATGTCATTGATCAGATCTCAGGCAATGCAAGTATCGAGTGACAAAGGGAATAAGACACGACTGTCCCGGTTCAAACAACGAAAGATCTTTGTGGAACGCATAGGGGTCACATGGCCATCCAGGTCCCTCTATTGATCATTGGTGCGGGAGTGTCCCGACCGTGTCTGGAGTGTTCCCGAACCGTGGGGTATCACGCTTAAGGTCTTGATGATGCTTAGAGAGTGTTTATAGGATCGGTGGAATCACCGAAGAAAAGAAGAGAGAAAACCGGAAGGGTTTCGGTAAGTCCGGAGGATGTCCGGAGTGGAGGTGGAAGGTGTTCCATGACCACAGAGATTAAATGATATGTGAATGAATGTTAAATATTGATTTAATCATTTATTCATAATTATTTAATAAAGAGAAAATCAATTAAAGGTCAAAAAGGCTTAATGGGCCAATTTCTGGAGGGAGAGGGCCCATTAGGGGTAAGGAGAGAGGGAGAAGGGGCAAGGGGGAGGTCGGCTGGGCCTAGCCCCCGCGCAGGGCCCACTAGGTGGCCAGCGTCCACCTCCTCTCCTTTAGTCCCACCCCGGGACTTTGAGGGAGGTAGTACCTCCCCTTCCCCTATATATAGTGGGGTATTTGGCCTAGAAAAATACACCAATAATCAATAAAAGGTCTCCCCACTTTTGGGAGGACCTCTAATTGATATTTTCTCTCTCCCCCTCTCTCTCTCGTGACCGTGGTCCCAAGTCTGGACTGCGCGAGCGAGAGACATCTTCACCGCGGAGCGCCGTCGCGCCACGGGATTCGGATCTAGGAGCTCTACTTCCGCAACTGCTGCTGGATCGGGGAAGCGGGAGTCATCGTCAGGCACCGGATGTGTGTAAATCCCCGCGAGGTGTCGCACTTGAGGCACTCAAGTCATTGGAGCCAGAAGAAGCGCAAGGACTTTATGACGACCTTGAGGTCGACTTCGGCTCGTCTACATCAACCACACTCTCCTGAGCGTTGGCAACACTTTTCGGTCTTCAAGGGTAAGTTCACGAAAATCCCCTCCCGTTACTGTATTACTAATAGATAGGTCCTAGCAGCTTAAGGGGTTCAGGGGCGTAGAGTAAAATTTTATTGTTTTTATACGCGAAACCCCAATAGTGGTATCAGAGCTAGATCTATGCGTAGTAATGCTAGTACGGGTAGAACACACGAGATGTAGCGTGTGGGCGTTGATCTTTTAGTTGTTACCCTCCCACGTGTACTTGTGTATACCGCAGTAATGCTTGATGAAGCGGCCCCCAACCGACTTTACGCGTTCATTCGCGAGACTGGTCCACGCTTGACATACGACTTGTACCGTATAAAGTGGCTTAGGGGGGTGTCTGTCTCTCTCGCATTAGTTGGTATACCATTTGCAATGGAGGGCCCCAAAAAGGGTGTAGTAGAGACAACTACTTGATCATCGTTGTGCTGAAAGTTCGTAGGTAAGAACGGTTCTTGTACGAAAGCCCATTCAGCCACGTAAAACATGCAAAGATAAAGTAGAGGCGTCTAACTTTGTTTTGTAGGGGGGCGTTGCTTTGTGATATGGTTGTGGCAAAGGTAAAGTAATTACCTTTTGTTACATAGTAGTAGATATCATGGTAATGACAAACTACCACGCCGGAATGACACCGGTACCCTGGTGTCTACGGCGCCGGAACTCTGGCGCCAGAACCCAGTGACGGCGGATGGAGATCACGAAGTGAAGGACCATATCACATCGCATTTACATTCAATTTTATTGTCTGTATGTCTTATTGTGTGCTAGTATTAGATACTCGATGGTAGCCTAATAAGATGATCCCTGTTAAAATTACCAACGATTGTGTTACCCCTTAGTGTGCACCACCAACAAAGTTCTTCGGTATGAGGCGATCCAGGGTTACAAGCCTAGGTGTCAGACATATCTACGTTCGCATACAGTGGGTGTAAGCCATGTTGCATAGCGAATACACTAAGGTTGAGTTGGCGAGCCTGGCACGCCAGAGAAGCGTGGCCTCGGAACACGGATGGTCGAAAGATCGAGCACGAGTCGCATGAATGATGTGACCGACGTTTAGCGTCCACCTTTGAACCCACATCAATGGCCATGATCAATCGGGGGAGATGTGGCTGATAGGGGTCGTGTTATCACTAGAAATCCTTTTGGGGATAGGTGTTTCTGAGTGGAGTTATTATTAACTCATTTAATTATAAACTTAGTCTAAATTACTTTTGCAATTATAAATGTAGATGGGACCTTTCGTGTTGACAACTGAATGGGCAAAGGGTGAAAAACTTAGTCTTGATGGATCCAACTTCCCTGATTGGCTTGTGCTCCTAGATGATGTCCTTACTAGGAATCATGTGGTAGACTTCATACGCCGCACGATGGATTTGACTGAGCCAGACTACTATGAGACCCCACAAGAGCTGGCAGACCGCTACTATCGTCAAGAGATGTCCACCTACATTCAGATAATAATGCGTTATGGGATGGTGGATGAACTACATCCGCTCATGGGTGATCTTGATCCATATTCGATGGTGTATCAGCTGAGAGCAGAGTTCATAGACCATGTGCGCATGTGGAAGCACGAGCTTCTTGGAAGGTTCCTTTCCATACAGATGGAGGAGCATACATGTCTAAAGGGTCACTTCGAGTGCATGCTTGATGCACACACAAGACTGGTTCACTTCGTGGATTACTAGATGGCTGATCCATTTGCGATAGACGTACTGCTTCGATCGTTACCTCCCAGCTATGAAGAACATGTCCGGAGTAGCATCATGAGTGGTGATACGGTAACGTTGGATTTCCATGAGTTCATATTACGTTTCAGTAATGTAAAGGTTAAACCAATCACCGGAGAGGTCATCGATGACGAAGGTATATATTTGATATACAGTTTAATAAATGTTATAATCTTGCAAACACATTTGTAGTGTTAAGTATATCTGATACTTGTTCTGTTTTGCTGAAAACAGGTCCTTCTGCATAGAGGTGCTTGCTGGAGAGGAGGTGACGTTGCGTGTTGGTGGCGAGCATGATGATGATGGCCAACGACACTCTCCCTCGACATTTATCACTTAGTTTGTGTTTAGGATGATTATTGTAATCAAGAGATTGTGAACTTCTTTAGTGTGTCTCACACTTCGTGAGACGGTTATTCATATGAGTTTGTAACAAACAGTTGTTCCACTTTTATGAATGATTTCTATTCATGTTCATATCTTGCTTGATTATGTGTGAATTATCCTTATTGTTTGAAACTAATTGATAATGCATGAACATTTGTAGAACATTAAAATGCCTTGTTTAAAATACCCAACTTAATGATATGTTCATTAATGAATGAAAAACCATTGTTTAAATTCAAAGTTATGTGATAATATGTGATAGTCATTCGATTTCTTGTCACATATAAATCATGCCTAAGTTCGGCAAAATAACTTGAACACCGTGTATTACATGAATACAAAGTGTTTAAAGAATTATTAAAAGTAAATACATATTCGATGTATTATGTTTTAACGAAAATTGTAATTATCATTAAATGATTGTTTAAATGTGTAAAGAA
The DNA here is from genome assembly GCA_910589775.1 of Avena eriantha. NCBI lineage: Eukaryota > Viridiplantae > Streptophyta > Magnoliopsida > Poales > Poaceae > Avena > Avena eriantha. The sequence continues at coordinate 447,148,010 of OU342740.1, forward strand.
GTTTACCAAAGGAAACATGAATATGAAACTATTTGATTCGATCAAAGTGTCTCATCAACAATGGGTATAAATATAAAAGAGAATCTAATTGCTATGATTTGATCAATAGTAATGAAATTCAACTTTATAAGAATGGCATAAAAGAAATTGTGGAATGCAAAGCGTTTTGAAACGTCAAAAAGCAGAGCATCACAATGTGATATTAGATATCAAAAGGGGTTGAATAGAAGGCACCAAATAAATCGTTGTAGAGACCATTAGTTAAATAGTTAGCACTCAATTAGAATGTAGCGAACCATTTGAATTCGTGAAAGTTTTGGGGTATTCGATATAACCAAAATGATAGCGAATAAGTCCTTGTAGAGTATTCATTGGAAACTTTGAATACGAAATCCATAGCAAAACCAAAAGGAAAGGAAAACTTGTATTGCTTGGATTTTGGTGCATTCTTGATAAAGCTGACTTCTAGTGATGTTTCTCAATTATGAAGAAAATGGAAAATAGTGTAAAACACGATGAGGATTCAAAACCCTGCATCAAAGTGTTGAGAAGCGCAACGGATAACGTTCCTGAACGATTCTCTTCACAGAAGGAAAGAATCAATGATATTGATCATTGTGTTTTCCCCACTAGTGTTTTCACTACATGAAGTAGGATTCAAAATGTAAATCCATATCTTGTATGGAGACATTTGTGAATCATTTGTCATGATTATCGGAATATGACATACCTACGAACTACAAATGAAATAATGGTAAACTAAATTATGAGAAATCCTAAAAGTAAAATTCCCTTGAGATTAGAAAGCAATTCATTGCTGAATCTCACAAGTAAAAGGGTTTACTTGGAATTTTTCCAAATGACTGCAAAGCCATAGTAGAAAAAGGGGGTGAATGACAAAAGCACAATTTATCAAGTATTGGATGAATTCAAATAAATTTTATTCATGTATGCTAAATGTCTAGTGGATTTAAAACTAGTAAAGTACTAGTATCTCATAGTAAAAATCCAAGTTTGATATTTGATCAAAGGATTTTGAAGTTATTCAAAATAGGGAGTGGATATGCAAATTTGCATACAATTGAGTGGGAGCTACGAAAGTCTTCCTAAAACAATATGTGATTGACATATTTTTGAGTGGGAGCTTATAAGAGTAATTCTTAAACATGTTAAGAATGAAAGCGCAAGTACTTATAAATAATGATTTATAAGATGTAGAGGTTGATAATAGGTGTATTGTGATATTATGTAGTATTCCTTAAGGGATTCTGAAAAGGGTTTCAGAATAGAAGTTAATTAAGGAACTGATCCTTAATAACTCAAATTAGGAATAGTATTAAGTTTAACATCAATAGTTGAAATAAAGAAAAGGATGATCGTCATCCACTATGTTGAGACATAGGTTCTATCTTAGAAACCATGATGATAACTTAGCATAATATGTGATCCAAATAAGGAACGTTTGAAAGTGATTATGTCCGAATCACAGAACGTTGAGCTAAGTTTGTCCACAGAATCTAGTAGAGAACTATGGACATATGTTCCAAATCCATAAAGGATAACATATCTTAAAGCATAAAGAGTTATGTTATAAGGGAATATGTTGGAAACTCCTGTAGATACCAATTAAAGTCAAGTAGGAAGCGAGGTGAACAAAACATCGAAAGTTGCACAGAGTGCACGTGAGTTTCGATGAATACATTTATAATAATACATAAGGGTACCATCTAAAGTGTTGTATAATGTTATGGCGAGGCTAATTCGCTTTTAACGTAGAATGATGTGTCCCAGGGCACAGTTCCCATGAGAAAGCCCTCGACGTTGATCTAACGTCACTGTAGGCTCCTAGAACCAGGCCTCGTTCTGCTGCCATAGCGACGATACATACACAGATGCTATCATGTGATGATAAAGTATTAATGTCAATCAAGGTGACATTAGTAAGTTGCAAAGGATTTGGGACTGTAAAGTACAGACCCAAGGCTCAACCTCTTCCATGAGCAAGCATGTTTAGGTACCGAATATATGGTGCCAATGATTAAGAACAAATGCAGCTAGTGTATTTGTACTCTAGTGCAAGTGGGAGACTGTTGGAAATATGCCCTAGAGACAAATAGTAGTAAGGACTATTATCATATTTCATATAGTTTATGATTAAGTTTTATATCATGCTATAACTATGTTGAGTGGAAACATCAATACACGTGTGATATACAAACAACCAGGGGTTCCCAGCGAAACTCTAGTCACTAGTTCATTGGTCAACAGATGATCATGTTTCCTGATCATGTGGCATTTATGCCAGTTGGAAATGAGGTCATCTCATTCTGAGAATGAGATGATGAACCAATACCCAACCTAAACATCGTGACCCGATCATGTTACGAAGTTCAAGTTATGATGATTAGAAATGGATCCTTGTACACTATTCCTTAGACCGTGAGGCTATATCAATCACTGTCTCCTGAGAGTGCTTAGATAACATCAAACGCCATCTGGTAAAACGGTGGTTATAAAGGTGTGTTCAGGTACTCGGAGGAAACCGTAGAGGCAATTTATGTCAAGAGCGGGATTTGTCCGTCCATGTGATGGGAAGATACTCAAGGGCCCACTCAGAGAAGTTATATCCAATAGCTGCGCAGTGTGTGATTGGATCACGGGGATATCACTTGTCAGAACGAGTCAAGTAGCATTGTTTAGTAACGAGATTGAACACGACATGGTGATGTAATTGATCAGATCTCGGGCAATGCAAGTATCGAGTGACAAAGGGAATAAGACACGACTGTCCCGGTTCAAACGACGAAAGATCTTCGTGGAACGCACAGGGGTCACATGGCCATCCAGGTCCCTCTGTTGATCATTGGTGCGGGAGTGTCCCGACCATGTCTGGAGTGTTCCCGAACCGTGGGGTATTGATGCACTCGACTTTCGACGTAGAGCTCGTTGGGAACCCCAAGAGGAAGGTACGATGAATACAGCAGCAAGTCTTCCCTCAGTTACGAAACCAAGGTTTAATCGAACCAGTAGGAGCAAGGAAACACCCCAAAGGAAATACCAGAAAATTGTTCTCTCATAACAAGATTGAGCAAAGCATGTTTTATCTCAAAGAAAGTATTTTCAGCCACAGGTGGAGCAATATGAGTGCTCATAAAATCATTGTTGTTGGTGCTAGTGAAGTCACACAACTTAGTGTTTTCAAGAGTAGTCATTTTTTTTGGGTTTTCAAATAAGAAAGCAAACAAGTAAAACTAATTTTTTTGTGTTTTTTGAAGAACAAAACAAGCAAACAAAGAAAAAAGAAAACTAAGCAAAACAAAAACAACAAAGTAAAGAGATTGGTTATGAGGGACTCCCCTTGTGAAGATGTCCTTGACTCCCCGGCAACGGCGCTAGAAAAATCTTGATGCGCTCGACTTTCGACGTAGAGCTCGTTGGGAACCCCAAGAGGAAGGTACGATGAATACAGCAGCAAGTCTTCCCTTAGTTATGAAACCAAGGTTTAATCGAACCAGTAGGAGCAAGGAAACACCCCAAAGGTGTTACTAGCTGAGCTTTGGCAGGGCGCACTACCGGTGCTAGTAGCAATGTGGAGACCTGCACAACACAACCACAGAACTTTGTCCCCAACTTGCGATGAGGTTGTCAATCTCACCGCATTTTGCGGAAAACAAAGGATTAAACGTATCGAATGGAAAGAAGTAAAAGTTTGCAGAAAGTAAACACAAGGTAGTAAAATATTGTAGATTGTATGTAAAGTAAAAGGACCAGGATCCATAGTTCACTAGAGGTGGCTCTCCTTAGATAGATAACATGCTGGGTGAACAAATTACAGCAGGGCAATTGACAAACACCGAGAAAGCAATACATGCATATACTAATCATATTGACTCCCTTGAGACTTGATTGGGCATTACAACATAATACATAGACCGCCATCCAACTGCATCTATGACTAATAATCCACCTTTAGGTTATCATCCGAACCCCCTCCAGTATTAAGTTGCAAGCAACAGATTATTGGTTTACGAACTGCGTGTAAAGTAAACAATACGATTGTTCTATGAACAAAGGATTGTTGTTTTCTCCCTAGTAGCAACAGCACATCTAGTACCTTAGAGATTTCTGTCACTTCCCCAGATTACCAGAGGCATGAACCCACTATCGAGCATAAATACTAACTCTTGGAGTTGCTACCATCTACTTGGCCAAGATAGCTACTAACAACGGAAAGAATGCAAGATCTCAAATAACAAAGACATGATAGAATCAATAATCAATCTGAAATAGCATCTCAATATCCATCGGATCCCCACAAACACAACATGTATGAATTACAAATAGATGATCTTGATCATGAACGGAGCTCACAAGATCTAAACATGAAAGCACAAAGGAGGAGAAACCAGCCATCTAGCTACTACATGGATCTGTAGTCCAAGGATGAACTACTCACGCATCACACCGGAGGCTTGCATGGTGATGAAGAAAGCCTCTAGTGTGAATTCCCCTCTCCGGCAGGCTGCCGGGAAGAGCTTCAGATCCCTCCCGATCTAGGGATGGAGATGACAGCGGCTACAGACACTTTCGTGGATTTTTGATCGGGTCCTTAGGGTTTTCGTCCCGAGGGCAACTTATAGGCGGAAGGAGAGGCTGAGGGGATGCCGGGAGCCACCACACCACCCCCTGGCGCGGGCCCAGCCTGGCCACGCGGCCAGGTGGTGTGGCCGGCCCCTGGCCCTTCTCCGTCTCGTATTCTGGCACTTGATCCCTTCCGAAAAAATAGGCACTTTGGCTTTTGTCCCGTCCAATTCCGAGAATATTCATTTTCTGACTTTCCTGGAACCAAAAACAGCAGAAAACAGGCAGCTGGCACTGTGGCTCTTGTTAATAGGTTAGTCCAAGAAATCATATGAAAAGTACTCCAAAGTTGGAACAAAACACAAGAAAGTGGATAAAACCAAGCATGGAGCATCAAAAATTATAGATACATTTGAAGTGTATCAACATCCCCAAGCTTAACTCCTGCTCGTCCTCGAGTAGGTAAATGATAAAAAGAAATCATTTTTGAGGTGACATGCACCATCAAAGACTTAAGGGCTTGATGATGCTTAGAGAGTGTTTATAGGATCAGCGGAATCAGCGAAGAAAAGAAGAGAGAAAACCGGAAGGGTTTCGGTAAGTCCGGAGGATGTCCAGAGTGGAGGTGGAAGGTGTTCCATGACCATAGAGATTAAATGATATGTGGATGAATGTTAAATATTGATTTAATCATTTATTCATAATTATTTAATAAAGAGAAAATCAATTAAAGGTCAAAACTGGGATCAAAGTACTTCAATCATAACAATGAAAGACAAAGTTCTAGCAATAAGCAAAGAGACTAAGATGCAACATGAAAAGGCACAAACAAAGGATTCATGAATAACATGCTTTGTCAGATGTTTGTTTGTTTCACATAAAGAAAACATAGCATAATAGTATTCATCTTGTCCCTCAATAGAGTAGCAAATATAAATGCATATGACACCTTCAAAGTTCATAAGGGTGACTAGATACAATAGTTTCAAACAAGAAATATCAAGTTATGCATCAATCAACTAGTATTGGGACAATGCACATAGAGCTAAGAATGGCCACTATGCTCTCAAAGTAGGTGCATAAAGATAGAATGTGGAGACTCAATATATTGGTGGAAGAAAAGCCTTTTGTAAAAGGAAGTAGGGATTCAAGTCTCATAAAGAGCTTCCAAAAATTATGGTACTTATAGCTTTCAGCTCTCATTGCCCCTATCATAAGCATCTTGAAGTGATTAAGGTTAAAGTGAACAAACTATGGTGTACATGCTTGACGAAGTATAAGTCAGAAATCTCATATCCCTTGTATACGAGGGCCGCTCCTCATGCTACTCAAGTTTAGTCACCGGTAAGTTCTTGTCATCGTAAGTATATGTGTATGATTGAGAACCGCCAACGGGGTACCCCTTGCCCGATGATACGAAAAAATCCCCATATCAAAATGACAAGGCAAGCAGACAACGAGCATCTCAACATTCTTCTTATTTACCATCGGAATATGGTGCTTTTTTTTTCTCTCTTTCCTCTTTTCATAGTATCTCTTTTTTTCTTTTCTCTTTTTTTTCTCAATATAGGACTCTTTTTTTATAAGAAGAATGCTTCATAGACAGCTCATTATGTTTAAGCTGCAGGTTTCCACCATGTCAGCATGGATTAGACCAGCGGCCCAGGCGTTTCTCTAACACATATACATAACTCCATGGACTTACAAGCTCCCCTTTCATTTCACACTGACGACATCCATATACAAAAGAGCATGATATCAACTAGGTACAAGTACCAAGTGCAATGTTGAAAGCGTTCCCCATGAAAGCATGGTTCTGCTAATTCCCAACAAATAAGTGCAAGCATATACAACATAGAAGACACAATGGTTCAAGTATATTAAGGGCAAGTAAATCAAAGTGTGCCATCAAGTTCGTGAGACCTTTAATCACTAGTTTTCTCATAACAAGTGGAAGGTAAACAAAAGCATGAATGTACTTGGAATAGCATAAGCTAGTAGGTAGGTATGGTGGACTCTTTGGAATAACTTGGTTTGGGGAGTTGGATGCATGAGTGGAACTCATACTTTGTTGTGGAGGCTAGCAAAAGACTGGGAGCGACAAACTAAGAGAGCAATAATGGCCATAATCATGCAGAGCGACAAAACATCATTAATCAAAGCATAAAGTGATACTACAAGTTGAAAACTAAAGGATCATAAAGGCTATGGTGACTTGAGATAGTCATAACATGGTGTGAGCATGTGCCAAGTCAACCCAAATAAAGCATCAAAGGAGAATACCACTATACTATGCTTTAATATGCTAAAACAACGCATGATTCATCCAAGGCACATTAAGCAATCTCAATTGTTTATAACAAGTCATGCTACAAAAAACAATACTAAGAATAAAGCCAAAACAATATCAAGCATGGCATGACAAAGCATAAGCCACAGTAAAAAACAAGCTCTTTTTACCACATAAGCATGAACTTTCCTACTCTTTTCCAAACCAAACCAAACTATTTGCAAAACAATGTATGAAAGAGGGGGTCCAACCAACTTATTCAGAAAACTAAGCAAACAAAGCAAATTAAAAATCAAAACAAAAACAAAAAAGAAGACGCTCCAAGAAAAACACAACTGTGCATGAAACAATAAAAATGAAGCGTTTGGAAGAAACCTAGAATTTTTATTGATGAAGAAGGGGATGCCCAAGGCATCCCCAAGCTTTGATGCTTGTACTTCTTGGATGTTTCTTGGGATGACACGCGTGGCATCCCCAAGCTTGAGCTTTAGTCCATCCTCCATCTCATTACACATTCCTTCCATACACCTGAAATTTTTCCTTCATACAAAACTTCACACAATCTCATTAGCAACATTAGTGCACTTAAGATAAATAAGTATCAAGGTTCAGTTCTAACACCAAATAAACTTCCATTAGAACACTAGCTACTGTAGCACTTCCATCAAAAATCTCAATTCCCCAAAGGAACTCAAGACGGAACTAAAAAGAAGCAAATGCAGAAAATGGCAGAAATCTGTCAAAACAGACCAGCAGGTAAAGACGAATTTTTTCGAAGACCTTATGTTGCTCAAATCAAAAAGTGTTGAATTAACGAAAGTTAGATAACAACCTGGGACAGAAGCACAAAAAATTACAGCTCAATCCGACGTACAGAGCTCTGTCAGGAATATTTACGGTGAAGTACTTCACTCTCATTAGAGGTTACTCTTGGCACAAAAAGCAAATAATAAGGATAAGGAGAGGTTATTACAGAGGTAATAACTTCCAAGACTCATCTAAAACTCTTGGGTTATCTCCCAACAAGTATTTTTATTTAACGCCTTTAAGTTAAGCATAAGAAGCAAAGAAAGAATCAAGTGTTCTCAAATGAAAAAGCATTAAGACCAAATTTTGTTTTCATAGGAGAAGGAAAAGAAATATTTTCTCTCTTTTTGGGAAAGTGTTCTATACCTTTCTTGAGTGGGAGTTGATATTTAATGGTGCCTTCTTTCATATCAATGATGGCACCAACAGTTCTAAGAAAAGGTCTTCCCAAAGTAATAGGACAAGAAGCATTGTATTCAACATCCAAAACATAGAAATCAACGAGGACATGGGAATCGTTAACCATAATAAGAACATCATTAAGACTCCCCATGAGTTTCTTTTAGCATTAGCATCAAGTGGGACATTCAAATAACAATCTTCAAGAGGAGGCAAATCAAGCATATCATAAATCCTTCTAGGCATAATAGAAACACTACTATCAAGATCACACAAAGCTTTGAAACCAAAGTCATTCACTTTCATATTAATGATGGGTTGCCAACCATACTCTTGTTTTATAGGAATAGAAGCTTTATGTTTCATCTTTTCTTCTTTAATCTTCATGAGAGCATTAGTAATGTGTTTTGTAAAAGCCATGTTCATAGCACTAGCATTAGGACTTTTAGCAAGCTTTTGTAGGAACTTAATAACTTCAGAGATGTTGCAACCATCAAGATCAAAATCAACTTTATCATCTAAAGTAGTAGAACTATTAGTAGCCTCAACACTAGTGGTAGTGATAGTAGAAACACTAATGTTTCTAGCAATTTCATCTTCTCTTTCCCACTTAGCATGTAATTCAGCTAATAGTCTAACATTCTCATCAATTCTTACTTGTATAGCATTAGTAGCTGCAAAGGGATTCTCATTAGTTTCGGGTTTACCAGCCATTTTATTCAAAGTAGATTGAGCTTCAGCCAAAGATGCTATATTTCTTTCAGCATTAGAGAGTTTTTCCTCAATAGTTTTATTGAAAGCAGTTTGTTTACTAATAAACTCTTTAAGCATAACTTCAAGTTCAGAGGGAACACTCTTATTATTGTTGTAAGAATTTCCATAAGCATTACCATTGTTGGGAGGATATGGCTTATAGTTGTTGTTACCAAAATTGTTCCTATAAGCATTATTACCATAAGCATTATTGCCAAAATTATTATTTCTTATGAAGTTCACATCAACTTGCTCTTCTTGAGCAACCAAAGAGGCTAAAGGAACATTATTTGGATCAATATGGGCTTTCCCATTAACAAGCATAGGCATAATAATATCAATCTTATCACTCAAGGAGGAGGTTTCTTCAACAGAATTTACCTTCTTACCTTGTGGAGCTCTCTCAGTATGCCATTCAGAATAATTAACCATCATATTGTCCAATAGTTATCATAAAGGTACCTCCAGCAGCAGAATCCAATAGGTTCCTTGAAGAATAGTTCAATCCTGCATTGTTGGGGGGGTACCCCCGGGTAGGGTCACGCCGTGGTATAAAGGCCGAGTTAGCCAAGGTTCGGCAAGGCCAAAGCAGATGCTGGCCGGGTCACCTCAAGGTAGGCCGAATCACGGGGTAATCCGGACCTAGGGGCATTCGCTTAACTAGCCCTCATCCGACTTAAGCGGTAAGTCGGGAGCGTATGTCTTACCTCTATGCAGGAAAGGGGTGTGGCCAGATGAACCATCATCCGGGTCGCAGCAAGCTTCTAGGAGAAGGAAGGAATCTCGCTGGTCAAAAGGAGCCCCGGTACGCACTGCCTGAGCGAAGCGAGCAAGGACAGGACCACCGGGGCGTGGCCGATAAGCGTGACGACGCCCGTGTCAGCTGACGAGGGCGCCGCAGTGGCTAACGTAGCTAAAGCATGTGTGACGCGGGGGAAAAAGCACCCCGGTCGGCTTACCACGTTGGGTGGAGGCATATTCTTAGGAATATGCCTCCACGTATGCCCTAGGCAGAAACCGAGCCTCCCCTATAAAAGGGGGGCTAGGGCTTCAGTAGAAGGGGTTGATGAGTTGGTCTTTCTGTTATTCTGTTTGGTCTAGGGTTTCAGGTGAGATCTGTGGGTGAGAGTAAGAGAGCTCCTTCTTCCTCCTCTCGCCAATACAGCTCTAGGAGCACTTGTAACCTTGGAAGGAAATCAATACAAGTTCTTGTGTGGAGAATCACTTCACTATCCCTCCCTAGATTCCCCTAGCGTGTATTAGTCCCCACCTTTAGCCTATACATGGCATCTGCTGTGACACCACCACGACAGTTGGTGCCCACCGTGGGGCTAGCGGTGCTAGCAGGGGTCAAAATCCGGACGGGAAACTTCATCGCCACCGGCGAGCGCATCGTCTCCGGGCTCGTTCAGCGCTTTGAAGCGCGGGACTTCGTCAGCGACAATGCGGGCTCCTTCGGCATGCGCCCTCTCCCTCGCAACGGCATCTTTCTCAAGCTCGGCGCACACAAGGTCTACGTTGTGGTGGACATGTCTTGTGTTCATCCACGCCATGTCGTCGAAGCAGGCGAACCGCTCCTCACTGTGGCTCGCGGGGAGCGTATCGCTCGTTCCCCGGACCATACAGAGGTAATGATGACAGCGCCATGTGTGGGTGCGAGCAAAGATCCGGTGCCAGATCCGGAGGTGACGCCCAAGGCACCAAGGAAAGGTAGAGGTCCTCCGCTAGAGAGGCCGGAAAACGTGTTGAGAGAGGCAATGGATAGCCTGGCGAACCCTGTAGTAGCAGCGGTAGATCCGGCTCGTGCACAGGCCGAGCTGGAAGAAACTAGGAAAAATATACTAGAGGGCGCAAAGAAAATAGCCGCGGCCCAGCAGTCGTTGAACATGACGCTGCGTGAGTACGCTAAGGTGAACAAAGTTGATACTGTAAAGGTTAAAGGGAGAAATCTCATGAGCGAGATGAACAGAGAAGGTGATGTCGGAATCGAGGAATCAAAAAACTGTTTGTCCGTGGGGCTGCCGAGGTATAGTACCCCGGCCAAGAACCTCCGAGCAGCGGACACGGCTGCATCCGAGTTAGAGGGACTACCGGGTGAAGCCCGGCAAAGGCAGCAAGACCGGGTTAACGAGCTGGTTCAGATTGCGGATAGGCAAAACGAGGAACTGCTCAGGGCAAACCCGGAGAGAGCTGGGGCCTCCAAGATCGTCCATTCGGCGATGGGTAACCCAGAGAAATCGGCTGGAGCCGCATCGTCCCCTCATGGTGGTCCAAGGAGAGAGGAGGTGGTAACCTCGGCCAGACGGAACAAACAGATTGTCCCGTATGACCTGACACGGGCAGGGAAAGAAAAAGAAGCGCAGAAAAATGATGATCGACGGAGTGTGAGCCGAGGCGAAGCTGGCCGAGGTAACCGTGACCAAGGCAATGTCGGTCAAAGGAACGTTGTCAACGGCAATGCCGGGCAGGAAAATTCAGCAGGGGCAAGAGAACCGCAGCAGCAGAACATGCCGAGGCAAGAGCACAGTGTCGGCCGAGGTATACAACAGAAAGGTGCGCCGCAAGAGCAAAACCGGTATAACGACGGTGATTCGGAGATGGCAAATGCGGGATACCCGAGACCGGATTATCATGTGATAGGGTCGAGATTGGGAAGTAGGGATTTGATGCCGGACGATGCAAGGTTGAAACTAGATCGACTATATAGGTCGGAGCAGATTGAATGTCAAGGTCCACCGGGTCTAGCATGTTTTGGACCCCGGATCATGAAATAGCCACCAGTCCCGAACTTTTAGCTGCCCAGGGGCACCAAGACCTATGACGGCAGTACCAAGCCAGAGGATTGGCTGATAAAACTATGCTATGGCTGTAAAAATTGCCACAGGCAACCTGAGATGGGCCGTACGGTATGTACCCCAGATGTTAGAAGGACCGGCAAGGGTGTGGTTGAACAATTTACCACCAGGAAGCATCAACTGCTGGATAGATTTCCAGGAGATGTTCATCAACAATTTTTCGAGTACGTATCAAAGGCCAAATAGGCCACAGACCCTAGCTATGTGCAAGCAAAGACCCAATGAGACAGACCGGGAGTTCTTGACTCGGTGGTGTACCCTGAGAAACTCATGCGAGGGCGTGATAGAGTCACATGCCATAGCATGGTTTGCACAGGGGTGCAGATATGGAAGCGAACTATGGATGAAGTTGCAACGGAAAATGCCGGCAACGTTGGCAGAAATGATCCGGATTGCGGATTCGTATGTGTTGGGTGACCCGACCCAATCGAGGTTCTCCTCAAACGAGTCAAGCGATGAATACTATCAGAGGGATGGATCCGGATCATCCCGGAGGAATGATTACAGAGGAAAAAGGAGAGATGATAGACCAGACCACCGGTACGGTTCGCACCAAGTTGCAGCTGTGAATCAAGACCAACCCGGAGGAGGGGGTAGCCAGTGCCAGAAAACTGGAGGTCAATGGACCCCAAGGAACGATGGGAAGAAAACTTGGACTCCGGAGCAAAAGAAGCAGTGGCAAGAAAGGAAAGACCGTCCGAGGTATACTTACGAGTCGATGTTGGACCAGCCGTGTAAGTTTCACACGCCAAATCCGAACAACCCAGCGGGTCATACGACGAGGCAATGCGAGTGGATGCGCAAGATCGAGCAAGGTGGTTCGGGGAATGCTCAAGCACCCCGGAATGATCAGCCTCGGCAGGAGTTACCCCGGCAGCAATTGCTCTCCGGAGCGAACACGCAACAGCTAATGTTGCCTCCCCCTCCGCCGAGGTATGATAACAATGAAAGAAGGGATGCAGTGCATCGGGTAGAAAATCAGCATCAGCCGGATTAGAGGCACCCCGGAAATGAGGGGAGAAACGAGTACAGGGAGCATCACCAGAGCTACTGTGTATTTACCACAGAGGAAACTGATAGAAAAATCTTGCAGCGTAGGCATATGGAGGTGAATGCGGTAATGCCGGCAGTGACGAGGTACATGCCTTGGTCCGATCAGGAAATCACCTGGAGCATTAGGGATCATCCCAAGCTCATGTCGAGCCCTGGTTCGTATGCGTTGGTGCTGGATCCTACGTTCATTGGACCAAGCATTAACGTAAGGTTCTCAAAGGTACTGATCGACAACGGCAGTAGCATAAATATCATGTATGCGGACACAATGCGCAAGTTGGGTATCTCGGAGAACATGCTCCAGGCCACGAGGACGACTTTCCACGGCATTGTGCCTGGCATCTCTTGCGAGCCCATAGGCAAGGTCCGGGTCGACGTCTTGTTCGGCACGAGGGACAATTGCCGAACTGAAAATCTGGAGTTCGAAGTAGTGAACTTAGAAAGCGCGTATCATGCATTGCTCGGAAGGCCAGCACTGAACAAGTTCATGGCAAGTTGTCATATCAGCTACTTGAAGATGAAATTGCCTAGACCAAATGGAGTGATTACCATTGCTGGGGACTTCCGACGTTCGATGGAGTGTGCGTCGACCGGATCAAACTTAGCCGAGTCACTTGTGATCGCGCAGGAAAAAAGGAAAATTCAGGAGGTGGCGGCATTGGCTCAGTCCGCGCAGCAGTATATGCCGGCGCTGAGTAACCTGCATGGAACTGTCTCCTTCCAGGCCACGAAAGATACCAAGAAGGTTCCCGTTGATGACATGTTCCCAGAGCGCACCGTAACAATTGGTGCCGGGCTAAGCGATAAATAGGAAAGCGAGCTCGTCAGCTTCCTCCGTGAGAATCGGGACATTTTTGCTTGGTCCACACAGGACTTGCAAGGTGTTCCGAGGGAGTTGGCCGAGCACTCTTTGAATGTGAGACCTAAAGCCAAGCCGGTGAAGCAACCTCTCCGCCGCTTCGCCGAAGATAGGAGGAAAGTCATTGGGGATGAGATAGCTCGGTTGCTAGCTGCAGGATTTATCATGGAGGTCCTCTGCCCGGATTGGCTGTCTAATCCGTTGCTGGTGGAAAAGAAAAAGGACGATCCGAACGTGGCAGTGGTTTGGCGCATGTGTATCGATTACACGAACCTGAACAAGGCGTGTCCGAAAGACCCATTTCCGCTGCCAAGAATAGATCAGGTCATAGACTCAACTGCTGGATGTGAACTGTTGTCATTCATTGACGCCTATTCTGGTTTCCACCAGATACCTCTGAATCCGGATGATCAAATAAAGACTGCGTTTATTGCCCCGTATGGGGCTTATTGCTATCGCACCATGCCGTTTGGTCTACGTAATGCAGGGGCAATGTACCAGAGATGTATGCAAAAATGTTTGCATGACCAAATAGGTCAAAATGTACAGGTGTATGTGGATGATGTGGTTATCAAGACCAAGGAAAGCAAAACGCTCCTTGACGATATCAGGCAAACGTTCGCAAACCTAAGGAGGTTCCGGATGAAACTTAACCCGAAAAAATGCACGTTCGGTGTCCCGGCTAGAAAATTGCTCGGTTTTCTCGTCTCCAGCCGAGGTATCGAGGTTAATCCAACCAAAATCCGGGCCACCGAACGAATGGAACAACCGAAGTGTCTTAACGATGTCCAGAAGTTCACAGGTTGCCTGGCCTCGTTAAGTCGGTTTGTATGTCGGTTGGGAGAAAAGGCTTTGCCTCTTTACCAACTCATGAAAAAGTCGGATAAGTTCATTTGGACACCACAGGGTGATGAAGCCTTTACTCATCTAAAGAAAATGTTAGCCACGGCACCAGTGCTAGCCTCACCACTATCAAAGGAGCCAATGTTGCTCTATATAGCCGCAACCAACCGGGTTGTAAGTGCAATGATAGTGGTGGAGCGCGATGAGGAAGGTAAGTCAGTGTAAAGGCCGGTGTATTATTTGAGTGAAGTGTTGTCAACCTCAAAGCAGAACTACCCACATTATCAAAAAGTGGCGTATGGCGTGTACATGGCCGCCAAGAAATTGAAGCACTATTTTGAGGAGCATCCCATCCGGGTCATATGTGAGGCCCCTATATCCGAGATAATGAGTAACAAGGATGCAAGCGGCAGAATTGCAAAATGGGCAATTGAGCTAGCTCCTTATGCTCCGCAATATGACCGGAGAGAAGCCATCAAGTCTCAGGCTATGGCGGACTTTTTCGTGGACTGGGCCGAGGTACAGTACGAACCACCACTTCCGGATCCGAACTATTGGCAGATGCACTTTGACGGATCAAAAACCAAAACCGGGCTAGGTGCCGGAGTTGTACTCACGTCGCCAAAGAAGGACCAGTTGAAATATGTGCTGCAGATCCACTTCACCGCATCAAACAATGTCGCTGAGTATGAAGCACTTGTGCATGGGTTCAAGGTAGCAAAATAAATTGGTATACATCGGATTATATGCTTTGGCGACTCGGATTTAGTGGTGCAGCAAGTGTCCAGAGTGTGGAACGCCCTTGATCCAAACATGGCACTATACAGATTTCATGTGCAGAAGATTTCTGGTTACTTTGAGGGATGCGAATTTCATCATGTACCCCGGGTGGAAAATGAGGCTGCCGACATGCTGTCGAAGCTCGGGTCAACCAGACAAGCAATTCCACCAGGGTGTAGCATTAGAGCACCTCAAGAAACCATCCATCAGGCCATCCCCGGAGTCCGAGTCAATCTACGTCCCGGAGGACACAGAGTCCGGAGCTGTGCCCATGCACATTGACACGGGAAGTGGTGCGCAAAACCCGGGGACTGCTTCGGCAAACCCGGGGACTGCTTCGCAAGACCCGGGGACTGCTCAGCGTGGTCCGGTTGAAGTTATGCCGGTGGATCATATGGAGATAGACGAGGACGTGTTCCCCGTGCGGCCAATACCGGCTTGGGCACTGCCTATATTTCAATTCCTGAAAGATGGGACGTTACCCACTGAGGAGGTGCTGTCCAGGCAAACACAGAGGAGGGCAAAGGCCTACACAATCATCAATTCCGAGTTATACGAAAGAAGTGTGACCAATGTCCTCCAGCGGTGTGTTGACCCGGAAGAAGGGCTTGAAATCATCCGAGATATACATCAGGGAGAATGCGGGCATCACGCCTCATCCTGAGCCTTGGTAGCAAAAGCTTTCCGACACGGATTCTACTGGCCAAATGCCTTAGAGCAAGCAGAAGATCTGGTGAGAAAATGTAATGGTTGTCAGAGGTACGCTACAAAGACACATATGCCAATGTCGGAACTCAAGACCATCCCAATCACTTGGCCATTTGCCGTATGATGCTTGGATATGGTGGGCCCGTTCAAACCAGCAAGAGGAAACATGACTCACATTCTGGTAATGGTGGACAAGTTCACGAAGTGGATCGAGGTAAAGCCTATAAGAAAATGTGATGGAGCTACGGCCATAACGTTTCTCAAAGATATCATCTTGAGGTACGGTTATCCACACAGTATCATAACTGATAATGGCACACATTTTGCGGAAGGAGCATTTGCTCGTTTCTGCCGGGATAAGAGGATCCGGCTTGACGTAGCTTCGGTAGCCCACCCCGCATCGAACGGGCAAGTGGAGAGATCCAACGGATTAGTATTATCCGGGATAAAACCCCGGCTCATTGAGCCGCTCCAAAGATCAGCGGGGTGCTGGATAGAAGAACTACCAGCGGTACTGTTGAGTTTAAGAACAACTCTGAATCGATCAACAGGCTATACGCCGTTTTTTCTGGTATAGGGGCAGAAGCTGTATTACCAGCCGACATAGAGCATGATTCGCCTAGGGTCACCCAATACACAGAAGCCGAAGTGCAAGAAGCCCGGCAAAATGATGTTGATCTGCTGGAAGAAGCGAGAGAACTGGCACTGTCCAGATCCGCCATATATCAGCAAAATCTCCGACGCTATCATAGCCGGAAAGTGTGCCCCCGAGTCTTTCGGGAAGGCGATCTGGTGCTCCGGTTGGTACAATGTACTACTGGAATGCATAAATTATCCCCCCCATGGGAAGGGCCATTCATCGTGAGCAAAGCATTGCATAATGATTCTTACTATCTTATAGATGCAAAGCCACAGGAAAAGAACAAGGCGGACAGGTCCGGTGAGGAATCAAAGCGACCATGGAACATAGCTCTACTTCGGCCTTTCAACACCTAGCTAAGAAGTGAATGTATCCGGGTTATCTCATATGTCGGTATGTATGTCGCCAATGAGCTTATCAATGAAATGTGGGCACCTCGAGCAGTAACTCGAGGACTGCCTTAATAATATTTGTTGTCTTTTGTTATTTGTGCGTCAGCTGGAATAGGTTATTCTACTTAGCTCGGATTAGTAGTGTGTGAGAACCAAAAACCTAACTCTTCGACTTGCTGCTGTCCAACAAGAATTGGCTTCATGGCAAGCAAGAGAACACGTTTGGAATTGCGTAGCACATGAAAAACGACTAAGGAAAAGAATTTATTCGAGCCGACATTTGTTCTTCGGACTAACCCTGTATTTATTTTCAAGTTATTATGGAGTTTTATTTTTGAGCTAAGTCTAAAAGTTTCCCAATATTGTTAAGACGATTTTTCAGGCTCGGATTCGTAAGTTGTAAAACCGAATCAAGGTAGACACGATCCGAGCCAAAAGATTGAACGAACAAGAAAAGGAAACTCTAGGACTATGCCCACGTTAATCCGGCATAAGTACTCAGTAGCAAAATATCACATGTATTCAGAATACAATTCCACCCGGCATACCGGGGATCTCATGAATTTTCAAGTGTTTTTACTAAGGGAGCAACAGGAGAAATTTCGACATCATTGTCGCCCTCTTCGATATCCGAGGCAGTGTCCTCCTCGTCTTCACCCGAGTCATCTTCAATGTTCTCAACTCCCTCTTCACCTGCGGCTTCCAGGAAGCTCGGACCCTCAGTCCATTCATGAATGGGGGCATATTCGATGAGGCTGTGGGCGCAAGCCTGGCGCCGAGCTACCCACTCCGGGTTATCTGTCCATTTGGACCCGGTGCGCAGGCATGTGAGGAGGCTGAGATCTATCTTCTCGTACCACGTCAAAATGTGGTGAAGGACGGTATCGGCAACAGCGCGTCCAGCGGATTCTCGCCAGAGGTCGAGCTGGGTCTCAATTTCTGAAAGCCTTTCAGCGAGCTGCGTGACTCTCTCCGGAGCATCATCGGCGGGCCAGAAGGCGTTGAAGACCCGGACTGAAACATCGAGGAGGTCCCTGCCGTAGTTCTTGATAATTTCCACGCGAGATGACAGGCTGACCAACAGGTCCTCCATGTCAAAGGGAATGCTCTCACCCTCAGCAGCGACCGGAGTACCCCTTTCTCGGCGGAAATTGGCGACAGCAGCACTTGCAATGGCAGTACCCTCTGGAAAGTGGCCTGGGAAACAAGGCAAAGGACAAAGTTGAGAAAACAAGACATATGAAGTAACCCGGAGAAATAAGGCCGATAAAGGAAAAGAAGTTACGTGAGATGTGACTGTGAATCCGGGTCAACTCCTTGATGCAAGCATCACGCCTTTTCTGAAGCTGCTCGAGCTCAGCATTTGCCGACTCAAGTTTGACCTCGGCTTCCTGAAGAAGCTCACGATCCTTAGCACTTTGGAGTTTGAGGCGCTCGCGTTCTTCGGTGTAGTCCTGGCCAATCCTTTTCAGCTCAGTTTGGTGTTGCGCCTTCATCTTAGCCATTTCAGCTTTGAGCTTGGCTATGTCATCATCTTTGGTCCGGAGGAGGGCGAGCTCATCATCTTTCTTCTTCAGCTCGGCTTGGTGCTGTCCTGCTTGTTCGAGAAAATGCAGCATCATGTCAGGCACATGCACACTTTCTTCAAGCAATGCTGAAACCGTGTGTTGGCCCGGCAGAGCCGAGGTATGAATGTTTGCCGAGCCAAGGAGGTAAGATGATGAAAAGCACAGTAAAAAGCAGATAAGAAGGACGTACCCTTGATCTGCTCCGAGTTCTTCCGCATTATTTTGTTTTCAGCTTCCACCCCAGCTGCGGAAACTGAACAATTAGATTAGTTCGGCAAGCGAAGTGGAAGAAAAATGAGGAAAGGAATGAGAAAGAAATTTACCCCTTTTCTCGTACTCCGCGATGAGTGCAGCCTGTTTCATGCGAAGATTTTTGTGCGTATCCAACGAGCGCTGGAATTCAGCACTTCGGCGGTTGGTGGTCACCTAAAAGAGATACAGAAACTTAAGTCAGCCTTGTGCATGTTCGAAGTGTAATAAAATCCGGGCCAAGTGGAACTTAACCCGGCTCTAGGTGTGTGCATATTCGAACTGTACTAAAATCCGGGCCAAGTGGAACTTAACCCGGCTCTAGGTGCGTGCATGTTTGAAGTGTACTAAAATCCGGGCCAAGTGGAACTTAACCCGGCTCTAGGTGTGTGCATGTTCGAAGTGTACTAAAATCCGGGCCAAGTGGAACTTAACCCGGCTCTAGGTGTGTGCATGTTCGAAGTGTACTAAAATCCGGGCCAAGTGGAACTTAACCCGGCTCTAGGTGTGTGCATGTTCGAAGTATACTAAAATCCGGGCCAAGTGGAACTTAACCCGGCTCTAGGTGTGTGCATGTTCGAAGTGTACTAAAATCCGGGCCAAGTGGAACTTAACCCGACTCTAGGTGTGTGCATGTTCGAAGTGTACTAAAATCCGGGCCAAGTGGAACTTAACCCGACTCTAGGTGTGTGCATGTTCGAAGTGTACTAAAATCCGGGCCAAGTGGAACTTAACCCGGCTCTAGGTGTGTGCATGTTCGAAGTTATCATGGAGCTACGTTAGTTCTATAAAAGAGCATCCGGCCGAGTAACAAGTTACTCCCCCGGAGGCTCGGGGACTAATGGTTATTATCTACAATCTGCAAAGGAGAAACTACGTACCTCCATCATTCGCCCAACGAGGTTAATGGCCTTGGCGGCGGTATTCACCTGATCAGATTCGTGGACTACCTCAGCCTTGTTCCAGTTCATGACGAACTCCATCAGGCTCGGGGGGTACCGTTCACCTGTGGGCATATGAGGCATCACCAAACCCTTAGCATGTGCTTCCTTCCTCTCCACCAAGGCAAGGGCGGGGCTAGTGTGCAGAACCAACTGCTGGGCTTCGGTTGGCTCGGCAGGCGCGTCCTTTGCCGCTGATGTCTTCTTGGGGAGCATGGACTCAAGGGTGCGTTGCCCAGGCTCGGCAGCACTGGGCTTGGCAGCGTCTTGAATCTTCTTGCCCTTGGCTTGCTGGGAAGAAGAAGCCGTAGCAGCGGTTTTTCCCTGCCGAGGTTGAGAGGACTCGGAAGATGCAGAGGAACTGGGCGCTGGTACTTTCGTTGCTGGACTTGGTGCCGGCGCTGATGTTTTCGCTGCCGGAGTTGGTGCTGCTGCCGAGGTTGGAGTTGGTGCTGGTTTGGCTGCTGGTACTGGAACAGATGCTGGAGTCAAGGTAGCCTTAGTGGCTGCTGGTTGTGGCGTCGCTGAGGTAGTGGCTGCCGTTGTTCTGGCTGGGCCAGTTCCCCCCGCCCCAGGATGACCCGGAGCGGCCGCAGAGCTCTCCGGAATAGGGCTCAGCGAACGTGACTCGTCGTCACGACGGGGTGAAGGGCTGGCCTGGAGAGGTGATGAGATACTGGATCCACTTTGAGGGACCTCCACCGGAGCCCTGTGAAATCAAGTAACGTCAGAAGAAAAATTACGACGAAGTAAGGAAGAGCGAGTTACAGAAGAAAGAAGGACTTACGCATCCGAGGTTTCGGCTGCTCTGGGTTTCCGAGCCCTTCGTGCTGGGGCCTTCTTTCGCCTTTTAACGGGCTAGGAAGGTCCGGAGGAAGAGCTTGTGGAAGCCGCGTGCTTTTTATTCGGCGCCACCGGAACTGGCTCGTCCGTGGCGAGGGGAGGATCCTCGTGGATATGACCACCGGAGTGAGCTGATGGCGGAAAAGCAAAAGAAAGGGGGACAGCCTCAAACGGTTCAATTATCTCGATATCTGAGTAATCTTCATCATTGGGCCAATCTCTAGCAGAAGAGAAGTTACCCGTGGGTCGTTTCGTGGCGTCGGTCATGGGGAGAAACATCTCTTGGTCCGGCTCCTCCTCGTCCGAAGTCACCCGGTACGGTGCCCACTTAAGGGTCGGATCGGTACCGTCCTCGAGCGTCTGCTGAAGGAATAGCTGAGGAAAAGAGTAAACAAACGAGTCAAAAATGCAATAATAACAGACAAGTGATTAGTCCGGGGTAAGTTTGCAACATGAAACTTACCATGGGAGGAAGCCGGTCATGGGAGAAATGCTCAATCCCCCAAGTCCAGTCAGAGGAGAAGTCCTTGTGAGTGGTGAAGAGAGCCTTAACCCGGCGAAAGATCTCCGTGTTGTTCAGTTCGAAAGATGAAGTCCGGTTGGGATCGCAGCCGTAGCTCATATGGCACACCTTGTGCATGCGTTTCTGGAGAGGGGAGATTTGGTTACGCACGAAAGTGATCATTGCATCCTCGTTGCGCAACCCGAGCTCCTTCAGCTCCGCGAACCTTTTGTTCACTTGGTTGGCCAGGGCCATAGGTTTCCTGGGAACGACGTCCCACAGATCTGGGTTCAGCGGACCCGGTGTATAGGGGAGCAACCGGATCAAATCTTCGGTGCCCGTGTTCCGGACATAAAAGAACGTCCAGGCCCACCCTTTGCAGGATTCTAGCCCTGTGACCCGGGGGAAAACAGAGAACCTCCGGGGTGAGATGGAGGCCGCTCCGAACTGAGTGAGCCGCTTGTCCTCCAGATCAGTGTGAATGTCGGCAATAATGTTGCGACGAAGGGTGAAAAACCGGATCCACAGCTCCTTCGTGGTCCATAATCTGGCGTAGCCCTCGATTGTAGAAGCGAAGGCAGAGAGAGAAGTAATGGCATTGGCTAGAAGATGGTGCGGCTGGAGATGGTAGGTGCTGAGCCAATCGTGGAAGAAATCGCTCACCGGGAGTCCGAAGCCCCGTTGAAAGTGAGACAGGAACACAACGAACTCCCTAGGATTGGGTGAAGGAGCTAGCTCGGCGGAGGCGAGGCGAGCGGCGACGCCGGCGGGGATGCGTCTGGTCCGGTACAGCCAGTCCAGATCGTCCGGGCAGACCCAGGAGCCGGCCCATGCGCCGCGGTCCGCAGCGGCGGCGTCCTCCTCCATCTCTTGCTCAGCAATGGCGAGTTCTTCTTCCGCCATCTGCTCCTCGAAGCCCTCGCTGGCGCTAGGGGCGGCGGGGGACAGTGGCTTGGATTGACGAGGACCCGTAGCGGGAGATTTGCGTCGTAGTGACGGTGACGCAGAGGTGCAACGGAGAAGTGCGGCGGCGACGCTACTTTTTGGCAGTGCTGGCGGCGGCGCGGTCGCGAGGAAGACGAAGAGGAATAGCAGCGGGCAGAGGGGTGCGGAGGGAGAAAAATCCTAAGGGACGCACCCCTCCGCTATTTAACCACCCCCATCAGGGGTGAGTGGGATCGCACCCTGGGGACCGGCCACACGCTGTGGCCGTGTATTACCCGTTCGGACCAATCAGTAAGGAGCCACACGGAAGGCCACAGGGCGGAGAGAGTCCTGTGACGTGACGCGCTGATGCGGTAAACGAGGAGGCAGGCGTGACGTGACCCGTGCACAGTGATAACTGACAATTACTGCGGCGGTTACTGTACCGTCCCTTAAAATAAGATGACATAATGATTACCCTTCACATGGGCAAGCGCACGAGAGAAGGAAGTAAGATCCGGACGGAACTGTGGTAACCCGGCAGGCAAGTGAAAACTTGCAATGTGCGAAGGGAACGTAAATCCAAGCGTCCAGGGTATAGAGGTAACTCAGAAACAACGACAGGGGCACAAAATGGAACCTGGTGTGGCCTTAGCGCCCAGGGCGGCTAAGACCGCACCAGCTTCGGGGACTAATGTTGGGGGGATACCCCCTGGTAGGGTCATGCCGTGGTATAAAGGCCGAGTTAGCCGAGGTTCGGCAAGGCCAAAGCAGATGCTGGCCGGGTCACCTCAAGGCAGGCCGAATCACGGGGTAATCCGGACCTGGGGGCGTTCGCCTAACTAGCCCTCATCTGACTTAAGCGGTAAGTCGGAAGCGTATGTCTTACCTGTATGCAGGAAAGGGGTGTGGCCGGATGAACCATCATCCGGGTCGCAGCAAGCTTCTAGGAGAAGGAAGGAATCTCGCTGGTCAAAAGGAGCCCTGGTACGCACTTCCTGAGCGAAGCGAGCAAGGACAGGACCACCGGGGCATGGCCGACAAGCGTGACGACGCCCGTGTCAGCTGACGAGGGCGCCGTAGTGGCTAACGTAGCTAAAGCATGTGTGACGCGGGGGAAAAAGCACCCCGGTCGGCTTACCACTTTGGGTGGAGGCATATTCTTAGGAATATGCCTCCACGTATGCCCTAGGCAGAAACCGAGCCTCCCCTATAAAAGGGGGGCTAGGGCTTCAGTAGAAGGGGTTGATGAGTTGGTCTTTCTGTTATTCTGTTTGGTCTAGGGTTTCAGGTGAGATCTGTGGGTGAGAGTAAGAGAGCTCCTTCTTCCTCCTCTCGCCAATACAGCTCTAGGAGCACTTGTAACCTTGGAAGGAAATCAATACAAGTTCTTGTGTGGAGAATCACTTCACTATCCCTCCCTGGATTCCCCTAGCGTGTATTAGTCCCCACCTTTAGCCTATACATGGCATCTGCCGTGACACCACCACGACATGCATAAAAAGTTTGGATGATCATCCAAGCAGTTAGTCCATGAGTGGGACAATTCTTTACAAAAGATTTCATTCTTTCCCAAGCTTGAGCAACATGCTCATTATCAAGTTGATTAAACTTCATTATTTCACTTCTCATGGATATAATCTTAGCAGGAGGATAGTATTTTCCAATAAAAGCATCTTTGCACTTAGTCCAAGAATCAATACTATTCCTAGTTAAGGAATTCAACCATTCTTTAGCTTTTCCTCTCAAAGAGAAAGGAAACAATTTCAGTTTAATAATATCACCATCTATATCCCTATGCTTTTGCATCTCACAAAGTTCAACAAAGGTATTTACATGGGAAGCAGCATCTTCATTACCAATACCAGAAAATTGTTCTCTCATAACAAGATTGAGCAAAGTAGGTTTTATCTCAAAGAAAGTATTTTCAGCCACAGGTGGAGCAATAGGAGTGCTCATAAAATCATTGTTTTTGGTGCTAGTGAAGTCACACAACTTAGTGTTTTCAAGAGTAGTCATTTTTTTTGGGTTTTCAAATAAGAAAGCAAACAAGTAGAACTAATTTTTTTGTGTTTTTTGAAGAACAAAACAAGCAAACAAAGCAAAAATAAAACTAAGCAAAACAAAAACAACAAAGTAAAGAGATTGGTTATGAGGGACTCCCCTTGTGAAGATGTCCTTGACTCCCCGGCAACGGCGCCAGAAAAATCTTGATGCGCTCGACTTTCGACGTAGAGCTCGTTGGGAACCCCAAGAGGAAGGTACGATGAATACAGCAGCAAGTCTTCCCTCAGTTATGAAACCAAGGTTTAATCGAACCAGTAGGAGCAAGGAAACACCCCAAAGGTGTTACTAGCTGAGCTTTGGCAGGGCGCACTACCGGTGCTAGTAGCAACGTGGAGACCTGCACAACACAACCAGAGAACTTTGTCCCCAACTTGCGATAAGGTTGTCAATCTCAGCGCGTTTTGCGGAAAACAAAGGATTAAACGTATCGAATGGAAAGAAGTAAAAGTTTGTAGAAAGTAAACACAAAGTAGTAAAAGATTGTAGATTGTATGTAAAGTAAAAGGACCGGGATCCATAGTTCACTAGAGGTGGCTCTCCTTAGATAGATAACATGCTGGGTGAACAAATTACAGCAGGGCAATTGACAAACACCGAGAAAGAAATACATGCATATACTAATCATCTTGACTCCCTTGAGAGTTGATTGGGCATTACAACATAATACATAAACCGCCATCCAACTGCATCTATGACTAATAATCCACCTTTAGGTTATCATCCGAACCCCCTCCAGTATTAAGTTGCAAGCAACAGATTATTGCTTTACGAACTGCGTGTAAAGTAAACAATTCGATTGTTCTATGAACAAAGGATTGTTGTTTTCTCCCTAGTAGCAACAGCACATCTAGTACCTTAGAGATTTCTATCACTTCCCCACATTACCAGAGGCATGAACCCAGTATCGAGCATAAATACTAACTCTTGGAGTTGCTACCATCTACTTGGCCAAGATAGCTACTAACAACGGAAAGAATGCAAGATCTCAAATAACAAAGACATGATAGAATCAATAATCAATCTGAAATAGCATCTCAATATCCATCGGATCCCCGCAAACACA
Organism: Avena eriantha; assembly: GCA_910589775.1. Classification (NCBI taxonomy): domain Eukaryota; kingdom Viridiplantae; phylum Streptophyta; class Magnoliopsida; order Poales; family Poaceae; genus Avena; species Avena eriantha. The sequence goes on from OU342740.1 coordinate 447,173,127, forward strand.
ACATGTATGAATTACAAATAGATGATCTTGATCATGAACAGAGCTCACAAGATCTAAACATGAAAGCACAAAGGAGGAGAAACCAGCCATCTAGCTACTGCATGGATCTGTAGTCCAAGGATGAACTACTCACGCATCACACCGGAGGCTTGCATGGTGATGAAGAAAGCCTCTAGTGTGAATTCCCCTCTCCGGCAGGCTGCCGGGAAGAGCTTCAGATCCCTCCCGATCTAGGGATGGAGATGACAGCGGCTACAGACACTTTCGTGGATTTTTGATCGGGTCCTTAGGGTTTTCGTCCCGAGGGCAACTTATAGGCGGAAGGAGAGGCTGAGGGGGTGCCGGGAGCCACCACACCACCCCCTGGCGCGGGCCCAGCCTGGCCACGCGGCCAGGTGGTGTGGCCGGCCCCTGGCCCTTCTCCGTCTCGTATTCTGGCACTTGATCCCTTCTGAAAAAATAGGCACTTTGGCTTTTGTCCCGTCCAATTCCGAGAATATTCATTTTCTGACTTTCCTGGAACCAAAAACAGCAGAAAATAGGCAGCTGGCACTGTGGCTCTTGTTAATAGGTTAGTCCAAGAAATCATATGAAAAGTACTCCAAAGTTGGAACAAAACACAAGAAAGTGGATAAAACCAAGCATGGAGCATCAAAAATTATAGATACATTTGCAGTGTATCAACATCCCCAAGCTTAACTCCTGCTCGTCCTCGAGTAGGTAAATGATAAAAAGAAATAATTTTTGAGGTGACATGCACCATCAAAGACTTAAGGGCTTGATGATGCTTAGAGAGTGTTTATAGGATCAGTGGAATCACCGAAGAAAAGAAGAGAGAAAACCGGAAGGGTTTCGGTAAGTCCGGAGGATGTCCAGAGTGGAGGTGGAAGGTGTTCCATGACCACAGAGATTAAATGATATGTGGATGAATGTTAAATATTGATTTAATCATTTATTCATAATTATTTAATAAAGAGAAAATCAATTAAAGGTCAAAAAGGCTTAATGGGCCAATTTCCGGAGGGAGAGGGCCCATTAGGGGAAAGGAGAGAGGGAGAAGGGGCAAGGGGGAGGCCGGCTGGGCCTAGCCCCCCCCCCCCCCCCCCCCGCGCGGGGCCCACTAGGTGGCCGGCGGCCACCTCCTCCCCCCTCCTCTCCTTTAGTCCCACCCCGGGACTTTGAGGGAGGTAGTACCTCCCCTTCCCCTATATATAGTGGGGTATTTGGCCTAGAAAAATACACCAATAATCAATAAAAGGTTTCCCCACTTTTGGGAGGATCTCTAATTGATATTTTCTCTCCCCCTCTCTCTCTCATGACCGTGGTCCCAAGTCTGGACTGTGCGAGCGAGAGACATCTTCGCCGTGGAGCGCCGTCGCGCTGCGGGATTCGGATCCGGGAGCTCTACTTCCGCAACTACTACTGGATCGGGGAAGCGGGAGTCATCGTCAGGCACCGGACGTGTGTAACTCCCCGCGAGGTGTCGCACTTGAGGCACTCAAGTCGTTGGAGCCAGAGGAGCGCAAGGACTTCATCATGACCTTGAGGTCGACTTCGGTTCGTCTACATCAACCACGCTCTCCTGAGCGTTGACAACGCTTTTCAGTTTTTAAGGGTAAGTTCGCGAAAAGCCCCTCCCGTTACTGTATTACTAATAGATAGGTCATGACAGCTTCAGGGGTTCAGAGCGTAGAGTAAATTTTTTTTGTTTTTATACGCGGAACCCCAACACACGCCTAGGACATCACCGAGTCCTGCATCCGCCGTGGAGGAGCCTACGGCCAATGACAAGGAGCCTGCCGTAGTTTGATTGCCAAACTCTGTTTTGTGCCATCGGATTGTGCCTGTTTAGTGTTGCCGAACTCTTGGACTTGATCGTGTTTTGCTAGCGGGAAGAACAAATTCAAAAAAAGTCACTGTTTTCTGATCTCCGAGGATGGGACCTTGGGGGTGGCTGAGAGTTGGCGGTCCCCCATACCGAACATTCGCCCAATCCAGCGAAAAAAAACACCGGATTTCGGCCTGGGCCCTCCAACGAGTGTACATAGGCTTTTGCTCTCCACCCTCTCGTAGGTGGCCTCGATGGAGTTGGTAAGAACCAATCGTTTCACGACTTTTCACTCACAATATTGATTTCCTCAATTTTGCTAGATTCATTTGTGAAGATTGACTCTGACAAGGACAATTTTCCCTATTTTGCTTTAAAATACTTTCTGTTGTGAAGATTGAGGATTATGGTCATAGTGGCTGATGGTACATGTGTGATGATTTTTCTAGTTCCATGTATTATGATACTATATCTACCTTTGATACCAACACAATCTCTTTCATTATTAATTGTAGTGACACATAAACATTTTGCATGCATGTAATGAATGATATCATCTATGATACTCCCAGTGGGGCTAATCTAAGAGCCAAGTTGCTAATATCAAGACACTTCATTACTCTCCCTCATTAGACTAGTCACAATGGGGTGTATCATATAGTAATATCATGTATATGATATTATCTTCACAATACATAGAATCATATAGTAGTATCGTAGTCTTAGTATATTTATTGTTTTGTAGGATCTCTATGTAAAATTGTGTACAAGATTCATTTGATATTAGTTTTTCTAGTTCTACGTGTTATGATACCGTATCTACCTATGATACCAACACAACCTCTTTCATCATTAATTAGCATGCCACGTAAGAATTTTGCCAATATGGCTTGCATGATACTACATATGATACTTCTATTGGGGCTAGTGTTAATCTATGCATGCACCAATAGTTTTACATGTATGGAAAAAGCGAGAGGAAAAAGGAGAGCACGCATTAGACGAGAGAGACTAATAAATGAGATAACCCTTATAATCTCAAACAATATAAAAAACCTCTCCGGCCTTATAATCCCAAACATATGTAGTATTCTAGATTAAACACCGCTGGCCCACCTTGATCTAAAGCACATTAAAAAACAATAAAACTCACCTAGCTAGGAGCCTCCACAACGATTTTGATCCCTCAGCCGTCCGATATGCTAATCTAATGGCCTGCATTAACTTTTTTGTTCCCGAACCGTCGTTAGCTGTGTTTTTTGTTCCCGTCGATGGTCCAAACGATTCCAGCATTTGTAGCTGGGCTTCTACTCCACAAAACAAGTTAGACCACACCTCGTTTGTCGGGCCGCAACCTCCCATATGGGCCTAACGGATTGGCCATTTTTATACTTTTCCTTCTCACATACCGGTAGGACATATATGGGTCGCCCTAAAAAAATATGGGTAAAAATACCCTTTTCGTTCCTCTGCCTTATCGCTATTTGGTCTTCTGATGCCAGCGCCGTTGACGAAATCGGCAAGGGACGAACGATGAAGCACCGAGCCTCCACAACGATTTTGATCCCTCGGCTGTCCGATATGCTAATCTAATGACCTGCATTAACTTTTTTGTTCCCGAACCGTCGTTAGTTGTGTTTTTTATTTCCGTCGATGGTCCAAACGATTCCAGCATTTGTAGCTGGGCTTCTACTCCACAAAACAAGTTAGCCCACACCTCGTTTGTCGGGCCGCAACCTTCCATATGGGCCTAACGGATTGGCCATTTTTATACTTTTCCTTCTCACATACCGGTAGGACATATATGGGTCGCCCTAAAAAAAATATGGGTAAAAATACCCTTTCCGTTCCTCTGCCTTATCGCTGTTCGGTCTTCTGATGCCAGCGCTGCTGACGAAATCGGCAAGGGACGAACGATGAAGCGCCGCTGGGATGCGATTTGTACCACGGAAGGAGGGAGGCGAGGCAACCAAGGTCTGCGGGTTATCGACTTCCCTTTATTTCGCGTCATTCGGAACAAACTTCACAGCTCTTTGCTTTCTTCTCAGGTCACGGCGCCGGCGAGGTTCGGATGGCTGACAGGCGGCGGACTGGGATCCCTGAGATTCTTACATTACTCAACTCTTCGATACATCTGTGTCGCATGTCGTAATTGAGGTGCGCAAACTGAAACTGTCTTCGCCCTAATCATGGTGAATTTGGGCAACTACTTGGCCTTGGGAAGACAGAATTATTTATAGGTCAGTTCAATGCAATTTGTATCATGATCATATACCCGCTTCCAATATTTCAGAATTTGACTCACTCTAATGCCAGCATTTTTCTGTTATGTTACCATATACAGATGTACTTGGTATCTCTGCAATTTTAGATATCTTAATAGTGCGCATACCTGGCTTCTCAACGGAATCTCAAAAGAGGAAGCTGCAACTAATGGATATGGATCAAACTATTCTACTTTATAATCTTTTGTGTGATAGGTCTCTTATTTTTTACAATATTAATTTCTTCTTTCTTTGAAAACCTTTCGCCTCCTTCATCTGACACACAAAACGGTGGAAGGACTTTGGATGTTGCATTGTGGGGTACCCACGCAATCAGCTTTGATGGAATTGAACTATACAAAATTGGCCAATCTGAACCACTGATTGTCCTTTCTGTTCACACTCTTATGAAATGCTATACTACCCAGCAATAGGTACTGATTTGGTTAGCCAATTCAAAACACTAATCATTTAAATTTCAATTTACTGATCAAGTTCACCCCTCAAGAAAATGGGTTATGCAGAGGTAACTCATCTTGCTGTAGTTGTTTCCACACGTTCATCTTTCATTTTCTATATGATCAAATGACGGATTTACTGTTCCATTTGTATAGATATGTCTAATGCTTCTAGGGTATGTTAGTTTGTGGTTGTTTTTAGCAACCTAGCTAGATTTTTTTTGTATCAGATCAGAAATTCATATGATGTTTATATTAACATTATACTCTTTGCTTTTCTACCATAGCCTCATGTTCATATACGCCCGATAAATTGGAATCATATAAATAATCGACAAGAGTAGGTTCTTTTTGTCAAGCATTCTACAGTTTTATTTTAGATTTTTTAGGCTCCGAATGGAGATAATACTATGCAATTTTAACTTGTTTCCAGAATAAGAAATAGGTTCGGGCTGAGAATGTCAATTTAGAGCCTATACTTTAACCTCATTATATAGCAAGCAAACCTCTTTCTCTTAGAGATGATCTTTTGTTGGTTGTTTCTATGGAAGAATACAATGCCTACTTGTTTTGTCATCTCTACAACAATATGCATGATATTATGACTAAGGATAAAAGCAGGTCATACACACAACTATTTTTCTGTAGGAAATTCTACAATCCTAGCAGAAATTATCTAAATCACTAGCTAGGAATAAGATGTACTTGTTAATTAACTCAATTTTTTCATTTGACTTATGCAGGGAAATGAAGGAAAAGTTCACTGGCTTATGTCTCTGTTATGTATCTCTTGCAGAATTTTTTTCATCCTGACCTCTTCATGCTACATAAATATTGGACAATCTCTTAAATAAGTATGAGAATCTAATGCATGCCATCAAAATCTACGAGGCATTATATCAAACACAAACCAAAATGGTGCAAGTTCAAATAAATCAGAAGTCATGTAAGTGCATATATCAAGCAGTAGCTCGTAATTATTCTCCTACAGGTGACCTCATACATTTCCCATATAAATTGTGCTCTCTCTAGCCAAGTTCCGTAAAAACTTCCCTACAACATTTGTTGTCTCCAATTAATCACCACCGTGAAAAGTGAGAATTTAGGCTTTGTTTGCATTGGAATTAATTGAAAATGAGAGCTGATTTTAGTCAACTTTCCAGAGCTTCTGTTATTTCTTTTTTCCTTTCCATTCCGGCAAGATAGCATTTGCATTGAGATGGAATACGTAGGATAAGGAATAATGTGCCATGTTCTGTAAACAATATTTTTGGAATTAAGTCTACTGATATATTGTTGTCAACATGCATATTTGACTGTTGGATAAGTATAGTTCTAGCATTATAATAGTCACAGATTTGGTATGTACATCAAGCCATGTTCTGCTACTGTTTTACAAAAGATATTTTGAAGGTTATATGGATATCTATTTTTATAAGTAGGAAAATTTACCAATTGCAAGAATAGCTTCTTGGGTCTAAACTCGGTGGTTTTACTTCATTCGACATTCACAAGCATGCTTTCCTATTTTGTTGGAAAACTAGGAGGCAAAGTTTTTTTTTTTTGGATAGAAACTAGGAGGCAAAGTTATGCCTACACTTAGCGTGGTTGTTATCAAAATTAGCGCCCATTAAGGCTGACATGTGTTGTGTTGTCCTGCCATCTATTGTGGTATAGAGATCTGCTCACTTCACATTATTTGTATGCATGTACATATTACTATTCCTTGGTGTATTATTTTGGATAGTACTATGCTACTAGCTATTTTAATTTTATTCCTTATTCTCATCTTAAGTTGTTTTCTGTATATGAAATATTTCAGTGAAATCTCCAACTCTCCCAAGAAATTGTACATTATGATCACATGAAACCATCTGGCTGATACTGCGAAAAATCTCAATGTAGAAATAATACCACCTGCTCCATTATTTTTTATGCAATTCTATATCCATCCATCTATGATTTGGATGGTTTCATTTCACCTTTTGTGATCTTACACCTGAAGCTTTGAACATATACCCAGTCTACTATCTACATCGATATATCGTATTAAAATTCCCAAGGTTCCTCAAAAAAATTATCGTCTAATTATTTCAAATATTTTCTCTTTGATTGTTGATCACTATATGAGTATTTCTTAGACCTTAGACGATTAGAAATTTACATGTTCTATGGCTTCGAGTATTTCCACTATTCTTAACACTTCATCATGAAATGGATGGGTGTGGCAATGCGCGCTATCATGGTCTAGTACTTTAGTATGCACGATACAAAGCACAACTAATTGTATGGCTTTAAACCAATTATAATTTTATAAAATTTTGCCAGCTGTAACTCTTCGCCCGAGATTAATGGTTTGAGCGTCTCCTTTTTATCTGCTCTAGGTTCAGCGCGCCGCTGATGTGATGAATTCACCGTTGTCACTCCTGGTGAAAATATCACATGGTCATTCTGGCCATTGCTCCCTGTCGAAGAAACTGGCTGCCCAAAAAGCGTCGACGAAGAGTGGTCCACCACAGCCAGTCGACTATGTTGATCCAAGGTGCCACCGATATGCCTAGACGTCGCCACTTGTGACAGCCATCACCACTCGTTGTACCTGTGCCAGCCACCACTGCCTCGGCATGGCATCACCACAAGGAGCCACCGTGAACGTGAGCGAGAAGGACGACCCATCATGATGTACAGTTTTCCTGCGTACATATATGTACACATTTAATTGGCCCATACAGTTTGTACAAAGCTGAATACAACTTAATTATTCGTTAATTATAACTAAAGAATCATTAAAGACGATCCTACCCTTAGTTATGAAAGGCTATCGAGTAATTTGAGCCGTTGATGTGTTTAATTTTGGGGAGGGGGTGGGCACCGGAGCAGAAATGATTGTTTTGGGGGTGGATTTCCTTGACTGACTCATGTCATATGACCCGAGCTTAAGGTGTGGGCTTTTGATTCATAGACATGTGTATGGTATGTGGTCCTGTTTCGAACGTTAGAACATCTCCGCTCGTCCGCCCATTTCACATCTGGTTGATGGTCTTTAGGGGCTATTGGACAGTAGCCGGCTAAAAAATTTGATGTCACCGCCCAGTCTAGCCCCATACAATTGCATGATTCCCATACGGGAGGCTACAAGTAGATCAGTCATGCGAGGAGAGAGAATAAAAGGTGAAAGGAAAGATTTGTGCATGCTCTAAACAATCATTTGCATGCACACCGTAGTCCCAGCAGCCCCCTAAGGGCTGGGTTTTCATCGGGGGCGCGGGATATTTTTTTTAATTTAAAGTGGCCATAGGGGACGGCCGCGCGCATTTTTCTCACCGGCACCCCACATTCACTTAGGGGCCTTTAGAGGAGGGGATGAAAAAAAAGGAGGGGCCAATGGAGATGCTCTTAGACCTTAGACAATTAGAAATCAAAGGCCGTGGGTTTGTTTCTTCAACTAAAGTAATAAAATATTGTTAGGGGCGGAGCCAGGATTTGGGTATAGCGGGGGCGAGATGAAAATGAAGCTAATTTTTTTTCCTCTCCAAACTAAGCAAGAACTTATATATCCAAGTATTGTTTTCATTTAATTTTGCCACTATATAAAAAGATAATTATAAGGTTATCTAGCATAGTTAACTATGGTAAAATCCATATACGCACAAAGTACCTTGTCATAAAGACATGTCATATCAAAGTTTAAGATGTACTAATGAAATTAATCATTTTAACTAAATTGTATTTACATAGGTTTGGGTGTCAAATCATTGGTTGAACCAGCACACAAATTAGGCTCCATAGCTGTGAATACATGTACATACACAATCAAACAATATTAACTAATTAATTAATATATGTATAAGAGTCGTGATCCATGTTGTCAGTATACATACCTAGAAAGAATTAAATCTTGGCCATGCTTGTCTCTTACCAAACCTAGTAGAGTTAGAGGTTCAAGGAGATCGGCTAGTCGGTTGCGGCCACCACTATTTTCTGGTCACTGAAGTTGGACGAAGGATCCCAGAATCTTAGGGGCAATTTTGACTGTGCGTCTGCCATGCCCTATATTGGTGAAGCCGTGCGATGAAAATCAATCGAAAATTTAACTGGAATCAGGACAAAATATAGTCGGAATAGCCGCGCGTAGGCATCGGCGTGAGGTGGAATTGCAAGGCGACCGGCAAAACTGCATGGCTAGCGGTGGCAACGGCAACCCTACGGCCTTAGTAGGTAGATTAAGAGACATAGGCGGCAGCCGGCGAGGCACACATGCAGTTTAGATCATTGTATCATAGGAACAAACTGCAGCCAAGATGGCCTAAATCAGTAAAACTACACATGTACATGGGTCATTCGGTGTTTGGGCTTCTTTCTTCCGTGTGAGACAGACTAATTAATTAATAACTGGCTAATGAAGTGATTACTTCTAGCCATTAGCACATCTATATAGTAGTTTAGATTTATTTACAACTACAGTGTTGGAATTTGGTGAGTTTTGGACTGTTGGCCGTTAGACAAATTCTGAAATTCGCTTTGGCCAATTTGTGTATGGCAGCATATGGCTGTGCACGTGGTGTCAAAGTTTAGGCCCATACTGCTAGTTGAGTGAGAGTTACACCTCCTTATATACTAGGCTGTTCCACCACTCACTAAGGTGTGAAAAGAAGAGCAGCTCTCGCGCACTCCTCCTCCGACGCCGCCCGCCTCGCCTCGCCTTGTCACGACACGCGCGTGCGCCGCGGGTTGCGGGAATCTCGCCGAGACGAACTTTATTTTTGCTAGTCAGAAAAATTAATCTTGGATTAATTACGAGTCATTAACGGACGCGTTAATTAGTCAGCTGTTTCCAGTCTTTATGGGACGTGGGTTGTTAGACTCGAACGTGGGCTGAGTCCCACGATCTCCTTGACCTGCGCTATATAAACCTCCGTGCTAAACCTAATCGGCATCGCTTACCACATGGGTCTCCTTCCAGTCTATTGCGCCGCCGCCTTCGTCTTTCCCATCCCAGCTTGCGGCGTGCACCGCAGATCGGGACAGTAGGCCTTCGGAACCCCGCCTCTTGTGAACCTATATGGGTGAGGGGCGATCAGGTTTTTGGGGAGCGCTCAAGCGCGACTACTGGCTTCCACAACGTCTTCCGACGACTCCTTCCCCGACGAGGACTTCTTCCCGGACATCGGCAGCCTCTACATCGACGATATGGCTGACGATGCTGCTACCACGGCTGCTGCTACCACTGCGGCTGCTGCTGCCGCTGCTCTACCGTACGTAATACTGAACTTTTTATTTTAGATTCGGCTAGAGTTCCTTATTCTAGCGTTCGGTGTAGATGTGATAGATTTCTCTTATTTAGATGTAATATGTTCATCTACTTTGTTGATCTGCATGATTAGTTTTGGTACTGTCTGTATGATCATGTTTTATCAGTTTATTATTTGAATTAAATCATATGGATTATTTCTTATTTTTTCAACATATAGTAGTTTAGATTTTCCTAGTACAACATGCCGAATATTCTTTGGGAGGGGGGGGGGGGGGGGGCAACCATTAGGGGGTATAGCCCCTTCTCACCCCCGTCTCCGCCCCTAACTGTTGTGGTCGGAATTGTATAGATTGCTCTGTATTGATTCAGCAACGCCTACCCTTACACCACCGGCATAGAGTATCGTGTTAACCAAACCAGAGGATGTCACACATATCAATAAGACTTCAAGTCTTGGCAATGCCATGCCGTCGATAACATTTCACTTTTGCTTCGGTGTCTCCCTCTCTTCGTAGCAAACTTTGGCATTATTAATTAAGAAACAGTAAAACTGGCCTACCTGGGAGTAACCACAGCGTTTTGCCGTCCGCAGCCGTTTGATCCTACTTCTTAACGTCCTAGATTGTCTGGCCGCGTCTTGTGTACTCCATCTCGGCTGGCCCACGCATTACAGGGCTTCTTCTGCGAAAATTGACCTGGGAGTTTTCTTGTGAGTCAGGCAGGTTTGATCGATGGATGCTGGTTTGCTAATGGGCCGTTGCTCCGCTAGATAGCAGGTTTCGGATTGTTTTTCCAGTTGCCCCGTCTTGCAGGAAGCTACTTGTTGTTCTCGTTTAAAAATTATACCAATCTCCATCTCAATCTGTCTCCTAAGTCCGATCAATTGCGACCTTTCTGATTTCCTTTCTCTTGGCTGTGTAGAATCCAATCGGTCTGTCTGGCCACGATGAGGTAAAGCTAGCACCGATCATTGTAGAGGCACACATGGGAAGGACAGTTTAGAATTGTAGGGTCGGGTGAGAGGTAGATTGTGCACACGCAAGAGAAAAACATGTTCGGGCTCTCAATCTCCACACAGCGCCCCATACACTACAGGAAAGAACTGAGGCGTCGACGGCCGGCCGACTACGCCGACGGCCAAATGTCGGGGCCGTCGGCGTAGCTGCCTTCCCCGGCAGCCGACCAGCCCAGCCGTCGGCGTAGATGACGGTGCCGAGGGTAACCCTCGGCGTAGCGTGGCCGTCGGCGTAGTAGAGAGTGATGTGCCGACGGTGGCCCTCGGCCCTCGGCGTAGCCCCAGTTCAGACACGGCGATGAAAACGGCGTTAGGTAGCCAGACTGTGCCGACGGCCTAGCCGTCGGCACAGCTCTTTGAAAAAAATTGTTTGGTCTGTGCCGACGGCTAGGCCGTCAGCGTAGGCCTCCAGATTTTTCCTTTTACCTCATTAATTTTTGAAAAATTATAATTAAATCATTCTAATTCAGAAAAATACAAATAATATATCAAAATTTGGAGAAAAATAAGATATATCTATCTACACTCAAATATTATATATTTGTAAACAAAAATTAAGTGAAACATAAAACATTGTATATAATTTAAAACAGGCATTAGAACTTCAAAGACGATCCAAACAACAGGAAACCTTCGCGTGGTGTCATATTATGTGACATAGTTAGAAGAAAAAATATCAAACTTGGTATATTGATTATATTTCCAAAAAAATTCACAAAATGACCTATCTCGTTTGAGGTTTCTTGGCTTTCGGGTCGAATGAATAATGTTATGGCGAATGAAGGCATAGTTTGTGATAATGTGTCCATATTGTGCATACATATGTATTATGGGATAACGAACAATGTTTCAGCAGAAAGTTTTCCTTTTCGTCGCACCAAAAATCCGTTTTCCATTTTCCGAGTGCAAAAAAGGACGGTTTTGTGAAGCAACCACCAAATGGCTAATTCAAAATGCTACCATCACATTTTTCAAAAATACTATACCACCTTACATGGATAATGTCATAACAGAGTGATCTCAAACCTTTCCGTCTATCCCTGGTGAAAAAGATAAATTTCTACCGAATCGGCAGGAAGTGGGTCAGATATGAACTACATGTACATAATTGGATGCTCATGAGTTTTTACAAAAATCATTTTTAGGTCCACAATATGTTGTTTTATTAGAGATCCACCTCAAGTTTAGTGAGTCTCAGCTCCGAGCTAAGAATCTTCATGTCCGCCCTTCGATAAAGTTTAACGATAGTTTAAAATGGGCATTAGAAATTCAAAAACGACCCAAACAATACAAAACCTTTGCGTGGTGTTATATTATGTGATATAGTTAGAAGAAAAAATATCAAACTTGGTATATTGATTATGTCTCAAAAAAACCTTCATAAAATGACCTATCTCGTTCTAGGTTTCTTGGCTTTTGAGTCAAATGACCAATGTTATGGCTAGAATAAAGGCATAGTTTATGATAATGTGTCCATATTATGCATATATGTGCATCATGAGATGGCGAACAATGTTTCAGGAGAAAGTTTTCCTTTTCGTCGCACCAAAAATCCGTTTTCTATTTTTTGAGTGTAAAAAACGGATGGTTTTGTGAAGAAACCACCAAATGGCTAATTCAAAATTCTACCATCATATTTAAAAAAAAATACTAGACCACCTTACATGGATAATGTTATAACAAGGGGATTTCAAACCTTTCCGTCTATCCCGGGTGAAAAAGACAAATTCCTGCTGAATCGGTAGGAAGTGAGTTAGATATGAACTACAGATACATGATCCGATGCTCATGATTTTTTACAAAAATCATTTTTAGGTTCATAATATGTTGTTTCATCAGAGATCGACTTCAAGTTTAGCGAGTCTCAGCCCCGAGCTAAGAATCTTCATTCCCGCCCTTCAACAAAGTTTAACGGTAGTTTAAAACGGGCATTAGAAATTCATAAACGATCCAAACAATGAGAAACCTTTGCGTGGTGTCATATTATGTGATATAGTTAGAAGGAAAATTATCAAACTTGGTATATTGATTATGTCTCAAAAAATCGTTCACAAAATGACCAATCTCGTTCGAGGTTGGCTTTCGGGTCAAATGACCAATGTTATGGCTAGAATGAAGGCATAGTTTGTAATAATGTGTACATATTATGCATATATGTGTATCATAGGATGGAGAACAATGTTTCAGGAGGAATTTTTCCTTTTCGTCGCACCAAAAAGCCGTTTTCCATTTTCTGAGTGTAAAAACGGACGGTTTTGTGAAGAAATCACCAAATGGCTAATTCAAAATGCTACCATCATATTTTTGAAAAATACTAGACCACCTTACATGGATAATGTTATAACAGGGGGATCTCAAACCTTTCCGTCTATTCCTGGTGAAAAAGACAAATTCCTGCCGAATCGGTAGGAAAAGAGTTAGATATGAACTACAGGTACATGATCGGATGCTCATGATTTTTTTATAAAAATTATTTTTAGGTTCACAATATGTTTCATCAGAGATCCACTTCAAGTTTAGCGAGTCTCAGCCCCGAGCTAAGAATCTTTATGCGTGCCGTTTTAAACGGGCAAATAAAATTATGATAAGAATTATGGCATAGTTTGTGATAAGTTGATATTGATATCATATTTGGATTCCTCATATTTTTCTAATCAATTTAGACATATTATTTGTCGAATTCCGATTTATAGATTTAAAGATATTATTTATTCCATATTAAATAAAAAATAAAAAAAAATAAAATCATTATATTTTTATTTAAATTCAATAATATTTTTACTTATTCATTATTGTTTACCTAAATAATTTCTTGTAATTTCAAAAAATACAACCATGTGACATGATGATATAAGAGTTAATAGGATTGATATCATAATATTGATAAGAATGTGTAAATTGCTTTGCGGAAAGAGATTCTGAAGGAATGAGGAAGTTAAGCGTGCTGAAGCTGGAGTAGTATTACGATGGCTGACCGACTGGGAAGTTTGATTAAAACTGCAATTTAATCAATTATTAAGTATAAATAGTGTTAAAAATTGGTCAAAGCGAGAGATTAGCGAGTCAAACAATTCAAAGATAAAAAAAATTGAAATTTTTTTAAGAAAAATTAAAAAAAAATATTTTAGGCTGTGCCGACGGCCTAGCGGTCGGCATAGCTCCGTTCCTGTGCCGACGGCCAGGCCGTCGGCATAGCTCCAGGCTAGGCCGTTTCGTAACGACCGTCGCTTGACATCGTGGGGCCCGCTGCGATTGCTATGCCGAGGGGATGTGCCTGAGCCGACGGCCAAGGGGATGTGCCATCAAGGAGCTACGCCGAGGGGGCTACGCCGACGGCCACCGTCGGCACAGCCTGTGCCGACGGCAATTTGGCGCTGTGCCAATGGCATCCGGCCGTCGGCACCTCATTTCTTTATTGTAGTGATAGAGGATCGTTTTGTGGCATATGAATCGCCCTTGGTTGATAAGATTCCGTGGTAAACCATGTGGATCTTTTCGTGGACAAGTATGACGTTGCTTTTAACTGTCTCCGTAGTGTGTGTACCAGCTGTCCAGCTCGATGACTTGCTATCTGTTACTCCCTCTGATCCAAATTTGACTCGGATTTGTCTAGATTCGGATGTATCTAGCACTAAAACATGTCTGGATCGGAGGGAGTATTAATATTGGGTTGATCCTCGATTTCCAGTTCATATGTGGAATAGAGAGTTTAACTATGAACTTTGGGGAAGATACTTGGATATGTTAGATATTAGTAGTCATACACGCAAATTTAAGGAGCTGAATATGCATTTGGAGTATCATATAATTGTTGGTTCCAACATGACATTCAGGTAGTGTCAATTGCCATTCATGTTTTGATTTTTTTCTTGCGAAATTTGATTTTTTTAGATGTATACTGGAATTTGAGTTGCGTAAATTTGACAAGATTTGTAATACTCCGTGCTCACTCGTAGCGGATATTCACTGTATGATTGACGGGTGGTGCTACTTTCTATCTGCAGGGAGATGGGTCATGTGTGGTACCATTTTTACTTCGGTGCCCCCAAAAAATCGTTTGGTTCAGAAGTGATCTGAATGGTCAGGATTTGCCTATACCGGTTGGAGAAGTAGGGCTAGATGGCCCTCGGGTGGCCCTTTAAAGCCCAGTAGAACCCGTGCCCGCTTGGGGACCCTATGTTACATACACGTGTGGTTCAATGTATGGTGTATTATACTGTATATTATACGGTGATGACGTGTCTTGGAAATCGACTAGTCACGCGATATAAATGGTAACCATCATTGTCGTCGCCTAGGTCCCAACCATTTTCCCCACCCAATTTGGCAAAATTAACCCCACCGCCCCATTGACCGTCCGGATCTGAATCAGCTCCGACCACTTTCCCCTTGGCGGCGATGGAAGGACGCGGTGCATCAGACCCGGCCTCCTATGTCAAGAAGAAGATGGGAGGAAACGGAAAAGGGGTGGGAGTTGGCGGTGGCAGGGAGTTGCGGATGAACTTGTGGCCGGCGAGGGCGCGTTCCGTACGGATCTGGAGGTGGTGAAGTGGATTGGGCTGTGGAGGCAGAGAAGGCGGTGGTCGATTCTTCCGGTTAGGAGGTGGGCATAACAACCATAGCTGACAAGGGCTCGTTGGTGGTGTCTGTGTCCGATTTGGAGGCGAAGAAGGCGGTGGTTGACGCTGCCGCTGAGGAGGTGGGCGCAGCTGGCACAACTGTCAAGGGCGTGCATGCGTCAGATTTGGGGCGGAGGAGGTGGAGAAGGCGGTGGTTGACTCCACCGCTCATGCGGTGGGCGTAGCTGGCAAGGGCGTGCAGGCGTCAGATTTGGTGGCAGAGGAGGCGGACAAGGCGGTGCTCGATGGTGCCGCTCAGGAGGTGGGGGTTGAGCCGGTGGTGAATCTTGTGCAGCAGGATGCGAATGAGGTAAGTATCACCATCGATCTCTTCTGCCCCTCTATTGTTTCAGTGTTGGGCCTAATCGTTGTTAGAAAATCTGTAGATATACATAGCTAGGGTTTGAACGCTAGGGTTCATAGTTATTAATTGAAGATTAAATTGCCATTGCGTAATCAGTACACATATTGGTTTGGTAATTAGTACACAATAGCATGCATCCATCCCCAATCCATGCAGTAATTGTTCAATCGTTGTTCATATGACATTTGCAAATTAACTGCTTGAAATTTTTGTGTTGATGTAAGTATAGTACATGTATACTATTTAGGTAACTGATGAATAGTTTGTATTTAGTTCACACTGTATCATTTCAGTTATATGCATTGTGGAAATATGATTCAGTTTAATGCTAGGAATTTTTATTATTATTCAAATTCAGACTTGCATATTATAATATGCAGTGCTAGTCTAAATTGTAATATGAAACTTCGTATACCTCTTGTTTGTACATTAAGCTCCATGTGTTATCTCATATATTTATCTCTTGGATTCTGCAATTAGTTTAGACTATTTTCATAAATGGATTATGTCGAATGAACTTATTATGAGTACATGTCCTCATATAATTCTTACTATATCACAAGTATTGCATAAGTGTTATCTGTCCAATTAATTTATTTAGTGTTCATTCAAATTAGATATAGTTATTCCTATGTCCATTTTAGATTTAATTGTTCACATATCTTCTATTTAATAGTAGATGGATTTGAATTGGGATTTTGAAACAATGAAGTTGAATTGATATTTTAAATTGTGCATCATATATAATTAATTAACTTTGGATAAATGTACAGGATGTGGAGCCATATTTTATAGCTCTTGGCAAGAAGAGAAAGGTCTTGGACTTCTTTGATCCATATGAACAGTCTGAGTCTGAGGGCTCCCTGTCGATGAACCCTTGTGCTTTGTTTATAATTTTTTATGTCCAATGATTATATATTGCAATGCATGATGTGTTTTCTTATTTCATTGTATTTTTTTAGTACGACTCGAATGATGAAAAAGATGTTGACGAAAGGAACGTGAATAGTTTCACTTTGAAGGAGGTGGCCAAGGTCCAAGCAGAGGGTCGTACATTCTATATGAATGCTAATGCGAAAAGGCTAGAAAAAGCGCGCACATTCTCGAGCGCGCTTTCCAATCGCTGATGTTGCTGCACGTGGTGTTCGGAGAGTCCTTCGTGCATTTTTCCTAGCGTTCCACGTGCGACGTGGTGCCTACAGAGAGAGGGGTGGCGGTCGTTTTTTCTTTTTTTTGATTCAAACACGAAAAATGCGATATCTTTTAAACGAATCATCCAAACTGAGATCCGTTTTCACAATTGCGCTAGTCGCGTCGAGATCTACAAAACTAGATCTCATATGATAGGTTTTTGAAAAACCTTTTGTTTTGCACTGCCTTGTTGTCCTGTGTTGCACTGCCTTAGTTCGCAGTGCACTGCACGGTGTCCAAGCAGTGTACTACGCACTGTACAGGCAGTGCACCGTCCATGCACTACGTTGTTGTTCTGTGTTCTACTGCCTTAGTTTGTAGTGCACTGTGCGGTGTCCAGGCAGTGTACTACACTGTCCATGCAGTGCACCATCCATGCACTGCTTTGTTGTTCTGTGTTGCACTGTCTTAGTTCGCAGTGCACTGCGCGGTGTCTAGACAGTGTACTACGCACTGTCTAGGCAGTGCACCGTCCATGCACTGCCTTGTTGTTCTGTGTTGCACTGCCTTAGTTTGCAGTGCACTGCGCGGTGTCCAGGCAGTGTACTACACACTGTCCAGGCAGTGCACCGTTCATGCACTGCCTTGTTGTTCTATGTTGCCCTGCCTTAGTTCGTAGTGCACTGCGCGGTGTCCAGGCAGTGTACTACGCACTGTCCAGGCAGTGCAACGTCTATGCACTGCCTTGTTGTTTCGTGTTGCATTGCCTTAGTTCGTAGTGCATTACACGGTGTCCTAGCAGTGTACTGCCTCATTGTACTGCTTTGCACTGTCTTCGGTCGTAGTGCACTGCGCGGTGTTCAGGCAATGCACTGTCCAAGCACCGCCTTGTTGTACTGCATTGCACCGTCTAAGGTCGCAATGCACTGTGCGATGTTCTTGGAGTGCACGGTGTACTGCGTTGCACTGCTTTCGATCGACAGTAAACGAGTTGCACCGCTCGTGCACTACCTTATTGCACTGCGTGGAACTGGCTTTTGTCACGTGCACTGCATGAGCAGCTAGCCACGTGTCGGGCTGCCGTGTGGCTGAAAATACACGCGCTGCTGTGTGGCCGGAAATACACGCGCTGCCGAGCGGCCGGAAATACGCACGGGTGAGCTTCCACACGCCACGTGTTGGGCTGCCGTGCGGCCGGAAACGTGTGCGTTGCGGCCGAAACGCGCACTTCCTGAAGAGCACGCTGCCGCTAGTCGTTCCCATGCTAATGGGTTTGTATGCCTGATGGTTCGGTGTTGATGTAGAGCTCGTTGGGAACCCCAAGAGGAAGGTATGATGAGCACAGCAGCAAGTTTCCCTCAGTTATGAAATCAAGGTTATCAATCCAGTAGGATCAAGGAAACACCCCAAAGGTGTTGCTAGATGAGCCTTGGCAGGGCGCACTACCGGTGCTAGTAGCAACGTGGAGACCTGCACAACACAACCACAGAATTCTGTCCCCAACTTGCGATGAGGTTGTCAATCTCAACGTGTTTTGCTGAAAACAAATGATTAAACGTATCGAATGGAAGGAAGTAATAATTTGCAGAAAGTAAACACAAAACAGTAAACAGTTTGTAGATTGTATGTAAAGAAAAAGGATCGGGATCCATAGTTCACTAGAGGTGGCTCTCCTTAAGATAGATAATATGCTGGGTGAACAAATTACAGCGGGGCAATTGACAAACATCGAGAAAGCAATACATCCATATACTAATCATCTTGACTCCTTTGAGATTCGATTGGGCATTACAACATTATACATAGACCGCCATCCAACTGCATCTATGACTAATAATCCACCTTCAGGTTATCATCCGAACCCCCTCAAGTATTAAGTTGCAAGCAACAGATTATTGCTTTACGAACTGCGTGTAAAGTAAACAATACAATTGTTCTATGAACAAAGGATCGTTGTTTTCTCCCTAGTAGCAACATCACATCTAGTACCTTAGAGATTTCTGTCACTTCCCCAGATTACCAGAGGCATGAACCCACTATCGAGCATAAAAACTAACTCTTGGAATTGCTAGCATCTACTTGGCCAAGATATGTGCTAACAACGGAAAACGTGCAAGATCACAAATAACAAAGACATGATAGAATCAATAATCAATCTGAAATAGCATCTCAATATCCATCGGATCCCCGCAAACACAACATGTAGAATTACAAATAGATGATCTTGATCATGAACGGAGCTCACAAGATCTAAACATGAAAGCACAAAGGAGGAGAACCAGCCATCTAGCTACTACATTGATCCGTAGTCCAAGGATGAACTACTCACGCATCACACCGGAGGCTTGCATGGAGATGAAGAAGGCCTCCAGGGTGAATTCCCCTCTCTGGCAGTGTGCCGGGAAGAGCTTCAGATCCGTCCCGATCTAGGGATGGAGATGATGGCCGGAGGCGGCCAGACCACCCCCTAGCGCAGGCCAGGCTGAGCCGCGTGGCCAGGTGGTGTGGTGGCCCCCTGGCCCCACTCCGTCTCGTACTCTGGCATCTGATGACTTCCGGAAAAATAGGCACTTTGGCTTTTGTCCCGTCCAATTCCGAGAATATTCATTTTCTGACTTTCCTGGAACCAAAAACGGCAGAAAACAGGCAGCTGGCACTGTGGCTCTTGTTAATAGGTTAGTCCAAGAAATCATATGAAAAGTACTCCAAAGTGTGGGCAAAACACAAGAAAGTGGATAAAACCAAGCATGGAACATCAAAAATTATAGATACATTTGCAATGTATCAACATCCCCAAGCTTAACTCCTGCTCATCCTCGAGTAGGTAAGTGATGAAAAGAAAGAATAATTTTTGAGGTGACATGCACGATCAAAGACTTGATCAAAGTATTTGTAAAACATTCAAAGCTGGGATCATAGTACTTCAATCATAACATGAAAGACAAAGTTCTAGCAATAAGACAAAGAAACTATGATGCAACATGAAAATGCACAAACAAACGATTCATGAATAACAATGCTTTGCAAGACGTTGGTTTGTTTCACATAAAGAAAACATAACATAATAGCATTCAGCTTGTCCCTCAACAGAGTAGGAAATATAAATGCATATGACACCTTTAAAGTTCATAAGAGTGACTAGATACAAATAGTTTAAAACAAGCAATATCAAGTTATCCTTCAACCAACTAGTCTTGGGACAATGCACATAGAACTAAGAATGGCCATTATGCTCTCAAAGTAGGTGCATAAAGGTAGAAGGTGGAGACTCAATATAATGGTGGAAGAAAGGCCTTCATAGAAGGAAGTAGGGATTCAAGTCTCACAAAGAGCTTCCAAAAATTATGGTACTTAAAGATTTCAGCTCTCATTGCCCCTATCATAAGCATCTTTAAGGTGATTAAGGTTAAAGTGAACAAACTATGGTGTACATGCTTGACGAAGTATAAGATTGAAATCTCATGTCCCTTGTATACGAGGGCCGCTCCTCATGCTACTCAAGTTTAGTCACCGGTAAGTTCTTGTCATCGTAAGTACATGTGTATCATAGAGAACCGCCAACGGGATACCCCTTTCCCGATGATACGGAAGAATCCCCATATCAAAATGACAAGGCAAGCAGACAACGAGCATCTCAGCAATCTTCTTATTTACCATGGGAATATGGTGCTTTTTTCTCTCTTTCCTCTTTTCATAATCTTTTTTTTCTTTTTCTCCTTTTCTTTCTTTCTCAATATAGGACTCTTTTTTTATAAGAAAAATGCTTCATAGATAGCTCATTATGGTTACGCTGCAGGTTTCCATCATGTCAGCTGATACGTCCATTTTGCATCACTATTCTATGTCTTAATTCACTATTATTCATTAATATATTTCGTATTGAGAGGTGATACTTATGTTATTTCATCTGTTTTTGCATGGTTGATGACTTTTGGAGCATGGACCGCTACAGTCAGGATTCTGATGGAAAATGTGCTGTTTGGAGGCAAAATTCGCGAAGATCAGAAAATCCGGGAAAATATACGGAAAATCCTATTTTTCCAGAAGACTAAGGATGCCAGAAGATGGAGTGGAGATGGGCCACTGGGGGCCCACACCACCCCCTGGCGCGGGCAGCCCTAGGCCATGCCAGGAGGTGGTGGGGCCACCCTGGCCCACTCTAGCCTCTCCCCTCTTGCATATGTCATCCTCCCGAAACCCTAAGACTCGGGGAGCGACCACAGAAAGATTCCGCCGCCTCTGTGGCGCGAAAACACCGAGAGAGAAAGATCTCTCCGGCAGACATATTTCTGCCGGGGGAATTCCTTCCCGGAGAGGGAAGATCGTCGCCATCAACACCACCATCAAGCTGGACTTTATCGGTATCATCATCATCATCACCACCATCATCACCATCAGCACCCTCATCACCATCTCCATATTGCTGTAACAATTGCGTTGAATCTTGCATAGTTCATAGAGGAAACTTTCCCGGTGTTGATTCCTCTTTGTAGTTGATGCTATTGAGTGAACCGTTGAATTATTGTTTATGTTCAGATTGTTATACATCATTATTCTATCTCTGATCATGATCCATATGATGTCTTGTGAGTAGTTCGTTTTGTTCTTGAGGACATGGGAGAAGTCTTGTTTTTAGTAGTGGAGTTGTGTTGAGAAAGATTCAATAGATTGTTATTTAAGTTGTGGTGTACTTCTTCTAGTGGTGTCATGTGAACGTCGACTACATGACACTTCACCTATATGGGCCTAGGGGAATGCATTGTGTATTTGGCTACTAATCGTAGGGGTTGCCGGAGTGACAGAAACCTGAACCTCCGTTAGGAAACCATTGCACAAGGGACGTAAGGGTCTTAGAGTTTAAAGCTGTGGTTAGGTTTCTACCTTAATTACTTTTTTGTACATACGGATGTTTGCAAGGGGTATAATCACAAGTATGTATTAGTCTTGGATGGGGCGGTACATTAGCACAGGTTCACCCACACAACACTTAGCAAGCTAGAGAAGATTAATCAACTATATGAAGCGAAAGCACTTGACAGTCTTCCCATGTGTCCTCGAGAATGTTTGGTCATCTTAAGTAATACAACCGGCTTGTCCTTTGCTGCATAAAGGATTGGGCCACTTGCTGCATTTATTCATACTGTCTTTTATTTACTCGTACTTTGTTTACTTGCTTTATCGAAAACCCCTAAAAATCCATTTGCTAAGTATTTGTAGAGAATTCCTGATCCATACCACTAGCCAGCACCTTCTGCTCCTCATTGGGTTCGACACTCTTACTTATCGAAAATACTGCGATACACCCCCTATAGTTGTGGGTCATCAAGACTATTTTCTGGCGCCGTTGCCTGGGAGTGAAGCGCTATTGGAGAGTGGAACTGGTAAAGAAAACTTCTACTGTGAGTATTGTTTACTTCTGTTAGTTGCTTTATTTTCATTATGGATAATTCACTGAGTTTCTTATTTGGTAATGCTACTACCACCGCTAAGGTAGTAGATGAACCACCACCTGTTGAGAATGATGCCTTTAAAATACCTACAAGAATTATTGATCGTGTTATGGATAACTACTATGTTGGGGATGGAACTGTCCATCCCGGTGATCATTTGCTTTTTATACACGAATTATGCGGGTTGTTCAAGTGTGTAGGTATTACTACAGATCAAGTTAAGAAGAAGTTATTCTCATTATCACTAAAAGGAAGAGCGGAGGAATGGTATAAGCTACTGAAGAATGGTCAAGCTCTGGAATGGGAGGAAATAGTGCCTCTCTTTTATTCAAAGTTTTGTCCTCCTAGTGAGATTCATAAAGATCAGAATCAAATATACAACTATTGGCCTCTTGATGGAGAGATTACAACCCAAGCTTGGGGGAGATTGAAGTTACTAATGCTCAAATATCCTATTCATGAGCTCCCCAACAATATTATAATCAATAACTTTTATGGAAGGCTCCCTCTACATGACAAGGATTTATTGGATGCTTCTTGTGCTGGATCATTCACTCGTATGGAAGAAGAAGCTAAATGGGATCTTCTGGACCGTATTCAAGACAATGCTAAAGCTCGGGAGAATGACAAAGGTAGAAAGTCAGGTATAAATTATGATTATGAATGCATTGAATCTTTTATGGGAACTGATGACTTTCAAAATATTAAAAATGCTTATGGTCTAGATTCTCAAGCCATTGCTTCTTATTTTAAGGCTTTTGCTTCCTACATCGAAGTGCCTAAAAAGAAGTGGAATAAGTAACATGAACCTTATAAAGATGTTGCTAAGAGTGTTCCTGCAAGAAATACTGAAGTTTATACTGCTAATCATGTTTTACCTAAACCTTATATTGAGAAAATGCCTTTTCCAGTTAAGGTAAAGGAACATTCTATGATAGCTAGTATGGTTAATGAAAGTACAAATAAAGCTGTTGAACCTGATAAACAAATGATTGATGAACCTATAATAGCAACTGTGAAAGACTTTGTCACTAAGTATGAAAAAGAGGGACACACTATCCTTTGTAAGGATACCTCTAATATTGTTTCACAGAATATTGTTATGAGAGCTAGAATTCCAGTGTTTTATGTTAGAATAAGTGATCATTGTCACGATGGTCCTTGTGGTAGTTATATTGTTAAGTTTATGCATGATACTGAAAGTTACTATGAAAGAGGGAAAAGTGTTCTTATGTATCTCAATAATATCAAGTTTCCTCGTTTTATGCTGAAAGTTTTTGTGTTGCACTTGTTTTGCCTTCTTATGCAAGTAGCCTACGGTTTCAACAACTTGTTTGTTAACAAAATTCCCTTGCATAGGAAGTGGGTTAGACTTAAATGTGTGTGTGTTTTTGCTTCTTAATGCTCCCATTCACTTCAATTCATATTCCTATGTGAGCATCTTCAAAATTATCATGCCCATCTTAATGGCTATAAAGAAAGAGCTTTATGGGAGACAACCCAATTTATGCTTGCTTTCACTTTGTTTGTTTTTATTTGAGTCTTGGAAGTTATTACTTCGGTAATAACCTCTCCTTATCCATTTTGTTTGGTTTTTTGTGTCAAGATCAACCTCTAATGAGAGAGAAGTAAGATTTGGGGAAGTTCTTGTCCCGAAATAGATTTTTGTGCTTCACCGTAAAAATTCGTGAGAGATCTCTGTATGTCGGATTGAGCTGTAATTTTTTGTGCTTCTGCCCCAGGTTGTTATTCAAATTTCGTTAGTTTTGCACTTTTTGATTTGAGCAATAGAAGATTTCAAAAAAATCGATCTTTACCTGCTGGTCTGTTTGACAGATTTTGCCACTCTTGCATTTGCTTGTTTATTCGATTTCCTTTTTGAATTCTTTTTGGGTTTTCGGAAGGAGTTGCTATAGTAGCTTATGTTTGATGGATTTCAGTTGAAGTGGGACTCAAAAGGTTTTATCACTTCACTTATACTAATGTTGCTAATGAGAACTATGTGAAGTTTTGTGTGAAAGAAATTTCCAGGAAGTGGAGATAATGGTGTAATGAGAAAGAGAAAGGTTTTATGACTCAAGTAATAAGTGTATAAGATGAAGATATTGATGTTATTTCAAGTGGTGACTCCAGAAGAATCCACTAGATACCAAATTCAGAGACCTGCAGAGTCTGTGTTCAAATAGGTAACGGTTCTGGTAAGAAAAGTTCTGTGAAAATACTATCCAACTATATTTTTGCAGTTTTTAGTCAATAAGGAAAGCTACGAAGCGAAAAAGGGATGGAAATGGAGCCAGGGTGGCTCACACCACCCTCTGGCGGGGGCCCTCCCCTGGCCACGCCACCAGGTGGTGAGGTCACCCCGGACTCCGCCTCCGACTCGTTTTCTCCTAGTACCTTCCTTTTGATATGAAACTTCGTAATATATAACCCCCCGGATCCCCCGAGGATCGTATATCATGTTTTCGTCGCGTTTTTGTTTCGATCTGTTTCTGCCTGGACATACTCTTTGAAAGTTTAGAAGCACAATGGTTTCTACCAAGGATAAACGGAAGGAGCCTATGGAGGAAGACCTCCAAGACCCCGGAAAGGAGAAGGAGATCAAGAGTGAAGGTGAAGAGGAGCAAGGCCAACATACGCACACCGGCACTACCATTGCAAGCATTGGAGTGGTGACGAAACCTGCTAGGGTTAGAAGGACTGCACGGATGCAGACTGGGGGAAAAGCTCCTCGTCATAGTTTGGCTCCACGGTCACTTCCCCCACATACCAAGAATCCTTCCCATACCTTTATCCATAACCATGCAGGAAAAGAAGACTTTAAGAAGGAAGAGTGGGGAAAGAATAGCAAGAGCTGGAATTCTCAACACGACATGATCATGAGCCGCATTGAGCAAAACTCACAGCTGATTCGTAATCTCACCTTCGAGATTGAGGACTTGGGGAAACTGATCAAAGAGCTCATCAAGAGGATACCACCACCACCGAAGGAGTAATTCGTCATCATGTTTGGCATCCCCTTGGTTTGTTCCAAGCTTGGGGGAGTGCCGCGGTATCACATCACTATCTTCTATCTTTTTACCTTTTTAGTAGAGTCATATCATGAATAGTGGAGTTATTATGTAGTATGGTTTTCATTATGTAAGTGTCCCCTCTCTTGTTAGATATGTATCCCTTGGTGTGAGTTGCCGTTATGGAATATTAATTAGAAGTTATTTCATTCACTCTTTTGCATAGCTTATATTAGTTTTCAATTCGTGGTTATATGATTGATCTTGTTGTTAGTATTGGTATCACTTTGGGATCATCGAGTTAATTTAGTTGGTTTTGGCAAACCTGGCTCGGTCAGTAGCACACTATTTTTGAGAGTTGAAAGAAAAGATAGAAGTACTCTAGAGAAAAATAATTTCATCATCTTTCTTTCTTGATTTTCTCATAAGTCTAGTATTCTCTAGTTAAGATCTTTTGTGCTTCCAAGGAAGATTGCATGTTTGTTTTTATCGCTTGTATGTTTTGTTTGTTTCCTTCAACTCTTGTACTTGCTACCCAGCCTTGCTAGCCAAAAACCTGTACTAAGAGGGACTTCTTCTCGTGCATCCACTCCTTAAAACCAAAACCTTTGCCATTTGTGTCCACCATACCTACCGATTAGCATTATTGTTATTCCAAGTAAATTCTTGTTTTATCTACCTCCCAAATTAAACTTGTTATGTGAAAATTAGTGATTAAAGCTCTCACGAACTTGATGGCACACCTTACTTTCTTGCATTTAATAAACTTGAACCATTGGGTCCTTTGTTGCGTATATGCTTGCGCTTTATGAGCTGAAGTTAGCAAAACCATGCATCATGGGAACCGCTTTCAACACTTCATTGGTACTTGTACCTAGTTGATATCATGTTCTTTTGCATATGGATCCTGGTGGTGTGAAATAAAAGTGGAACTTGTAAGATCATGGAGTTTATATGTGTGTTAGAGAAACGCCTGGGCCGCTAGCCTAAGCCATGCCTAATCATGGTGGAAACTTGCAGCATAACTATAGTGAGCATTCTATGAAGCATCCTCAATAAAAACCTATGCAAATAGCAAATAAAAAGATCACTGAGATGGTCACTGTGTGCTTGCCTTGTCATTTTGATTATGGGATAGCTCTTGTGTCATGTGCAAGGGGTACCCCGTTGGCGGTTTTTAATGATACACATGTATTTACAATGACAAGAGCTTGCTCGTGACTGAAGTTGAGTAGCATGAGGTTCGGTACTCATAAGTAAGGGGCATGGGACTCCAATTTATAACTTGTCAAGCATATCCTCTTAGATGTGTCACTTTAACCTTAATCACCAAAAGATGCCTATGATAGGGGCAATGAGAGCTGAAAGCTAGTAAGTATCATAATTTTTGGGAGCTCTTTATGAGACTTGCAATCCCTGCTTCCCTCTGCGAAGGGCCCTTTCTTTTACTTTGTAGTTGAGTCAGTAAACCTACTCCCTTCTACCCCAGCAAGTATTTTGAGTTATTGTGTTTCATTCATTCATATGATGATTTATTCAATCATGTTGCTTATGTTCCTTGTTTTGCACATTGCTCTTATCTTGATGTTTACTACTTTGAAAGCTTTCATTGAAAAACCAGCTATTTGTGAACTCTAGCAAATTATCAACTATTCTTCGACCAAGAGCTAAGTTTGCCACTACCAATTATGATTCACTTTATGTATCTTTATTGTGTTTCCTTTACTCATTGCAAGTTGAGTTATGTAATAGTGAGTTGTCTTCTATTATGATCTCTGTATTTGATGATTGTGATGCTTCTTGTCTGTATTCTTTTATCGACTCTTCACTCCATAAACCTGAGGCCATGTTTATTGAGCTCAGTTTCGCTTGAGGACAAGCGAAGTCTAAGCTTAGGGGGAGTTGATACGTCCATTTTGCATCACTATTCTATGTCTTAATTCACTATTATTCATTGATATATTTCATATTGAGAGGTGATACTTATGTTATTTCATCTGTTTTTGCATGGTTGATGACTTTTGGAGCATGGACCACTGCAGTCAGGATTCTGATGGAAAAGGTGCTGTTTGGAGGCAAAATTCGCGAAGATCAGAAAATCTGGGAAAATATACGGAAAATCCTATTTTTCCAGAAGACTACGGATGCCAGAAGACGGAGTGGAGATGGGCCACAGGGGGCCCACATCGGAGGCTTGCATGGTGATGAAGAAGGCCTCCAGGGTGAATTCCCCTCTCCCGCGGGGTGCCGGGAAGAGTTTTAGATCCCTCCTGATCTAGGGATGGAGATGACGGCGGTACAGACTCTTTCGTGGATTTTTGATCGGGTGATTAGGATTTTCGTCCCGAGGGCATCTTATAGGCGGAAGGGGAGGCCGAGGGGGTGTCGGAGGCGGCCAGACCACCCCCTGGCGCGGGCCAAGCTAGGCCACGCGGCCAGGTGGTGTAGTGGCCCCCTGGCCCCTCTCCGTCTCGTACTCTGGCATCTGATGACTTTCGGAAAAATAGGCACTTTGGCTTTTGTCCCGTCCAATTCTGAGAATATTCATTTTCTGACTTTCCTGGAACCAAAAACAGCAGAAAACAGGCAGCTAGCACTATGACTCTTTTTAATAGGTTAGTCCGAGATATCATATGAAAGTACTCCAAGGTGTGGGCAAAACACAAGAAAGTGGATAAAACCAAGCATGGAACATCAAAAATTATAGATACATTTGCAATGTATCAATGCCCATGGCATACAAACAAGCCAAAGGGTGGGAAGCTGCTGGGGCTCCTTCAGCATGTTCGAGAGCTTGTAGCCACAGGTTCAGATCATCGCATTAAGGGACAGCATAATGCTCTTCTGCAGGTTCTTCTCGCAAATGAGGTGGAATAGGGTTCGCTATGTGTAGGCCAACTGGTTTGATCATCATCCTAGTTGGTGATGGTGTTCATTCTGTTAATAGTCCTAAACTGTTAAGTACTGTACTAATGCAGCAGACTACGAGGAGCCTTGTATCATCCTCTCTAAATCTATCTAGTAGTACATTGTCCACATTAGTGAGATGGTGTTACTTTTGTATAAATGTGTAAACTGCTATACTAATATGCTATTGTGGAAGACTTCATTATGTATCTGTGTAATCATCTGTTGGAATGGTTTGGGTGTTCTGGTTGGAGATGTCACCGTTTTTTACTAGTGTTGTGCTGATGACCTAAGGATTATTAGTGGCCCCTAGTCTTTACTGTTTTTGTATAGACATGTTCAATGGCTGTACATAGAAAGGTAGGTTGAATTAAACTATGACAGAATTGGGGGAATTGAAAATGATTGTTTTCTTACCCATTTTTAATCTCTCCTGCATTTTTTACAGTAGTTGACACTTACTCCAAATTACATCTAAAGATTAAATGTAAATTTAAATTCAGGTAATAGTTTGCGAAAAGAAGCAGAACATTTAAAAATAACAGATTGTAAAAGTTAAATTAATTTGGCCTGGCCTGGCATGACATTTCTTAAGTTGGGCCAGGTAATCCCAACAAAATCGGGCCTCCCCCACATCGCCCGTCAGTCCTCGTGGCCCATGTACGAGGCCCAGCAACAAGCAGGATTAGGGAGGCCAAGTAACCTCCATTTTGTTAGTTGTTTTTAAATAAATTTTACATATTTAGCTATAAATATTGTAATCACATTTTGGAACACTTTATGAGTAATTGTTTAAAAAAAGTTCCATACATTGTTTTAATAGTTTGTCAATGGGTGTTCTCAAATGACCAATTACGTCTCTCGATATTGTGAAAAGAAATTTTTATAATGATGGCATATTTTGTGAAGTAACTTCACTAAAAGAATAAGAAATTACATATTCTGCATGTGAGGCTAGATCTATGTGGAAACGTGGTATCCTTTATCTTAAAGTGATTTAAAAAAAATGCATGAGCTCCATTTGTAGTGGGTGTAGTTCAAATTTATCCAAGTTTTGTCAATTTTGACCAAACTTTGACCGGTTTCAAAACCACACCCAACTAGTATTCCACAACAAACCACCTGGTCATGTGTGCCTCTGGTGTGGCCTACTACCCCCTCATGGTGCTGGTTGTCACACCTGGATTGACATTCTAGTACATGGTTCAGGAAAATTCGTCGTTTTTTGCGATTTTAAAATGGAAGAACTTTTTCTTCCACAAAGATATTGAAAACAAACCTCACAAAAGTGTTTGTCATGTGAAAACACATCTCTGCCAAATTTGAGATCATTCTGACAAAGTTTGCAGTAGGCATGGTCACCACCTAGCTCATATGCGTACTAAGCCATGAACCTTCTACTCCGAAGGTGCTCTATGAGAGGAGATGGTTGAAATCTTTCATATTACACATGTTTATTATTTTTCATAGCAAACCGGGAGCATACATAGGTGAGAGGCCAAGGTTTCACGATGTTTCGTTATTTTTTGAATTTTTGGTGGTCCGGTCAAATTTAGGTCAAAATCTCAACGTCTGGTAAGGCTGCATTGGGGTTGGACCTTGATGATGTGAGGCTAGATCCATGTGGAAACATGGTATCCTCTATCTTAAAGTGATTTTAAAAAAAATGCATGAGCTCCATTTGTAGTGGGTGTAGTTCAAATTTACCCAAGTTTTGTCAATTTTGACCAAACTTTGATCGGTGTCAAAACCACACCCAACTAGTATTCCACAACAAACCACCTGGTCGTGTGTGCCTCTGGTGTGGCCTACTACCCCCTCGTGGTGCTGGTTGTCACACTTGGATTGACATTCTAGTACATGGTTTAGGAAAAATCGTTGTCTTTTGCGATTTTAAAATGGAAGAGCCTTTTCTTCCGCAAAAATATTGAAAACAAACCTCACAAAAGTGTTTGTCATGTGAAGACACACATCTCTGCCAAATTTGAGATCATTCTGACAAAGTTTGCAGTAGGCATGGTCACCACCTAGCTCATATGCGTACTAAGCCATGAACCTTCTACTCCGAAGGTGCTCTATGGGAGGAGATGGTTAAAATCTTTCATATTACATATGTTTATTATTTTTCATGGCAAACAGGGAGCATACATAGGTGAGAGGCCAAGGTTTCATGATGTTTCATTATTTTTGAATTTTTATTAGTCCGGTCAAATTTAGGTCAAAATCTTGGCGTCTGGTAAGGCTGCATTGGGGTTGGACCTTGATGATGTGACGCTAGATCCATGTGGAAACATGGTATCCTCTATCTTAAAGTGATTTTAAAAAAAATGCATGAGCTCCATTTGTAGTGGGTGTAGTTCAAATTTACCCAAGTTTTGTCAATTTTGACCAAACTTTGACCGGTGTCAAAACCACGCCCAACTAGTATTCCACAACAAACCACCTGGTCATGTGTGCCTCTGGTGTGGCCTACTACCCCCTCGTGGTGCTGGTTGTCACACCTAGATTGACATTCTAGTACATGGTTCAGGAAAAATCATCGTTTTTTGCGACTTTAAAATGGAAGAGACTTTTCTTCCGCAAAGATATTGAAAACAAACCTCACAAAAGTGTTTGTCATGTGAAGACACACATCTCTGCCAAATTTGAGATCATTCCGACAAAGTTTGCAGTAGACATGGTCACCACCTAGCTCATATGCGTACTAAGCCATGAACCTTCTACTCCGAAGGTGCTCTATGGGAGGAGATGGTTGAAATCTTTCATATTACACATGTTTATTATTTTTCATGGCAAACAAGGAGCATACATAGGTGAGAGGCCAAGGTTTCACGATGTTTCGTTATTTATTGAATTTTTGGTGGTCTAGTCAAATTTAGGTCAAAATCGCGGCGTCTGGTAAGGCTGCATAGGGGTTGGACCTTGATGATGTGAGGCTAGATCCACGTGGAAACATGGTATCCTCTATCTTAAAGTGATTTAAAAAAATGCATGAGCTCCATTTGTAGTGGGTGTAATTCAAATTTACCCAAGTTTTGTCCATTTTGACCAAACTTTGGCCGGTATCAAAACCACACCCAACTAGTATTCCACAACAAACCACCTAGTCATGTGTGCCTCTGGTGTGGCCTACTACCCCCTCGTGGTGCTGGTTGTCACACCTAGATTGACATTTTAGTACATGGTTTCAGGAAAAATCGTCGTTTTTTGCGATTTTAAAATGGAAGAGCCTTTTCTTCCGCAAAGATATTGAAAACAAACCTCACAAAAGTGTTTGTCATGTGAAGACACACATCTCTGCCAAATTTGAGATCATTCCGACAAAGTTTGCAGTAGGCATGGTCACCACCTAGCTCATATGCGTACTAAGCCATGAACCTTCTACTCCGAAGGTGCTCTATGGGAGGAGATGGTTGAAATCTTTCATATTACACATGTTTATTATTTTTCATGGCAAACAAGGAGCATACATAGGTGAGAGGCCAAGGTTTCACGATGTTTCGTTATTTATTGAATTTTTGGTGGTCTAGTCAAATTTAGGTCAAAATCGCGGCGTCTAGTAAGGCTGCATAGGGGTTGGACCTTGATGATGTGAGGCTAGATCCACGTGGAAACATGGTATCCTCTGTCTAAAAGTGATTTTTAAAAAAATGCATGAGCTCCATTTGTAGTGGGTGTAGTTCAAATTTACCCAAGTTTTGTATATTTTGACCAAACTTTGACCAGTGTCAAAACCACACCCAACTAGTATTCCACAATAAACCACCTAGACAAATGGAAAAGCCTATCTCTTCTGAGCTTGACAAAGTTTGCAAATATATGATTTTGTCAAGCTAATTAAAATTAATTCATAATTGAATAATAAAACGCAGATAATAAAACTTGGGCCGTTTTATTTTTTGCCAGTTAACATGTTGGGCCAGTTACTAGTGGACTAAACTGGGCCAAACAGCCTCGTTATTAATATGGTTGGCTATGCGCACGACGACCTAGATCGTGGTCTTCTCCCGTAGCTCCTCCCGTAATCGTCGTTTCCCCTGGCGCCGCCTCCCATCTCGACGTGGGCGACCTTCTCCGGCCGTCGCTGCTCCGTCATCGGCCGCATCTGCCGTCATCGACTGGAAGGTAAGAATACCGAAGAGACTGCCGCATCTGCCGTCATCGCATTAATCTGCATAGTAGACTATAAAGCGGTTGTGTGTGGTGGATCCAGGTTGCACGTCCGAGTTGCGGCGCATTTATCTGCATATTAATCTCCATTAATTTGCATACTAATATGTATACTTGTGTACTAGTGCATTAATCTTGATTCTCCCTCTTTAGATCGGTTTGATTGTACATCGTAGGACTAAAAAAAGTTTAGATATAATCTGCCTTTTAGATGTTGTCCATCTCATTAATTGCTAGAAATTAATACGCATGCAACCTCCGTTTCGTGATCCCCCATTGCCTCCAATTAGTGCACTAAAAAAACAGGCTAATTTTTCAGCTCTCAACCTACACACACGATCACGATCACAGACATGTGATCACACACACGAAACTGAACTTAACTATAGTAATTGCTATGGTAAATTACAGACACGCGAACATAGACACGCGATGACAGACATGTGATCACAGACATCTCATCACATACACGAAATTGTATTAATTGCTCTGGTAAATTGTCTGAAAACATGCAATATTGCGAGAGTATAGAGGTTTGGCACAGCCATAATTTTTCCTGCCAATTATAATCTGCATGTGAATTGGACTATTTTTTCTGAATGTACTATTAATTATTCTACTTTTCATTGATTATGACAGCATGAACGACCTTGATGGTGATATTTGTTGCAACATTGAAAAATGGTGCAACCTATGTGATAGATTTTCAAGTGCGCAACGCGCTAAAATTGGAGAAACAAATTTCTGATGTATGTTGCAAATTCCCAAAATCAAGATGCGCATTGTCTTGCTTTAGCACATGCTAGATGTGTACGATATAGATACCGCGAAGTTTGTGATCCCAGATAATAAAGGTGAATTTTCAGCTAGTGCAGTTGATGCCGAGTGCATTTATGGTTTACGTAACGTTGGCTTGTCTGGAATGAGTATACTTGATGAGGACGGGGATGACGCAAAGTCTCGTATTCCATCATATTTTCTCAGTGATACTACTGGAAACCTAGTCATTGAAGACTTAATTAAAGGGATTGTGACAGGTAAAGCCGCAGCCGATGACTTTCTCCGTAGAGTTGTTCTAGTTCTCCTTGATACAGTGTTGACGCCAAATAGTAAACTGATAGTAGCAAAAGATTACTAGGCACTAGTAGAGGACGTGAACAGAATGTCAAAGATTAATTGGAGTGAGTTTACAGTAAATGATCTCATGACACATGTGAGGCTTGCGCTTAAATACAAAAAATTAGGCAGTGGCCTAAGGGAAACTTGTCATTACTGCAGGTATACTTTTTATTTAGAACCAATCTAATTTTGATCAAACGCTCAGATATTGCTTCATGTTATATATGTCATGAATTTTTTATTATTCTGTGTAGTATCTTTATTGGGAGAAGTTGAAGGCTGTAGATGATCCTTGTAGGCTCAATCCAGAATTGTCTTACGACCATCATGCTAAATTGGACGGACAATGTTGCTACCACAAGGGATGCGTATGACTGTTTAAATGGCTGAGGTGAAGGCGATATTGTGGTAATACATCTTGAAATGGCTTATTATACGTACGAATAGTTCATACTATGAGTAATCTTCATGAGTTGTATTTTGTAACTTGCATGTTGAAGATAATATTACATTGCAGGCTAGAAAAGACAAACTTAAAAGGGGTTTTTAACATTCCAAAGCCAAAAGCAAAGTCGGCCAGAAAATATAACGTGG
Organism: Avena eriantha; assembly: GCA_910589775.1. Classification (NCBI taxonomy): domain Eukaryota; kingdom Viridiplantae; phylum Streptophyta; class Magnoliopsida; order Poales; family Poaceae; genus Avena; species Avena eriantha. The sequence continues at coordinate 447,207,311 of OU342740.1, forward strand.
GAAACTCAAACAAAAAAAATGCAAAAGTTGTGCAAGAAGTACTTCTTGAGTCAATGATGGAGCGAGTGATTGAGCGGTTGATGCATAAGATGGAGTCAATGGTTAAGCGAATGATGAAGATATCAATGGTCATTTGCGCACAGTTAACACACCATATGTACAATAATGCAAATTATGTTGTAAAGCTATTTGATGATTTATGTTGATGTTGCTTTTTCTAGGAAGTTGTCGCTATGTTAAATAAGAACGGTGTAATGTACAAAAGCACAACAACTTCCATTTCGAAAGAAGGTGAAGAGGGAGCAGAGAATGGGTCATTTATGAATGGTCCTGCAATTAAAAAGAAAGAACTTTGGTATGACAATGTCTCTGACGATGCTTAAGTAGATCAGATTGTGAATGAAACTATTTAGTCGCTGAAGGAAGATGGGTTCGATGGGAATGTCACGCCAGAAAAGGGAAAAGTTAGGACTGAGCCTAAAGACCCAATGGACAGCACTCCTAATAATCCATGGTTAATCGATCATATGGCACCATCTAAATCAGCGTCCTCATAATTACCAACAGAAATATGCCAATCTTCCCAGGTAAATGGTAAAGACCAGGATGGAGCAACCTCATCTGATGATTTGATGATTGCTGATAGCAAAATTGTTCCAACCAAGAAGGCACAACAAGTGACAGGGAAACGGAAGAGGAAAATTTCTATAAAACTCAATGATTATGTTGGGTATAAGCCCAGAAAACGTCGAGCTAAAAAAAAGGTAAAACCAAATGGCTAGAAAACTCAATGATTATGTTTTCATATGTTCTGTACGACTAAATTAATTCTATCATTATCTATATTTGGAACGTAGAAATGATTGATATAAAGATTGAGGATAAATCTAAATTGACTACTCAGCAAATAGACGTAGCCGTGCGTATGGTTCAAAAAGCAGCAGAGACAGAAGCAACTGGGAAAAAGTCTGTGTACAAACATGAAAACGAAAATGCAGTGTCGTCGATTAAGCTGAAAGTAATTCTTGACCATCAATGGCTTACCGATCGAGTAAGTTGTAGCTAAATTGCATGTGTGGAAAGAATTTTAATGTAAATAAATTTCTTATGAGATAGTAATATGAAATTTCTCTTCTTATAGGTCATGCTTTCAACAGTGAGGACGACATACTTAATTAAACAAGCAACAAAATGGACGGTAGCCAAGCAGTCGAAGCATAACATGGACTTCGTTATATCTAAAAGTGGATCCATTGGTAGAGTTATAGACGAGTGCTTTTCGCGTTCCAAGGTAAGCACTATTTTATGTCAGGATCGTAAAGCGTCCGTAATTTAATTTATTTTTATTATTACATTTTTGTAGACATATTTCCCACTTAACATAGGAAATCAACATTGGACTATAGTTGTCATGCCCGTACCAAAGCAGCAGTTCCAAATTCTCGACTCTTTGTATACTTTATCAGTCACGAGAAGGACTATTCAAACATTGGTAATTTTTTTACAAACTTGTTCAATTAACATACAGTCTAAATCAAGCAATTAGACTAAGTGTTTATTTTTACAGAGTTGGCAAATAGCTTTTGACATAAAACAAACTAACGAATAAATGGCCAATAGTACAATATGATATGGCTAAGCAGGATGATGGGTGAGTTTCAATTTCATATTACATCTATTATTATTCCTTAGCCGTGAATGAATTCTGACGACTCATTTGTTTGTTTTAGCAATTTTTGTGGATTATTTGTATTGGAATGTATGGAACACTGGGATGGTGATCGTATGATTGCCGAAATTTCGCAGGTCTGCTTACTATGCTCGCTTCATCTGCTACAACATACTATTTTCATAACCATTTGGAAAATATTGTAGGCCAAAGTGAATGCTAACAGAAGACTTAAAGTTGCACAAATAATTTTGTCTCCTTCAAACGTCCTCGACAATGTGAAAAACAAGGTTATCAAGGTCGCGAATGTCATGACTAGTACTTAAATGTATCAGTGTTGATAGGTTGGGTTTTACTCCCGCAGAAGGTTTCCCAACCAGTTTATGAAATATATTTCAGACCTATCTGTAACAAACGAGATAAGATGAATATTTTAATTTGTGTTTATTTTACCGTGCAAAGTAATATTTCATCACATTATTACAAGAACACAAATATTGGTCCGGTGGTCTATTATTTCATGCGCACGGTGTATCATTGCATGCGGACTTGAAGGTGCGTGCATGCAACAAGTTAGGGACGTAAAATTTAACCAATCTAATAAATTGAGTAGACGCCGCACTATACCGGCACATGCTGTATGATGTATCATTTCATGATCTCCTTCATAAATCTAAGAGCCATCCCGCCCGTGAAAATAAGTGCTGGAGGGAAGTTTCCCTCCCCCACGGGAGACTTTGGTGTTGGTGGCGCTTCGGCTTCGGCAGCTCCCAGTTCGTGTGCTGGAGGCCTATCTTGGGGACAATGGGTGTGGCGGCAGACGGGGAGCGATACCTGCGGCGATGCCCATCGGCACCTCCCTCGCGACAGGGCTCTGCGTGAAAACCCTAGACCGTTGGGTGGTGGGTCATTACCCTCTTCGGGGCGTCGCCGTGGAGCCCTGTCTCATCCCGGTCTCGACTCTTTGTTTTTGGTAGGCAAGTTTAGGTTCTGCATGGATTTATTGTAAAAAGTGGGAGAAGGACACGCCTAGAGCGCCGTTAACGGGATCAGTCGGACCGACCTGGCGGTCCCTATGGGTCGAACTAAATGCACCGGCCCATTGACCAGGCCGGGCACTTCGCACTCGCCCTTGCATCGATCCTGCACAGTAGCACCGCCCGCCTGGGAAATTGCCGCCGCCTCTGTCAGATCAACGCTGACGTTAAGCGTCGCCGCGCCTGCCCGTCCTCCTCGCGGGGATGCCTAGCTAGAACGATGGATCGAATTCCAGCCAATCCCTGCTCGGGATAAGTTCCCCTGTTTTCTAGGGTTACAGTTCATACGGGAATTGATAAATTTAGATGTTTTATCTCGAAATTGGTGGATTGAGATTTGTTTAGGACTACAACTCGATAGATTATGCTACAGATCGCTGCGATGACCCGACATTTAATGGGATAGCCGTAGATTGTGGCGAACGCTGCCGAGGGCATAATTTGGAGCCACATAAGTGTGTTGCCTTCGAAGGCACGAACACAGGCCGAAGATTTTACATGTGCCCACTCCAAAATGTAAGTACAACCAAATCTAATAAATTTCGATTTTGTTCTGTCCATGCTATATTGTTTTCATGCTAAATTCCATTCCTTAGTTTATGATATTTCTTTTTGTACATATCCTAATTATTTAAAAACATTAGGATAGCCAATATGCTAGCATAGAGTATGTGCTTACGATCATTATACCATATACTGTTCATAACATATCCAAGCATATATGTGTAGTATTGCATTGGTTTGTAGTGTCAAAATAGATTTGTCTCTTGGGTAGATGACCAAGAGTGGGACACTGCAGAATGCATTGTCAAGGCTATGGTGCATGTACAATGAGAGCAACAGTAGCAGAATTGATGAGAGGGTGGAGCATGGTAAGCTACTAGCTATTGTAGCTGAGGAGAAGAACAAAGCCGAGAAGAAGTATGCAAGCCTCATGGATGATGTTGGCAAGTTTCTAGATGATTCTCACAAGAAGGTGATGGACCAAAACATGGCCTTGCTGAATGGTAAAACTGAGTTTGAAATAGTGGAGATGGAGAAGGATAGGGATTCTCTGAGGATGGCAGTTGAGATGCTAAAGCAAGTGCAGAAAACACAAGCAGATATGATGAAGGCAAAGGAGAGAAATGGGAGGAAGAAAGGTCTGGTCTGAAGGAGGAAAAGAAAAATATGAATACATGCTATATGATCTATTGAAAGCTAGTGATGACAACAAGGAGAAGGTGAAAAAGTTCAAGGCCATAGTTGATGAGTAATGACATTTAGATTAAATTTTAGATTGTATTAGGTACTGTTGGACAAAAAATGTTCTAGTACTTTGTCTTGTGATTTTATTATGTATCCAGCACTATTGGACTAGTATATATTGTTGCTTTGCTGAATCTACAAAAGTTGTAGTCCTTCGAAGTAATTAGCCCCAAAAGTTATAGTTTTTTGAAGCAAACACCAAAAGTCATAGTTTTTTGAAGCTCTAGCCTCAATTGTCGTAGATTCTTGCAATTTACTCATCTATCTTCTAGTCAGTGCTAAAAAAGTACAAGAAAAATAACAGAATTTAAACTACATTCTACAACAAAGGCCAACATTTGCTCATCAGAAGAAGATAAATATCCGTGATTGACTCAACACGCATAGTAAATAATTTCCGCCATTAACTAACTCAACACGCACAGTAAAAACTATCCGTCGGTATTTAAATGCAAACGTCTTCTTCAAAACAATAAGACATGGTGATACTTATGTTATTTTATCTGTCTTTGCATGGTTGATGACTTTTGGAGCATGGACCGCTGCAGTCAGGATTTTGATGGAAAAGGTGCTGTTTGGAGGGAAAATTCGTGAAGATCAGAAAATCCGGGAAAATATAAGGAAAATCCTATTTTTCCAGAAGACGAAGGAAGCCATAAGGGGGCTGGAGATGGGCCACAAGGGGCCCACACCACCCCTGGCGCGGGCCAGCCTAGGCCGTGCCACCAGGTGGTGTGGCCGCCCTGGTCCACCCCTCGCACTCCCCTCTGGCGTATATTATCCTCCCGAAACCCTAAGACTTGAGGAGCGACCACAGAAAGATTCCGCCGCCTCTGCGGGGTGGAAAACACCGAGAGAGAAAGATCTCTCCGGTAGACAGATTTCTGCCAGGGGAATTCCTTCCCGAAGGGGGGAGATCGTCGCCATCAACACCACCATCAAGCTGGACTTCATCGGGATCATCATCATCATCATCACCACCATCATCACCATCAGCACCCTCATCACCATCTCCATATTGCTGTAACAATTGTGTTGAATCTTGCATAGTTCAAAGGGGAAACTTTCCCGGTGTTGATTACTCTTTGTAGTTGATGCTATTGAGTGAACCATTGAGTTATTGTTTATGTTCAGATTGTTATACATCATTATTCCATCTCTGATCATGATCCATATGATGTCTTGTGAGTAGTTTGTTTTGTTCTTGACATGGGACAAGTCATGTTGTTAGTAGTGGAGTTATGTTGAGAAAGATTCAATAATTTGATATTTAAGTTGTGGCGTACTTCTTCTAGTGGTGTCATGTGAACGTCGACTACATGACACTTCACCTATATGGGCCTAGGGGAATGCAGTGTGTATTTGGCTACTAATCGTAGGGGTTGCCGGAGTGACAAAAACCTGAACCCCCGTTAGGAAACCATTGCATAGGGACGTAAGGGTCTTAGAGTTTAAAGCTGTGGTTAGGTTTCTACCTTAATTACTTTCTTGTACTTACAGATGTTTGCAAGGGGTATAATCACAATTATGTATTAGTCCTAGGAAGGTTGGTACATTAGCACAGGTTCACCCACACAACACTTAGCAAGCTAAAGAAGATTAATCAACTAGATGAAGCGAAAGCACTTGACAGTCTTCCCATGTGTCCTCAAGAATGTTTGGTCATCTTAAGTAATACAACCGGCTTGTCCTTTGTTGCATAAAGGATTGGGCCACTTGCTGTATTTATTCCTACTATCTTTTATTTACTCGCACTTTGTTTACTTGCTTTATCGAAAACCCCTAAAAATCCGTTTGCTAAGTATTTGCAGAGAATTCCTGATCCATACCACTAGCCAACACCTTCTGCTCCTCGTTGGGTTCGACACTCTTACTTATCGGAAATACTGCGATACACCCCTATACTTGTGGGTCATCAAGACTATTTTCTGGCGCTGTTGCCGGGGAGTGAAGCGCTGATACATTGTAAATGTATCTATAATTTTTGATGTTCCATGCTTAGTTTTATCCAATTTCTTGTGTTTTGTTCCAACATTGGAGTACTTTTATTGTTTTCTCCCTAGGTACCCGATCAAAAATCCACGAAAGAGTCTGTAGCCACCGTTGTCTCTGTCCCTAGATCGGGGGAGGGGGGATCTGAAGCTCTTCCCGACACCCTGCCGGAGAGGGGAATTCACCCTGGAGGCCTTCTTCATCACCATTCAAGCCTCCGGTGTGATGCGTGAGTAGTTCATCCTTGGACTACGGATCCATGTAGTAGCTAGATGGCTGGTCTCTCCTCCTTTGTGCTTTCACGTTTAGATCTTGTGAGCTCCGTTCATGATCAAGATCATCTATTTGTAATTCATACATGTTGTGTTTGCGGGGATCCGATGGATATTGAGATGCTATTTCAGATTGATTATTGATTCTATCATGTCTTTGTTATTTGAGATCTTGCATGCTTTCCGTTGTTAGTAGCTATCTTGGCCAAGTAGATGCTAGCAACTCCAAGAGTTAGTATTTATGCTCGATAGTGGGTTCATGCCTCTGGTAATCTGGGGAAGTGACAGAAATCTCTAAGGTACTAGATGTGCTGTTGCTACTAGGGAGAAAACAACGATCCTTTGTTCATAGAACAATTGTATTGTTTACTTTACACGCAGTTCGTAAAGCAATAATCTGTTGCTTGCAACTTAATACTAGAGGGGGTTCGGATGATAACCTGAAGGTGGATTATTAGTCATAGATGCAGTTGGATGGCGGTCTATGTATTATGTTGTAATGCCCAATCAAGTCTCAAAGGAGTCAAGATGATTAGTATATGCATGTATTGCTTTCTCGGTGTTTGTCAATTGCCCCACTGTAATTTGTTCACCCATCATGTTATCTATCTAAGGAGAGCCACCTCTAGTGAACTATGGATCCCGGTCCTTTTCTTTACATACAATCTACAACTGTTTACTGCTTTGTGTTTACTTTCTGCAAACTTTTACTTCTTTCCATTCGATACGTTTAATCCTTTGTTTTCCGCAAAACACGGTGAGATTTACAACCTCATCGCAAGTTGACAAAGTTATGTGGTTGTGTTGTGCAGGTCTCCACGTTGCTACTAGCACCGGTAGTGCGCCCTGCCAAAGCTCAGCTAGTAACACATTTGAGGTGTTTCCTTGCTCCTACTGGTTCGATTAAACCTTGGTTTCATAACTGAGGTAAACTTTCTGTTGTGCTCATCATACCTTCCTCTTGGGGTTCCCAACGAGCTCTACATCAACACCGCCATCAAGCATTTTTCTGGGCGCCGTGCATTGAGCCATCAAGCATTTTTCTGGCGCCGTTGCCGGGGAGTCAAGGACATCTTCACAAGGGGAGTCCCTCATAACCAATCTCTTTACTTTGTTGTTTTTGTTTTGCTTAGTTTTCTTTTTGCTTTGTTTGCTTGTTTTGTTCTTCAAAAACACAAAAAAAATTAGTTTTACTTGTTTGCTTTCTTATTTGAAACCCAAAAAAAATGACTACTCTTGAAAACACTAAGTTGTGTGACTTCACTAGCACCAACAACAATGATTTTATGAGCACACCTATTGCTCCACCTGTGGCTGAGAATACTTTCTTTGAGATAAAACCTACTTTGCTCAATCTTGTTATGAGAGAACAATTTTCTGGTATTGGTAATGAAGATGCTGCTTCCCATCTAAATAACTTTGTTGAACTTTGTGAGATGCAAAAGCATAAGGATATAGATGGTGATATTATTAAACTGAAATTGTTTCCTTTCTCTTTGAGAGGAAAATCTAAAGAATGGTTGAATTCCTTAACTAGGAATATTATTGATTCTTGGACTAAGTGCAAAGATGCTTTTATTGGAAAATACTATCCTCCTGCTAAGATTATATCCATGAGAAGTGAAATAATGAAGTTTAAACAACTTGATAATGAGCATGTTGCTCAAGCTTGGGAAAGAATGAAATCTTTGGTTAAGAAATGTCCCACTCATGGACTGACTGCTTGGATGATCATCCAAACTTTTTATGCAGGATTGAACTATTTTTCAAGGAACCTATTGGATTCTGCTGCTGGAGGTACCTTTATGACCATCACTTTGTGTGCTGCAACAAAACTTTTGGATAATATGATGGTTAATTATTCTGAATGGCATACTGAGAGAGCTCCACAAGGTAAGAAGGTAAATTCTATTGAAGAAACCTCCTCCTTGAGTGATAAGATTGATATTATTATGTCTATGCTTGTTAATGGGAAAGCCCATATTGATCCAAATAATGTTCCTTTAGCCTCTTTGGTTGCTCAAGAAGAGCAAGTTGATGTGAACTTCATAAGAAATAACAATTTTGGCAACAATGCTTATGGTAATAATGCTTATAGGAACAATTTTGGTAACAACAATTATAAGCCATATCCTCCCAACAATGGTAATGCTTATGGAAATTCTTACAACAATAATAAGAGTGCTCCCTCTGAACTTGAAGTTATGCTTAAAGAGTTTACTAGTAAACAAACTGCCTTCAATAAAACTATTGAGGAAAAACTCTCTAATGCTGAAAGAAATATAGCATCTTTGTCTGAAGCTCAATCTTCATTGATTAATAAAATGGCTGCTAAACCTGAAACTAATGAGATTCCCTTTGCAGCCACTAATGCCATACAAGTAAGAATTAATGAAAATGTTAGACCATTAGTTGAATTACATGCTAAGTGGGAAAGAGAAGATGAAATTGCTAGAAACATTAATGTTTCTACTATTACCACCACTAGTGTTGAGGCTAATAATAGTTCTACTACTTTAGATGATAAAGTTGATTTTGATCTTGATGGTTGCAACATCTCTAAAGTTATTAAGTTCCTACAAAAGCTTGCTAAAAGCCCTAATGCTAGTGCTATGAAAATGACTTTTACAAAACACATTACTAATGCTATCATAAAGATTAAAGAAGAAACGATGAAACATAAAGCTTCTATTCCTATAAAACAAGAAGATGGTTGGGAGCCCATCATTAATATGAAAGTGAATGACTTTGATTTCAAAGCTTTGTGTGATCTTGATAGTAGTGTTTCTATTATGCCTAGAAGGATTTATGATATGCTTGATTTGCCTCCTATTGAAGATTGTTATTTGAATGTCCCACTTGATGCTAATGCTAAAAAGAAACTCATGGGGAGTCTTAGTGATGTTCTTATTATGGTTAATGATTCCTATGTCCCCGTTGATTTCTATGTTTTGGATGTTGAATATAATGCTTCTTGTCCTATTACTTTGGGAAGACCTTTTCTTAGAGCTGTTGGTGCCATCATTGATATGAAAGAAGGCACCATTAAAAAACTCCCAATCAAAAAGGTATAGAACACTTCCCTAAAAAGAGAGAAAATATTTCTTTTGCTTCTCCTATGAAAACAAAATTTGGTCTTAATGCTTCTTCATTTGAGAACACTTGATTCTTTCTTTGGTTCTTTTGCGTAAGTTAAAGGCGTTAAAGAAAAGTACTTGTTGGGAGATAACCTAAGAGTTTTAGAAGAGTCTTGGAAGTTATTACCTCTGTAATAACCTCTCCTTATCCTTCTTATTTTCTTTTTGTGCCAAGAGTAACCTCTAATGAGAGTGAAGTAATGATTGGGAAAGTTGCTGTCCCGAAACAGATTTCTGTGCTTCACCGTAAACAATACTGAGAGAGCTCTGTACGTCGGATTGAGCTGTAATTTTGGGTTAATATGCCCCAGGTTGTTATCTAACTTTCATTAGTTCAACACTTTTTGATTTGAGCAACAGAAGGTCTTCGAAAAATTCGTCTTTACCTGCTGGTCTGTTTTGACAGATTTCTGCCATTTTCTACATTTGCTTCTTGTTAGTTCCTTCTTGAGTTCCTTTGGGGAATTGAGCTTTTTGAGGGAAGTGCTACAGTAGATAGTGTTCAAATGGAAGTTTATTTGGTGTTAGAACTGAACCTTGATACCTATTTATCTTAAAGTGCACTAATGTTGCTAATGAGATTGTGTGAAGTTTTGTATGAAGGAAAAATTTCAGGTGTATGGAAGGAATGAGTATGATATGAAGGATGGACTAAAGCTCAAGCTTGGGGATGCCACGCGTGTCACCCCAAGAAATATCCAAGAAGTACAAGCGTCAAATCTTGGGGATGCCCAAGGCATCGCCTTCTTCATCAATAAAAATTCCAGGTTTTTTTCAAACGCTTCATTTTATTGTTTCATGCACAGTTGTGTTTTTCTTGGAGCATATTATTTTTCGTTTTTGTTTTGGTTTTTAGTTTGCTTGGTTTGCTTAGTTTTCTTAATAAGTTGGTTGGACCCCCTCTTTCACACATTGGTTTGCAAATAGTTTGGTTTGGTTTGGAAAAGAGTAGGAAAGTTCATGCTTATGTGGTAAAAAGAGCTTGTTTTTGACTATGGCCTATGTTTTGTCATGCCATGCTTGATATCGTTTTGGCTTTATGCTTAGTATTCTTTGCTGTAGAATGACTTGTTATAAACAATTGAGATTGCTTGATGTGCCTTGGATGAATCATGCGTTGTTTAGCATATTAAAGCATAGTATAGTGGTATTCTCCTTTGATGCTTTATTTGGGTTGACTTGGCACATGCTCACACCATGTTATGACTATCCAAAGTCACCATAGCCTTTATGATCCTTTAGTTTTCAACTTGTAGTATCACTTTATGCTTTGATCAATGATGTTTTGTCGCTCTGCATGATTATGGCCATTATTGCTCACTTAGTTTGTCGCTCCCAGTCTTTTGCTAGCCTCCACAACAAAGTATGAGTTCCACTCATGCATCCAACTCCCTAAACCAAGTTATTCCAAAGAGTCCACCATACCTACCTACTAGCTTATGCTATTCCAAGTATAATCATGCTTTTGTTTACCTTTCACTTATTATGAGAAAACTAGTGATTAAAGCTCTCACGAACTTGATGGCACACTTGTTTACTTTATTGCCTCTAATAAACTTGAACCATTTGGTCCTTCTTTATTGCGTATATGCTTGCACTTTATAACTTGAAATTAGCAGAAACATGTTTCATAGGGAACGCTTTCAGCATTGCACTTGTACTTTGTACCCGGTTGATATTATGTTCTTTTTCTTACAATCCCGACGGTGTGAAATAAAAGTGGAACTTGTAAGATCATGGAGTTTGTATGTGTGTTAGAGAAACGGCTGAGCCGCTAGCCTAAGCCATGCCTAATCATGGTGGAAACTTGCAGCATCACCATAATGAGCACTCTATGAGGCATCCTCACTAAAAACCTATGCAAATAGCAAATAAAAAGATCGCTGAGATGCTCATTGTCTGCTTGCCTTGTCATTTTGATTATGGGAAAGCTCCCGTATCATGTGCAAGGGGTACCCGTTGGCGGTTCTTAATGATACACATATACTTACAATGACAAGAGCTTACTCATGACTGAAGTTGAGTAGCATGAGGATCGGTCTTCGTAAGTAAGGGGCATGAGATTTCGGTTTATAACTTGTCAAGCATATCCTCTTAGTTGTGTCACTTTAACCTTAATCACCTTCAAGATGCTAATGATAGGGGCAATGAGAACTGAAAACTACAAGTACCACAATTTTTTGAAGCTCTTTATGAGACTTGAATCCCTACTTCCTTTTTAAAAAAGGCCTTTCTTCCACCATTATATTGAGTCTCCACCTTCTAACTTTATGCACCTACTTTGAGAGCATAGTGGCCATTCTTAGTTCTATGTGCATTGTCCCAAGACTAGTTGATTGATGCATAACTTGTTATTGCTTGTTTTAAACTATTGTATCTAGTCACTCTTATGAACTTTGAAGGTGTCCTATGCATTTATATTTGCTACTCTATTGAGGGACAAGCTGAATACTTTTATGCTATGTTTTCTTTATGTGAAACAAACAAACGTCTTGCAAAGCATGTTATTCATGAATCTTTTGTTTGTGCCTTTTCATGTTGCAACATAGTTTATTTCTCTTATTGCTAGAACCTTGTCTTTCATGTTATGATTGAAGTACTATGATCCCAGCTTTGTGTTTTGCAAATATTTTGATCAAGTCTTTGATGGTGCATGTCACCTCAAAAATTGTTTCTTTTTATCACTTACCTACTCGAGGACGAGCAGGAGTTAAGCTTGAGGATGTTCATACATTGTAAATGTATCTATAATTTTTGATGTTCCATGCTTAGTTTTATCCACTTTCTTGTGTTTTGTTCCAACTTTCGAGTACTTTTATTATGATTTCTTGGACTAACCTATTAACAAGAGCCACAGTGCCAGCTGCCTATTTTCTGCTGTTTTTGGTTCCAGGAAAGTCAGAAAATGAATATTCTCGGAATTGGACGGGACAAAAGCCAAAGTGCCTATTTTTCTGGAAGGGATCAAGTGCCAGAATACAAGACGGAGAGGGGCCAGGGCCGGGCCACACCACCTGGCTGCGCGGCCAGGCTTGGCCCGCGCCAGGGGGTGGTCTGGCCTACCCCAGCACCCCCTCAGCCTCTCCTTCTGCCTATAAGTTGCCCTCGGGACGAAAACCCTAGGTACCCGATCAAAAATCCACGAAAGAGTCTGTAGCCGCCGTTGTCTCTGTCCCTAGATCGGGGGGATCTGAAGCTCTTTCCGGCACCCTACCGGAGAGGGGAATTCGTAAAGCAATAATCTGTTGCTTGCAACTTAATACTAGAGGGGGTTCGGATGATAACCTGAAGGTGGATTATTAGTCATAGATGCAGTTGGATGGCGGTCTATGTATTATGTTGTAATGCCCAATCAAGTCTCAAAGGAGTCAAGATGATTAGTATATGCATGTATTGCTTTCTCGGTGTTTGTCAATTGCCCCGCTGTAATTTGTTCATCCATCATGTTATCTATCTAAGGAGAGCCACCTCTAGTGAACTATGGATCCCGGTCCTTTTCTTTCCATACAATCTAGAACTGTGTACTGCTTTGTGTTTACTTTCTGTAAACTTTTACTTCTTTCCATTCGATATGTTTAATCCTTGTTTTCTGAAAAACACGGTGAGATTGACAACCTCATCGCAAGTTGGGGATAAAGTTCTGTGGTTGTGTTGTGCAGGTCTCCACGTTGCTACTACTACCAGTAGTGCGCCCTGCCAAAGCACAGCTAGTAACACCTTTGAGGTGTTTCCTTGCTCCTACTAGTTCGATTAAACCTTGGTTTCATAACTGAGGGAAACTTGCTGCTGTGCTCATCATACCTTCCTCTTGGGGTTCCCAATGAGCTCTACATCAACACCGCCATCAAGCATTTTTCTGGGCACCGTGCATTGAGCCATCACGCGCTATTGGAGAGTGGAACTGGTAAAGGAAAGTTCTACTTTGAGTATTGTTTACTTCTGCTATTTGCTTTATTTTTGCTATGGATAATTCGCTGAGTTTCTTATTTGGTAATGCTACTACCACTGCTAAGGTAGTAGATAAACCACCACCTGCTGAGAATGATGTTTTTAAAATACCTACAAGAATTATTGATCGTGTTATGGATAACTACTATGTTGGGGATGGAACAGTCCATCCCGATGATCACTTACTCTTTATACACGAATTATGCGGGTTGTTCAAGTGTGCAGGTATTACTACAGATCAAGTTAAGAAGAAGTTATTCTCATTATCACTAAAAGGAAGAGTTGAGGAATGGTATAAGCTGCTGAAAAATGGTCAAGCTCTGGAATGGGAGGAAATAGTGCCTCTCTTTTATTCAAAGTTTTATCCTCCTTGTGATATTCATAAAATCGGAATCAAATATACAAATTTTGGCCTCTTGATGGAGAGAGTAGATCTCAAGCTTGGGAGAGATTGAAGTTAATGCTCAAATGTCCCATTCATGAGCTTCCCAACAATATTATTATCAACAACTTTTATGCAAGGCTCCCCCTACATGACAAGGATTTATTGGATGCTTCTTGTGCTAGATCATTCACTCGCATGGAAGAAGAAGCTAAATGGGATCTTCTGGACCGTATTCAACACAATGTTGAAGCTTGGGAGAATGACAAAGGTAGAAAGTCAGGTATAAATTATGATTATGAATGCATTGAATCGTTTATGGGAACTGATGACTTTCAAAATATTAAAAATGCTTATGGTCTAGACTCTCAAGCTATTGCTTCTTATTTTAAGGCTTTTGCTTCCTATATTGAAGTGCCTAAAAAGAAGTGGAATAAGTATCACGAACGTTATAAAGATATTGCTAAGAGTGTTCCTACAAGAAATACTGAAGTTTATACTGCTAATCATGTCTTACCTGAACCTTATATTGAGAAAATGCCTTTCCCAGTTAAGGTAAAGGAACATTCTATGATAGCGAGTATGGTTAATGAAAGTACAAGTAAAGCTATTGAACCTGATAAACAAATGGTTGATGAACCAATAATAGCAAATGTGAGAGATTTTGTTACTAAATATGAAGAAGAGGGACACACTATCCTTTGTAAGGATACCTCTAATATTGTTTCACATAGTAGTGTTATGAGAGCTAGTATTCCTGTGTTTTCTGTTAGAATAAGTGATCATTGCTATGATGGTTCTTCTGATAGCTATATTGTTAATTTTATGCATGATACTGAAAGTTACTATGAAAGAGGGAAAAGTGTTCTTATGTATCTCAATAATATCAAGTTTCCTCGTTTTATGCTGAAAGTTCTTATGTTGCACTTCTTTTGCCTTCTTATGCAAGTAGCCTCTGGTTTCAACAACTTGTTTGTTTACAAAATTCCCTTGCACAGTAAGTGGGTTAGACTTAAATGTGTGTATTTTTTCTTCTTAATGCTCTCTTTCACTTCAATTCATATTCCTGAGTGGGCATCTTCAAAATTATCATGCCCATCTTAATGACTGTAAAGAAAGAGCTTTATGGGAGACAACCCAATTTATTTTTGCTTTCAGTTTGTTTTTGGTTCTTTGAGTCTTGGAAGTTATTACTTCGGTAATAACCTCTCCTTATCCTTTTTGTTTGGTTTTTGTGTCAAGATCAACCTCTAATGAGAGAGAAGTAAGATTTGGGGAAGTTGTTGTCCCGAAACAGACTTTTGTGCTGCACCGTAAAAATTCGTGAGAGATCTCTGTATGACGGATTAAGCTCTAATTTTTTTTGCTTCTGCCCCAGGTTGTTATTTAACTTTCGTTAGTTTTGCACTTTTTGATGTGAGCAACAGAAGATTTTCTAAAAAATTGATCTTTACCTGCTGGTCTGTTTTGACAGATTTTGCCACTCTTGCATTTGCTTCTTTATTCGATTTTCTTTTTGAATTCTTTTTGGGTTTTCGGAAGGAGTTGCTATAGTAGCTTATGTTTGATGGTTTTTCAGTTGTAGTTGGACATAAAAGGTTTTATCACTTCACTTATACTAATGTTGCCAATGAAAACTATGTGAAGTTTTGTGTGAAAGAAATTTCTAGGAAGTGGAGATAATGGTGTAATAAGGAAGAGAAGGGTTTTATGACTCAAGTAATAAGTGTATGAAGATGAAGGTATTGATGTTATTCAAGTGGTGACTCCGGAAGAATCTACTAGACACCAAATTCAGAGACCTGCAGAGTCCGTTTTCAAATAGGTAACAGTTCTGGTAAGAAAAGTTCCGCGAAAATACTATCCAACTATATTTTTACAGTTTTTAGATAATAAGGAAACCTACGAAGCGAAATAGGGACGGAAACGAAGCCAGGGTGGCTCACACCACCCTGTGGCGGGGGCCCTCCCTTGGTCGCGCCACCAGGTGGTGAGTCCACCCCGGACTCCGCCTCCGACTCGTTTTCTCTCAGTACCGTCCTTTTGTTCTGAAACTTCGTAATATATAATCCCCCGGATCCCCCGAGGGTCGTATATCGTGTTTTCGTCGTGTTTTCGTTTCGATCTGTTTCTGACAGGTAGAGTCCGAGATTTGAAGCTACAATGTCTTCCTCTAGACCATCCAAGGAAGATTCTTTAGAGGATATCATCAACCCATACATGAGAGAGTTGAAGATTCATCCCAAAGAGTTGTTGCCTGAAGATGGGGAACTCTAGATAAAAGAGGTTCGAGGCCCTAAAGTCGAAGGAAGTCTGGAGGACAAGATGGAAGCACTAGAGCAAGAAGTCTTTAGGTACAAGAAGATGGCGGAGCGCGAAGTGGATATCATCCATAAGATTTGTTTCGAACTCATCGCCGAGCACCAAAAGGAGACTGCTAAACTCAAGGATGAAGTTATCTCACTCCGCCAAACAACCAACGAATTGCAAGCACAGTTCTATGACATTCAAAATCAAAACTTTGAGTATGAAGTTAGGTTTAAATGCATAAGTGCTGCTGCAAGTTTTAGGATGCTAGAAACCACAATGTCCTTTGTTGATGGGAAGCCCTTACCTTGGAAGTCGGACAAAGATGAGATATTACCATCAACACCGAAGGAGTAATTCGTCATCAGGTTTGGCATCCCCTTGGTTTGTTCCAAGCTTGGGGGAGTGCCGCGGTATCACATCACTATATTCTATCTTTTTACCTTATTAGTAGAGTCATATCATGAATAGAGAAGTTATTATGTAGGATGGTTTGCATTATGGAAGTGTCCCCTCTCTCGTTAGATATGTATCCCTTGGTGTGAGTTGCCGTTATGGAATATTAATGAGAAGTTCTATCATTCACTCTTTTGCATAGATTATATTAGTTTTCAATTCGTGGTTATATGATTGATCTTGTTGTTAGTATTGGTATCACTTTTGGGATCATTGAGTTGATTTAGTTGGTTTTGGAAAACCTGGCTCGGTCAGTAGCAACACTATTTTTGAGAGCTGAAAGAAAAGATAAAAGTACTCTAAAGAAAAATTATTTCATCATCTTTCTTTCTTGATTTGCTCATAAGTCTAGTATTCTCTAGTTAAGATCTTTTGTGCTTCCAAGGAAGATTGCATGTTTGTTTTTATCACTCGTATGTTTGTTTGTTTCCTTCAACTCTTGTACTTGCTACCCAGCCTTGCTAGCCAAAAACCTGTACTGAGAGGGAATTCTTCTCGTGCATCCATTCCTTAAAACCAAAACCTTTGCCATTTGTGTCCACCATACCTACCTATTAGCATTATTGCTATTTCAAGTAAATTCTTGTTTTATCTACCTTCCAAATTAAAATTGTTATGTGAAAATTAGTGATTAAAGCTCTCACGAACTTGATGGCACACTTTACTTTTCTTGCATTTAATAACCTGAACCATTGGGTCCTCCTTTGTTACGTATATGCTTGCGCTTTATGAGTTGAAGTTAGCAGAACCATGCATCATGGGGAACGCTTTCAACACTACCGTGGTACTTTGTGCCTAGTTGATATCATGTTCTTTTGCTTATGGATCCCGGTGGTATGAAATAAAAGTGGAACTTGTAAGATCATGGAGTTTATATGTGTGTTAGAGAAACGCCTGGGCCGCTAGCCTAAGCCATGCCTAATCATGGTGGAAACTTGCAGCATAACTATAGTGAGCATTCTATGAAGCATCCTCAATAAAAACCTATACAAATAGAAAATAAAAAGATCGCTGAGATGCTCATTGTATGCTTGCCTTGTCATTTTGATTATGGGATAACTCCTGTGTCATGTGCAAGGGGTACCCCGTTTGCGGTTCTCAATGATACACATGTATTTACAATGACAAGAGCTTACTAGTGACTGAAGTTGAGTAGCATGAGGTTCGGTACTCATAAGTAAGGGGCATGAGATTTCAACTTATAACTTGTCATGCATATCCTCTTATTTGTGTTACTTTAACCTTAATCACCAAAAGATGCCTATGATAGGGGCAATGAGAGCTGAAAGCTAGTAAGTATCATAATTTTTGGGAGCTATTTATGAGACTTGCAATCCCTTCTTCCCTCTGCGAAGGGCCTTTCTTTTACTTTTTAGTTGAGTCAGTAAACCTACTCCCTTCCATCTCAGCAAGTATTTTGAGTTGTTGTGTTTCATTCATTCATATGATGATTTATTCAATCATGTTTCTTATGTTCCTTGCTTTGCACATTGCTCTTATCTTGATGTTTACTACTTTGAAAGCTATCATTGAAAACCAGTTATTTGTGAACTCCAGCAAATTATCAACTATTCTTCGATCAAGAGCTAAGTTTGCCATTACCACTTATGATTCACTTTATGTATATTTATTGTGTTTCCTTTACTCATTGCAAGTTGAGTTATATAATAGTGAGTTGTCTTCTACTATGATCTATGTATTGATGACTGTGATGCTTCTTGTCCGTATTCTTTTATCGACTCTTCACTCCATAAACCTGAGGCCATGTTTATTGAACTTAGTTTCGCTTGGAGACAAGCAAAGTCTAAGCTTGGGGGGAGTTGATACGTCCATTTTGCATCACTATTCTATGTCATAATTCACTGTTATTGATCGATATATTTCGTACTGAAAGGTGATACTTATGTTATTTTATCTGTTTTTGCATGGTTGATGTCTTTTGGAGCATCGACCACTGTAGTCAGGATTTTGATGGAAAAGGTGCTGTTTGGAGGCAAAATTTGCGAAGATCAGAAAATCCGGGAAAATATACAGAAAATCCTATTTTCCAGAACACGAAGGAAGCCAGAAGGGGGGCTGGAGATGGGCCACAAGGGGCCCACACCACCCCCTGGCGCGGGCCAGCCTAGGTCGCGCCACCAGGTGGTGTGGCCGCCCTGGTCCACCCCTCGCACTCCCCTCTGGCGTATATTATCCTCCCGAAACCCTAAGACTTGAGGAGCGACCACAGAAACATTCCGCCGCCTCTGCGGGGTGGAAAACACAGAGAGAGAAAGATCTCTCCGGTAGACAGATTTCTGCCGGAGGAATTCCTTCCCGAAGAGGGGAGATCGTCGCCATCAACACCACCATCAAGCTGGACTTCATCGGGATCATCATCATCACCACCATCATCACCATCAGCACCCTCATCACCATCTCCATATTGCTGTAACAATTGTGTTGAATCTTGCATAGTTCATAGGGGGAACTTTCCCGGTGTTGATTACTCTTTGTATTTGATGCTATTGAGTGAACCATTGAATTATTGTTTATGTTCAGATTGTTATACATCATTATTCCATCTCTGATCATGATCCATATGATGTCTTGTGAGTAGTTCGTTTTGTTCTTGAGGACATGAGAGAAGTCATGTTGTTAGTAGTGGAGTTATGTTGAGAAAGATTCAATAATTTGATATTTAAGTTGTGGTGTACTTCTTCTAGTAGTGTCATGTGAACGTCGACTACATGACACTTCACCTATATGGGCCTAGGGGAATGCATTGTGTATTTGGCTACTAATCGTAGGGGTTGCCGAAGTGACAGAAACATGAACCCCCGTTAGGAAACCATTGCACAAGGGATGTAAGGGTCTTAGAGTTTAAAGCTATGGTTAGGTTTCTACCTTAATTACTTTATTGTACTTACGGATGTTTGCAAGGGGTATAATCACAAGTATGTATTAGTCCTAGGAAGGTCGGTACATTAGCACAGGTTCACCCACACAACACTTACCAAGCTAAAGAAGATTAATCAACTATATGAAGCAAAAGCACTTGACAGTCTTCCCATGTGTCCTCGAGAACGTTTGGTCATCTTAAGTAATACAACAGGCTTGTCCTTTGCTGCATAAAGGATTGGGCCACTTGCTGCATTTATTCCTACTATCTTTTATTTACTCGCACTTTGTTTACTTGCTTTATCGAAAACCCCTAAAAATCCGTTTGCTAAGTATTTGCAGAGAATTTCTGATCCATACCACTAGCCAACACCTTCTGCTCCTCGTTGGGTTCGACACTCTTACTTATCAAACTACTACTGCGATACACCCCCTTGTTGGGTCCGCAGCATAGAAAACAAAAAATTTCCTACGATGAGAACTATACGCCAAGATCTATCTACTAGATATAGAGCAACGGGTGGACATACATCCATGGAGAAGTTACCCTCGAAGACAACGAGTTTTGTTAACGAGTAGGAACTCGTGGTTGATGTAGTCGTACGCTTGCCGATCTCAAGATCGTGTGGAAGTCGGAGCGCCGCAAATCAGCAGCGCATCCGTCCTCGCACACACGTTCAAGCCACCGGACAACCTCCACCTCCTTGCTCCAGCGAATCAGCGGAAGCAGCAACTCCTTCCAGACGCAAGGCCACCGGGAACATGTATCTCGCTAATCCAAGACCATGGGGGAATATCTAGAGGGGGAGAGAGATCCTTCACGACGAGGTGTGTTTTGTGAGAGGGGAGAGGGGGGCTTTATATAGGAGGGAGGGAGACCCCTCCCCTCCCATAGTCGGCGCATGAGGGGGGGGGGTACTCCTCCCCTCCTTCATTCATGTGGTGAACCTCCACTCACATAAACATGGCCTCCAGCCAAAATCCCACTCACATGTATTTAATTTCCACCAAATTAAATGCAACTCTCAATTAATAAAACTCTTTTATTTATTTTATTCAGAATTTTGTTAATTACTTTAATTAACAAACATTCACATAAAACCCCTTGCAACATTTCAATATCACATGCAGAACCACTTTCTGCAATTTCACCTGAAACAATTCCGGTTTCTATCGAAACAATTCCGGTTTCTATCGAAACATTTCCTGCGCTTTGCAAACCTTTTTTCTGGAACATATGTCCTCCTAAATGGTGTCCGGAAACCCTTAAGTGTGTCACCCTACGGTTCGCGAATAATACAGACATGATTGAGACTCCTCTCAGATCAATAATCAGAAGCGGGACCTGGAGATCCATACTGACTCCTGCATATTCAACGATGACTTCTGTGATCGTGAGAACCTTTAACGTCAGTAATCTAATCCCTTTGTCTCATGATATAATACATGTCCGAGATTGGATCATCGGTATCCAAATACCTGGTTTGATCTCGTTACCGACATGCACTCTTTTCTCGTTCCCGTGATATAACATTCTAGTGATCACATCACTTGCTTGCAAGCTATCTTTAATGTGATATCACCGAGAGGGCCAGAGTATATCTATCCGTCATCGGGATTGACAAATTCCACTCTTGATCCATGAGCCTCAACATAACACCTTCATAGCACTGAACCCACCTTTATGGTCACCCTGTTACGGTGTGACGTTTGATGTTATCAAGATACTCTTCCGGTGTTAGCAATTAACATGATCTCATGGTCTAAGGACTAAGACTACTTTGTATGATGTTATAGCAATATAAACATAATGACTTGATCGTAATGCTATACTTCGGATGAATGTTCATCACATCATTTCACAAATACTGTGACCTTGTTATTAACAACATCCAATGTCCATGATGAGGAAACTTTGATCATCTTGTTAAGCAACAAGCTAGTCTATAAGAGAGGCATAACTAGGAACCCTTTTTGTTTATTAAACACACATGTATTGATGTTTCCTATCAATACAATTATAGCATGCAAAATAAACATCTATCATATACAAGGAATACATAATAACAACTTTATTATTGCCTCTCAGGGCATATTTCCTTCACCCCTATACTTGTGGGTCATCACATCCCACCTCAAATTTGGCCTCCGTAGTGGTGTAATATAATAGAGACCGAAACTCTGGCAATGATTTGGGACTTAGTTGCTTGCTCATGTTCTTTTTAATGTGCCATGTACATATACGGTGCCACACATCCGGTAATACATTTCAGATCGCTCTTATCATCGCAGCATCTGCATCTGTGATTACAGACTTCGGCCCCTTCTGATACATCGCTCTCATAAATGTACGCAGTAACCAAGAATATGTATGTTCAGTCTCGTCTGATATGATGGCACAACCAAATACCGTAGTCTTTCGGTGATTGTTCAAGTCGACAAACAGAACAAATGGCATACCATATCGGTTCATCTTGTATGTGCTGTCAAACACCAACACGTCACCATAATCCTTATAGTCCATAAGCGACTGAGAATCGCACCAGAACAAACATTTCAAACGTCCCTTATCATCAAGTTCATGATCAAAAAAAAGTCAGGGTCCTTCTCCTTCCCGCTCTCCATAATTCCAATGGCCGTGGCAGCATCACCACTTGAAAGAAGCTTCCTCTTCTCCCTTGCGCACAAGTTATACAAATCCTTCCTCGTAAATCCAACGAAACTATACCGACCATACTTGCTGATAAAGGAACTCATGATCATGTGTTTTCTAATCCCAGAAGCTGCCATTGCTAATATCTCTGCTCTCTGGAAATCTTTGATCTTCCTGTGTGACCAAAGAAATGGCACCTCGTCTGGTCTAGGCAACAAATGATTGTGACCGTCATCAAAATTTCTAACTCGCCATACACCTGTAGATCTAACTAGCTTCACGGTCAGTTGCGCTATGCGTCCACATCGGGATTCTGCACTTGGCCTATATTTTCGCCCCTCCAAAGGCAAGTACTTCTTCAGCCGTTTCCCTTCCCTGGAACATACAAACGTCCTCCTCACTACATCTTGTGATGCACGTTTGCTGATCTTGGACCTGTCCTTCCTAATGCTGAAACCATGGTCTCTAGCATAGGAGTTGTAGAAAACATATGCCGCAGCTTCAGAACGAAATGTCATATCCTTTATCTTCCAATACTTCTCTCTCTCATCTCCGGGGTGACCAATATCCTTGTCACAGTCAACCTTATATTCTTTGTCATTAGGATCATCCGATGTCACCTACGGAACAACAGCACACATAGTATGAGTACATTGCTCCTGTTGGTTATATCCCATGCCTATAAAATATCAATCACATACCTCACTATTATTTACTGAGCATAATCCTTCAACTCTCTCCAAATCTGATTCACCATAGTAGTCATACGTATTATCTTATCGCTACCAATTATTAATTGAATAAATAAAATATGAAGATAATAGTTAGTTACACCGTCATCGGTTCATTTAGTGCATACGTCAGCAATTTTCAATTGTGATCTACATACCTTGTCTATGTATTCACTGTCTAATACCTCAGACTCGATCTGCTCATCAGCATCAATCTCAATCTACACATGTTAAAAACAACTATATTTAAAATAAAAAATTCTAGGGCGTCATCATAAAAATTGCATCGCATAAATTGGAGGTTCACTCACATTATCGTCCGAGGCATCATCACCATCATTTATATTCATATGCCCATCTTCAGGAGGTAACATCTCATGTTCCGAACTATCATAATCCTCATTGTTAGCGTTCTCGTCATCTATCTCCATCCTACTGGAACCACTACTACTGTCCGCCATATCTACATCAGTACGAACCATTAGCCGTAATCGAAAAATTTTATACTACATGTGATCAACAATAAGGGTGACGGAATTACCTCTCAAGCACAACACAGAGATCGCAGAGAAAGAACACACTAGAAACAATTGGTTGAGGAGGGCTCCTCACGGACGACTCCAATCTCTAGCAGGCGGTTTGAGGCCACTTCCGATATGGGACTGATCGTCTTCGATCTAATGCGGACGAAGCTGCGACAGCGATATCGCGCCGGTCGTCGCAACCGACTTAGGGTTCCGGCTCTCGATGTGGATCGACACACAGTCTAGCGCAATGAAGATCGCGGCAGCTATGCGATCGGATCAGATTAACGTGGAACGGGATTAACAGAAGTGGGCCCAACACCTTTTTTTTCTATGCCTACGACCCGTACATACCTCCTCCAAATCGTACTCGAATACAACTACATGCGGGGCAATACGCGGGCTTGGATCTGACTAAGGCCCGCCCACTACCCACCCGTGAACCCAGTTGCCCACTTATCTCAAAGTTGCGGTGGAGGGGGGGACACCGAAGCAAGCCTCCTGTGGTACATATATAAGCCATAAGTTTCCTTTGTGGAAATTCAACTCCTCCAAGGTAAGTTAATCAAGTGACTTGCATGGTACGTCGGCCTAAGGACAACTCTTGCTTTCCTTTTGTCTTTGATATTTACTCACTATATAAACAGCACAACACAGAAACTAAAATATGGCCAATGATCGAGCAATTTGGCCAAGAAAAAATATAAATGAGGCTACAATCCTTGGCACTGATCCCAATATAACAATAGAGTTATGGTTTTAGCTAATTCATTACAGTATATTATGAAGATGACTTGTTTTCCTCTCTACGTTTGTAGATCACACAAACCCTTTGGTGGATGTTGGACGATCATCACACAATGGAAGATCAATCTACGTAAGTTAGATAAAGAAAAATGATATATACGAGAACACTAAATAAGTATGATTTTTGTAGGTAACTTATATCAATATTATTTGTATATATCCTAGGTATAACTATAAGGGAAAAAATCCATCAAAGTTCTGTCGTAAAGGCATTGTGTCATAATGAGAATGGTAGAAGTGTGGAAGGTTCATAAGAAATCTTACATGGTATATTTTTTTGATAATACTCCTATCATTTGAGGTATTTATGTCGGTCACACATTTTTAAATATTTTTATTGTTCGTGTCACAAAATGAGAGGGCGCGGCAACGCGCGCTTCAATGTTCTAGTAAGAACGGACAGGCAAGATTGCCCCTTACCCCTCCGATCAGCAGGGCGAGATGGCCCTTCAAACCCAGGGAGAAGCCCGTGCGGACCGTCTTGACCCGTGCACGCGTGTAGGGCTTTTAGCGTGAAGGACCAGAGAAGCTCTCTAGTTGTCTGCTTTGTACGTATATATAGTGATGACATGGGCGGCAAACTGAACCGTCCCATATAAGCAACCTCGAGCACGTCGCCTGCCTTTTTCCTCCATTCTCCCCCGAATTGGGAAAACAATCCCAGCCATCACCACCACTCATGGCACACGCAGGCGAATTCCTCTCTCGGCGCGCACTCCCCCTTTTAGTCTGCGATGACGGATGCACATGGAAGAGTCGATGATGCATAAGATGTGAAGAATGCTGGCCGCATCATCGATGGTGGCATGGAGGAAGAAGGCGGATCCCATGGCGGTGCGGGAGCGGGATATGCCGTGGCGGCAGTGGCCGCGTTGGTCACAGCCATAGCTGATCAGGAGGTGTAGAAGACCGGGGTGGAAGTCGATGTAGCTGGGATGGATCTAGAGGTGAAGCAGTCCGGGGTGAACGTTGCAACGGCCGTGGCGGATGCATTGGCGGAGCATGTAGTGCTAGAGCATGCGGTGGCAGAGGAGGTAAACTTTTTTCCCTTTCCTCCTGGACATTAAAATCTGTATGTAGCAACTGGTGGTCTAGGGTTTGCTAGTTAGGTTTATAGGTTTTGTTTGTCACCCAAGCTTGATTCATAGGTTTAGTTTTGCAATATGTTTAAATGACTAATATGCTAATCCAGGTCCAACTGTGACCTATACACATGTTGGAAACAATTAGTTGGTTGCACATTCTCGAAATGCGCAACTTGTGTTTTATAATGTGTAAATGATTTCTTTGCTAGTAAATAGTTTTTTCAATACTTTTTCGTGCAAGGTGTTCACACACATGATACGTTTCGGTGTCGTGTGAATAAATATCATGCTGTTCCATCAGCTTGAATGTTTTCTTGACTCTCCCGTGCGGGCGTGCATCCGCCAACAAGAAATTTCCAACTTCAAGCTTACCGCTTGACTTGACTTGAAGCCATCACCGCCGAAGTTACATTTGAATAGGCTGACAGGATCGCCTGTAGCACAGATACAACCGTCTCTCTGCCTGAAATAAATCAAATAATTAGAGGTTAAGATTGAAGGAAAAAACCGAGGAGTTTATCTAGTGGCTTACTTGAGAGTATATGCCATAGTTAAATTAATGTTGTGGCACGGTGAAGTAGAACGTGAGGAGCAACGGGGCTAACCAGTCTAAATCACAGTGGAATGGTAAGCCTAAGGTGGAGTAGTTTGCACCACAAATGGCAATGTTAATTTCTCGGTCTGTGACTTTCACAATTATGAATGAATGTAGTAGATTTGAGACCAGCGTCAGGAATATTGAGAATCTCTGGGCAAGACCAGTCTCTTCCCCCCCTCCTCGACGACAGAGTATATCCACCACTCTCTTCCATTGGAGGAATTCAAGATGGAGGTCGCCATGTCTGCAGTAGCAGGTGAACTCGTGAGCCGATTCATCTCCTTGCTCATTAACAAGTACTACCACTCGAGCCAGGCATGCTCGGAAGAGAAGCAGCTGGAGAGGCTGCAGCAGCTGCTCCTGAGAGCTCGCATGGTCGTCGAGGAGGCGGACGGGCGGTACATCACCAACTCCGGGATGCTCGCGCAGCTCAAGATGCTGGCGGCCGCCATGTACCGAGGCTACTGGGCGCTAGGGGCCGCCAGGTACAGGTCCCTCGAGGAGGATACCACTGCCATGGAGGTGGAGGTCGGCAACTCGGTCCGTCCCAAACGTTCCCGCACGGTCCACGCTGCTGGTGCTCGAAGGAACAAGGCCAGGTACCTTCCCGAGCTACAGGGTGCAGTGGAAAGCCTGGAAAATATCGTTGGCAATATGAGAGAATTTGTCCTGATTCTGTGTGGGTGCGATCGCATGGTGCGTAGGCCATACGACGCCTATATTTACATCGACAGTTTCATGTTCGGCCGTCATACTGAAAAGCAGTTGCTGTCCAAGTTCCTGCTGCAACACGACCACCACTCTGCTGCGCCGGCCGTTCTCCCCATCATCGGTGCTCTCGGAGTCGGGAAGAAGACCCTGGTCGCGCATGTGTGCAGCGACGAGAGGGTAAGGTCGCGCTTCTCCGCGATACTGCATCTGCGCGAAGCTGATCTGTCGAGCACGGCAGACCACCACTCAAAGCTCATGGCAGATCAGAAGGCACTGCTGATCGTCGAGTTCGTTTCAGACGTGGACGAGAAGGACTGGTCCAGGTTCTATTCGGCTCTGGCAAGCTTGGACAGTGGAAGCAGAGTGGTGATCCTGAGCCGGCATAAGAGTTCCGAGAAGTTTGGAACCGTGGAGCCGATTATCCTGAACGCCCTGTCATACGAGGAGTTCAGCTACCTCTTCAAGACGCTCGCGTTCGGAAGCGCGACACAGGAGGAACACCCGCGGCTAGTGCGGATAGCGGACGAGTTCGCCAGGGAGCTGCAGTCGGATTGGTCGCTCGTCGCTGCGAATCTGCTCGCCGACGTGATCAGGAGGGATCTGAACGTCTGTTTCTGGCTCTGCGTACTGAGCAGGCTTAGGAGGGTGGTCGAGACGAACATCGCCATGTTCGGCGAGCACCCCAAGTCGCTTCTTGAAAGAGGCCACGAGATCGCCGTCACCGACTTCGTTTTGCATCCGGCTTGCCCGCTGCACCTCGTCTGGAGTAGTACCGGAAACGATGTTCTCGTGAAGAAGAAACTGTCCAAGGTTACGTTTCATCAGCTGTTGATGGAACCTGGGGCTGGGAGGAAACTGGAGTATGGTGTGCTCACATGGGAATCAAGGTTGCCGCCTTATACTTCATTTGATCATTTTGTTTCAGGCCGTGGTCAAGATTTGCCTGGAGATACTCCCCTGTCACGAGGGAAGCGTCGAGCGGTGCATCTCTAGGCTCACAACTTGATTCACCAACGAGTGTAACAGAGTTTGTTCAACCGGTTTGGCAAACGGTTTAGAAATAGGATAAGCTATATATACATATATGTTTTCATTGTAGTCTTGTTATCCGGAGATGAAACCTGAGTGTATCCTTTTTTTCTTACTTTTTCTGTATGGCTCTAACAAACTTTGCAATAAAATGGTTGTGTGCAAAAATCGATGCATAGGCTAAGGCTGGAGACAATTTTACCTCCTTTTCAGAAAAATGTAATGGAGATCTACATATTATCTCTACTACTCCCAACTTATTTCTGAGTACAGTTCCATTGTCAAACTTTCTAGGAGCGCAGCGATCCCACCCCAATGTTCGTGTGCCGGGCTTATCACAGCCATCAACTACTTCTAGATTCGGACAAAAGTTCACTGCTGGCAAATTTACACTTTAATCCACCAAAAAGTCCAGAACTACCCTGCAGTCCACCCAACTGGAGAGGATAACACCGTCCTTGACCGAGTCCCCACTCCGCCTTCCCACCTAACGAGCAAACCCCCACGGCGCCGCCTCTCCTCGTCGCCCCCACCTCCGCCGCCTCCCCCACCTCGTCGCCTCCTTCCCATGTCCTTGCGCCACCTCGTTGCCCCCCTTCCCATGTCCCTGCGCCACCAGGAGCTCGCCCCCCCTTCCCATGCCCCTTCATCAAGGTCGCAACGCCTCTAGGAACTCGCCTCAGATCAAGGCAAGGAGGCACTGGATCTGGGGCTCCTTTTTTTTTGATTTTTTCAACTTGTTTGTATGATACTAGATTGGATCTGTGGTGGCAACGAATCTTGTGTGAATCTCTTTTTTTTGGATGAATCTTTGAAATAAATTCGAGATTTGTGAGAGAAATCTACCGTGAGAAGTTGGTAAATATATTTGGTATGAGATCTACAGTTATCAGTTTTTTTCATGACTGTTTTGTATTAATCATGGTGAATCTGTGGTGAATCTCTGATGAATCATGAGACTATTCGTTTGATCTTGACAGGTGACACATGTATGAAACTGATCTTTATTCTGTCAAGTTTTTTTTCATGTTTCTTCTCCCGGATCAGGGAATGTTTGCAGTGTGAATATTTGTGGATTTAAGTTCTATGAATCTGAAATAAAACAGTGTAGTTTTGTGAATCTTCAAAAAATATTATTTGAAGTGTGTAATCTTACATGTTGAATCAGTGAAGTTTCTTACGTTTCTTTCAAGTTCTAGTGAAGTTTCTTATATGTTTTTGAGAATTATGTATTAATATATCTTGATACCGTTATAAATTTCCGAAGTTTTTTTTAAGTTTATGTCATGTTTATTGCAAGTTTATTTGCACAGATTATGAAATGTTTGAAGTGTGCAAATTCCAGGATTTAAATTTTTGTTACACTTGAAACTTAAATGTACCTCATGTGAATCTTGATACCTTTAAAAATTTGTGGTTGATTTGAGATGAAACAATGTATGAGTTTCTGAAAAATATGCAAAATAAAGTTGTGCTAGATTGCTACTTCATTTGTACTGATTCGGAGAAGTTTTCCTAAAATTTGTTCGTCGTCTTTACCTAGAACTTTTTTTTTCCTACGTAGTTACTGGAAGTTGCACAAAACATAGTGCTGCAAATCCAAAAATTTATTTAATGCTACAGATCCTAATTTGGTTGGTTAAATTTCTGTGATGATTTGTACATATGCAAAAACCTAAGAATTTCTTTTTAGACTCTGCTACTTGCTATACGCAAAAACCTTTGAAATAAATTGTTCTAGGAACAGTTACAGTACAACAAAAGAATTCTTAACTATATAAAATTTGCTTCAAAATTATTGCAAAGGAAAGTGAAAAGTCTGTATATATTAAATAATGGGAGGGACCTCTTCACTTAAACTGAAATTAGTAGATGCGCCTTTTTGCAACTAGCACGGGAGACTGGGTTCTAGATGCTTTGTACACGCACGAATTTGGAACGCACATTGGACGAGCCGGATAAGCCCGGCACACGAACGCCCAGGCGGTATTGCTTTTCAAACTTTCTAGGAGGAACTCACGTACAAATTTGACGGGGCTCTCGTGACCATGGCCGCTGCAGGGGCCGCTGATCCTCCCGCCACCGGACACCCCAGCCTCCTCCGCGGCCAGATCCGTTTCCGCTCTACGTCCTCTCTCCACCCCCCTCTAAGCCCGCTGGTGGCTGGTGCCGTCGCCAGAGTTGCTGCGGCCGACCTCTTCGCCGGAGTCTGGAGCTTCCTCGCGGGTTTTTCTCCCGGGAAGGAGGTAGGAGTGAAGCTGGTTCTAGGGCTGGTGGAGACTCCTGTCGCAGAGTCTGTTGCGGTGTTCGTTACCCTCGTGCCATCGCCTGGCATGTCCATGCCTTCGACACCAGACGTTGTTGTCTCCACCTCCGCCGCCATGTGCGGCCCTGGGTGATCTCATGGTGCCAAGATTTGGTGGCCGGCATGCTGCAGCAGCCTCCGGTAGCCCCATTCGCCAGGCTGCGCGCTAGCAACACCCTCGACGTGACCATGGCCACGACTACTCCGCCACCGAAGCTTGTTGTCGTGCTTGTTGCGGCTGCCCTCGCTCGCCGCCAGTCAGTCCTTGCCATTGGAATCTGGGGCTGGGAGGAAAGTGGAGTATGGTCTGCTCACATGGGAATTAAGGTTGCCGCCTTATACTTCATTTGATCATTTTGTTTCAGGCTGTGGTCAAGGTATGCCTGCAGATACTCCCCTGTCACGAGGGAAGCGGCGAGCGGTGCCTCTCTAGGCTTACAACATGGTTGCCAAAATAATGTAACACAGAGTTGTTCAACCGGTTTGGCCAAAGTTTTAGAAATAGGCTAAGCTATATATAGAGTGATACTATTTGACATCCAAGATGTAGAATAGTTATTCTTCATCCACCCCATATATTTTAAACCATACATGGTTTTTATGTCGTGTAAATTTTCTCTTATCCCGAAAGTCAAAAAGAATATAAAAAAATTTAGACATGTCGTAAAAAAAATATTTACATGCCGTAAAAAAATAGGGTGTAAATGCGATTTTTCTATGTTTTTTACACTATAATAACTCATAAATCGTATTTTTATATCTTTTTTTGCGTTTCTAATAAATATGAACATAATTATTAGTATACAAAACATAAATTTATGTATGTGAGAACATAAAAATGTGTGGGGTGTAAAATAACTATTCTACACCCTAGATGCTGAATAGGGTTTCTATATATATATATATATATATATATATATATATATATATATATATATATATATATATACACACACACATATATGTTCATTGTAGTCTTGTTATTCGGAGATTAAACCTGAGTGTATCTTTTTTTTACTTCTTCCGTAAAACCCCTAAAAAATTGCAATAAAATGGCTGTGTGCAAAAATCGATACATAGGCCAAGGCTGGAGACAATTTGGCCTGCTACAGGCGTACATATTAAAAAAAATGTAATGGAGATCTATATATTATCTCTACGACTCCCAACTTATTTCTGAGTACAGTTTCATTGTCAATCTTTCTAGGTGGTACTCACGTATAAATTTATCGTCCAGGCTAGCTCCCCTAGGCGGCCGTAGGCGTATAGATGCCGTGGGCGTAGGCCCAGCTACGCCGACGGCTGCTGTTGGCGTACAAATGCCATCGGCGTAGTCAAGCCCAGCCTAGCCCACACCCGCCGGTTTGTGACGGCGTTAGCTCTACGTCGACGGGCACCCTCGGCGTAGCTCCTTCCGTTTACTCTTCCTGCACCCAAATTTCCTGCTAGCCCTACGCCGGCGTAGCTCTTTTTTTATTCCTACTTATTAACTTGGATTTCATTGTACTTATTTATTAATATTAATTATTTAAACATTGTTCTATTTTTTACTAATTGGACGGATTCGTATGATAGCAGTCTCCATGCCCACATGAAATGACATTGCGAATCTTCATATTCAACATCCACAATCAAAATATTAGTTATCTTATTCAAGTTCTCGACATAGTTCTACTACAAATCTGATAATATCACTAATACATCTCGCTCAATCAAACTGAACGCCGACTTCCGGGTACTGAGCCGGGGCGGTGAACACCTAAAGAGGGCAGCCGTCGGCGTAGCCTACACCGACTATTTGATAGCCTACACCGACGGCTATTTGCCCTCGGCATAGCCTGTGATTTCTGTAGTGTGACCATGGCTGCTGCAGGGGCCGCTGATCTCCCGCCACCGGCCACCCCAGCCTCCTCTGCAGCCAGATCCTTTTCCACTCCACGTCCTCTCTCCACCCCCATTGAAGCCCGCTGCTGCCGTCGCCAGAGTTGCCGCGGCCGAGCTCTTCTTTCTGTGTTCCTCAGCTGGAGCTTCCTCGCTGGTTGTTCTCTCGGGAAGGAGGTAGCAGTGAAGCTGGTTCTAGGGCTGGTGGAGACTCACGTCACAGAGTCTGTCGCGGTGTTGGTTACCCTCGTGCCATCGCCTGGCATGTCCCTGCCTTCGACACCAGACGTTGTTGTCCCCGCCTCCGCTTCCACGTGCGGCCCTGGGTGATCTCATGGTGCCAAGATTTGGCGGCCGACATGCTACTGTAGCCTCCGGTAGCCCCATCCGCCAGGATGCGCGCTAGCAGCACGCTCGACGTGACCATGACCACGACTGCTCCGCCACCGAAGCCTGTCATCGTGCTTGCTGCGTCTGCCATCACTCGCCCCCGGTCAGACCCTGCCATTGGTGGTCAGATGTGTCGTGCTCGTCTATACCGCAGTCGTAGGACGGTGTTTTCTGCAGCTTCCTGCCCTACCGACGAACTAGTGAATGCCCTTGTTGTGATGGTTGAGGGGCTCGGGTCCTTCTCGTTGCCATCGGCTGCCTCGGGGGCCAAGGTGCCCCTTTCTGCTAGTGCTGCTCTGCCGGTACAGAGGCTGCTTTTCGATGCTTCTTTGAGCTCCGACGATGATGAAGAGTTGGCTCTGCAGACGTCTTTGGCCTCCACCAAAGGCATCGTTTCGGGATCATTTTGCGGCACCACTAGTGCGCCATGGTGAGAAGGCGCTAGCGGAGACCTGTGGTGGCCTCTCTGCTAGAGTTGTCGCTCTTGGAGACGAGAAAGGGTGGGTGCAGGTGGGTTGGGACGACCGACCTGGCAGCAAGCCATCATCTTTTCTTTGGAAGGAAGGTCTCAAGCCTAGTTTCACCTTCAAGCATTGGTCTCTAGGGAGATGCTTTCAGATGCATTTGTTGTCGCCATCCTGGTCATCGGGAGCAATTCCACCGTGCGTGCTTTCCTGCCGCTCGTTCTCGCTCTTCGGACACTCGTGCTCATTCTTAGGATGCTCGTGCACCTTGTCAGCAGATCTGCTCTCCGTTCGCTCAGCCTCGTTGTCCCTCATCATCTTGGAGTTGGAATGAGGTTGTGTGCCACTCGTCATTGCGTGCAGCGGTGCCACCAAGACCCTCTCCTAGGTGTTTCGAGGAGTTCAATGTCAACACCAATATGCACTCTCTCTTTCAGTCCTAGGTTGCCTTGATGTGTGCATGGATCTCCTTCAGCTGGTCGAAGTCCACATCGAGGAGGCATCTTGCCCCATTTGTGAAGAGGTGGCAACTCTCGAGGTGTTGTTGGCGTGTGTTGGTGATTCTTTGGAGTCGACAGAGGTATGTACTCCTAGTGGCTTGGGGATCACCCCCTCACATGCTTCGTTTCCAATTGACTCCACTGAGCAGAAGTTGTCTTTGGCTGAGAAAGAATATCTCTATGTTTTTTCACTCATCCTGGCAGTCCCTCCTACTCGCCGCAACTTGATGTGTCGTCTACCTCTAAGAGCGAGGACATGGATGGGATCATGGTTCTGATACCATAGATCACACCAGCTCTTCATGAGTTGTGTGGGAAATCTTCTGTGGTGCTTCCGTTGAAACTGAGCTCGTTTGGGGCCTTGGCGATGGCCAAGGCAACCTCACCACCGCAGTAGCCCACCTTGTGGGCAGCAGTGACTATTGGAGCACAACTCTGAGGCTCTTTTTGAGAAGGGGTTTTGTGGCTTACCCGCGAGTTTAGAGGCGTGTAGCCCTACATATGGAAAGGTCATTGCTCGCATCTTGGCGGGGAAGGCTTCAGAGGACTTAATCAGGAAGGTGGAGAAGTCTCTTAGGAAGGTATCTCTCAAGAGGTAAATAAGAAAGAGGGGCGTATGAAGGAAAGCTTTGGGCTGCTTGATTGTTCAGCCCCTTTGGGATCATCCGTTCAGTGAGTCTTCATTGCGGTGTGGTGCTCCAGTGTCCTCGGTTCACAGTTGTTGTAGGTTGTGAGTGCTTATTGTTCTAGAGATTGCATGTGTTAGGTGTGGTTCTCTTGTGCCCCTGAATCGAGTTACATATATTGGAAACCGATCCTATATCAAATACCCAGGTGCTACTGCTAGTACTAGCCAAGTCCACATCAATAACATGTATATCATATATACCTTTGTTTGCCTTGCCAGCCTTCTTGTCTACCAAATACTTGGGACAATTGCGCTTCCAATGGCCAGTCCCCTTTCAATAGTAGCACTCGGTATCAACTTAGGGCCATCTTGGGATTTCTTTTCAGACGTGGCAACAGATTTGCCGCCCTTCT
Organism: Avena eriantha; assembly: GCA_910589775.1. NCBI lineage: Eukaryota > Viridiplantae > Streptophyta > Magnoliopsida > Poales > Poaceae > Avena > Avena eriantha. The sequence continues at coordinate 447,241,358 of OU342740.1, forward strand.
TTCCCTTCTGTTTACCCTTCTTATCCTCTTGAAACCGGTGGTCTTATTGATCATCAACACTTGATGTTCTTTCTTGATATCCACCTTTGTAGTCTTAAGCATTGAAAGAAGCTCGGGGAGAGACTTCTTCATGCCCTGCATATTATAGTTCATCACGAAGCTCTTGTAGCTAGGTGGCAGAGATTGGAGAACATGATGTATGCCTAAGTCAATGGGAATCGTTATTCCAAAGGACACATGCCTATCAGTGTACCCAGACATTTTGAGTACGTGCTCGCTAATGGAGCTGTTCTCTTCCATCATGCAGCTAAAGAACTTTTCAGAAGCATTATAACTCTCTACGATAGCATGGGTATCAAAAATCATTTTCAATTCACCATGGTATCAAAGGCATTGCCATTTTCGAAACGCTTTCCAAGTTCCGACGCTATCCCATACAGTATGCCGCAATGAACTAATTTGTGGTCCTCTTGATGAGTCAGATAGACGTTCTTTTCCTCGTCAGGGCCATCAGGAGGTGGTGGGGGGGGGGGGGGCTAGCGGTGCTTTTAGCACATATAGCTTGTGTGCAACATTGAGGAGAATCCTCAAATTCATGGCCAGTGGGTAAACTTTCTACCATTTGTCGCAAGTTTCTCTTTCTCCATGAATACATTAAAATTAAAAGCGGGTGGTGCCATCTACAATAGAATTTGTAAAGTTTAGACTAAGTCTATGATAGATCGAGTTCAACTAATCCAAATTAAACAATGTACTCCCACTCAAAAACAACATCCCTCGTGTCCTTTTGGTGATTACATGAACCAAAACCACTACACCAAGTCCAATCATCACGTGAGTCGGTGTAGATTCAAAGGCGAGCATCTATATGGGCATCATATCAACTATATGACTCATGCTTAACCTTTCGGTCCATGTTCCGTGGCCATGTCTATACATGCTAGGCTCGCCAAGTAAGAACCATAGTACTCGCGTGTGTAAAACTGTTTTACACCCGTTGTATGAAAGCGCAGAGTCGAATACACCTGATCATCACATGATTTCTCGAAACACGATCCATAGAATGGTGCATACTTAAGGAAGAGCACATTTTTATCTTGATATCTTAATGAGGGATCATCTTATAATGCTACTGAAATGGAAACTAGCAATATAAGATGCAAACATCATATGTGTAAAGTGAAATGATATGGTCTATACATTTGATCACTATCATGTGCATCGTGGTATGATCTGTATCATTCCTTTGTGTGTAAGGCCAAGGTCTATGGAACTTACATGTTAGGTGTGTTGTAAGACTATCAACTATACATCAGCTTACACCATTACCGTATCATGACACCAGCCCAACAACAATCTAAACTAGACGCTTCTAATTTATCCATTACAAGTTTTACGTGGCTTAGGGCTTTCGAAGATAGAACCGGTATTACCTACGAACATGGAACCACAACGATGATAACTAAATTATAAGCAACTCGTTGTAAATAAGATATTGACTATAGTAGGAGAGACAAACACCCAATAGCTGCTTATGCAAAACTAGTTGCATGTCAAGCATGGAACTGGTCTCATGTGTGAGGACATGTAAAGTTAGCCCGGGCCACTTCATCCCACTATGCCAACAATATCCAAAATACATAAAAGAAGCAATAACATGATCATCATCGCATAGATCAGTCCACTATGCCAACAATATGTGTACTACCCGTGCAAAGAACCTACGCATAGATCAGTCTCTGATACCACTATTAGGTTCGCAACATAGAAAACAAAAAAATTCCTATGATGGGAACTATTATTCGCCAGGATCTATCTACTAGATACAAGCAACGGGTGGATATACCATAGAGAACATACCATCAAAGACCAACAAAGTGTAACGAGATTGAACTCGTGGATGATGTAGTCGAACGCTTGCCGATCTCAGGATCATGTGGAAGTCCTAGCGCCGCAAATTAGCAGCGCATCCATCCTCGCACACACGTTCGGGACGCCGAACAACCTCCACCTCCTCGCTCTAGTGAATCAGCGGAAGCAACAACTCCTTCCAGACAAAATGCCACCGGCAACATGTATCTCGCTAATTTTGAGACCATGGGGGAATAAATCTAGATGGGGAGAGAGATCCTTCACGAGGAGGTGTGTGTGAGAAGGAGGGAGTGGGGGGCCTTTTATAGGATAGGAGGGCTGCCCCTTCCCATAGCCAGCACCCATGTGGGGGGGGGGGAGCCCCCACCTCTTCCTCATTCATGTGGTGGAAGCTCCACTCACATAATTTGCCCCTCCATTTTCTCCACTCAAAAATCCCACTCATATGCATTAAATTTCCACCAAATTTAATGCAACTCTCATTTAATAAAACTATTTTATTTATTTTAGTCAGAATTTTGTTAATTACTTTAATTAACAAACATTCACATAAAACCCCCCTGCAACATTTCAATATCACATGCAGAACCAATTTCAGCAATTTCACCCGGAACAATTCCGGTGTCCATTGAAATAATTCCAGCGCTTTGAAATTCTTTCGTCTGAAACATATTTGCTCCAAATATTGTTTGGCAAACCTTAAGTGTGTCACCCTACGGTTCGCGAATAATGCAGACATGATCGAGAGCCCTCTTAGATCAATCATCAGAAGTGGGACCTGGAGATCCATTCCGACTCCTACACATTCAATGATGACTTATGTGATCATGAGAACCTTTAACGTTAGTAACTTAATCCATTTGTCTCGCGATATATTACATGTCCGACATTCGATCATCGGTATCCAAATAGCTAGTTTGATCACGTTACCAACATGCACTCTTTTCTCGTTCCCGTATAATATTCTAGTGATCACATCACTTACTTACAAGCTATTCTTAATGTGATATCATCGAGAGGGACCAGAGTATATATATATATATCTGCCATCGGGATGGACAAATCCCACTCTTGATCCATGAGCCCCTACACAACAACTTCGTAGCACTGAACCCACGTTTAGAGTCACCCTTTCACGGTGTGACGTTTGATGTTATCAAGATACTCTTCCGGTGTTAGTGATTAACATGATCTCATGGTCTAAGAACTAGGATTACTTCGTATGATGTTATAGCAATATAAACACAATGACTTTGATCATAATGCTATACTTCGGATGAATATTCATCACATCATTTCACAAATGTTGCAACCTTGTTATTAACGACATCCAATGTCCATGATTAGGAAACTTTCTTGTTAATCAACGAGCTAGTTCAAAGAGAGGCATAACTAGGAACTTTCTATTTGTTTATTAAACACACATGTATTTACGTTTCCGTATTAATACAATTATAGCATGCAAAATAAACATCTATCATATACTTGGAATACATATAATAACAACTTTATTATTGCCTCTTAGGGCATATTCCCTTCAACCTCACTAGGGTAGCTATTGCTTCCCCGGCAATGCCGCTAGAAAAAGGGTTGATACCTTCGATCTGGATTACGGATGTAGTATAGATCTTTCCCTAGTAGACCTAGGTTATCGAATCCTCGGGAAGCAGAAAGCGCAGTGGAGTTACTTTAACGGACCTTCAGGAGTTTTAGAATTCTTTTTGTGTTTTACCGGACCAAGAGTTTGCTGTCTTTTGTTGTTGTCGATGATGGAGAGAGAGGCCCTAGGGCTTTCGGTTTCACTTATAGCTATGCAAAACATCTGATGGGAATAAAAGATAATAATAAAGTATGCATGTAATTTTTAGAGCAAGATAATTATATGTGGGCAGTGCATCCATAATTTCTATTGCCTCCACAACCGCTTATAGAAATAACGTACTAGTCTCATCCTTAGAAGAAAGAGAACTAATGATATGCATAGTGATGTCACCATTAATCCCAAGTAAATCCCTCACATACAACTGTACTACCCCTTCTGTCACTGGGGTTCCCAACCTGCAGATTAGTCATTACTCATACTCCCTATACCTGGCTCAATCCTCAGGGTCTTGTGTACCTGACAAGTCCTTGGATTGAGGCAACATAGGATAAAATAATCATCATGTCATACAAACTAATACATGATCCCATCTATGATAAATAACATGCACAAAAGCTACATGGCTAGGCCGAATCCCTTAGCCCAAAGAGAATTACTCGCGCATAGATATGAAATCAACAATCATGAACATTGTAATAGAAATCATGAGATTGATAGCAAATAGTCTTACAATGTCGCCAATCGGATATGAGATCTACTATTACAAGTGGTGGAATATGGCTATGGTGGTGGAGAAGGGTTTGGAGATTAGATCTAAGTCTATTCCTCCGACGGCTCTTCGGTGTGGTGGATGCAGGTTTCTGGGGTTCTACCGGGCTCTCCATGGCGCTGTTTCTCGTCACCCGAAGCCTCTTTATATAGGGGTCCCTTCACGAAAGTTGTTCTGTCTGACCTAGCGGCGTCGATGGTAACTATATGGCCAGAATTTTATTCCTGCCATATAGTTTGTCGTTAAACCTTCAGCATCCACTTCACGACCCCTGGTTTCTTTGGGTTATTGGAAATCTCGTATCTTTGACTTTAATGTTGTGATTCCCATCATCAAACGGCATTATTTGTGCAAGGAAAAATAGAAAGGAAGGATTGCATACCCCTTTGATCAGTAGGCATTAGTGGCAGGGTTCAGAGACATATTTCATAAAAAATATGAATAATATCCAATTTAAATGTGGATGTAGATGGCTATATTTCACAGCCATCATATACACAATTCAATCTCCATACCGGTTCTTGATCGAACTCACGGATGTGTACATCAATATATCTCTCACATTTTGATTGAACTTTGACTTTCAAAGGATCGCACCAGAACAAAGCCAGACCACCGCTAAGGCCCTCACTATCGACCCCCTCAAAACCTCTGAGGCTGAATCCGCCCCTCAATCTTCTTACCTTTTCTGATTTCTGTATCGTTTCACATAAGTACACCATCCTAGAATGGGTAGACCTGACAAGGTTCCCCACGACCTAAACTATCGGGTTGTATAAATAAGAAACAATGCTTAACAAAATGGTTGGTTTATTTTTGTAAGAACTCCTATAAGCACATCCTATTGTACATGCTCTTAGAGAATCTCCACTCGCCCACCCACGGACGCCTCCCCAGGCCCATTTTCGGCTCCATCGGGCAAACATTCCCCCAGCCACGCCCCTAGAAACCCCAAACTCGCTGGATTGGGCGAAAAATCCATCCGGCGAACGCAGGCCGAACTCACTGCCCCGGGGATCATCTGGGGGCGCTGGATGGAGCAAAAAGCGGGGCGGGCCCTGGTTGTCGGCGCGAGAAGCCAATTTTTTCCATCTTTTTATTTCATTTCCCTCCTTTTCCTCCCAACGCGACGGCGAGCTTCCACCAACTCCTGCCATCTCTCCACTTCCCTCCATTTGCCCCACCTCCCCGGCCGCATCCCTAGACTTGCACCGCCATGCCGCCAAAGAAATTCAATGGCCCAAGACCCGCCGACAGCGTCGCTGCTGCCGCCAAGCCGAGAAAGCCGACGAAAACCAAGGAAAAGCTTGAAGGCATGAGCAACGCCGAATGGGCGAAGCTTGTGAACCAGAGGAAGGTGGAAAACGACAGTTGCCGGGATCAGGAGAGGAAGCTTAAGGCGAAGCAGGAGGCCCTGGCGCGGGCGGAGGAGGAATCTCAGGCGCAGGCATCGGTGTAACATGATGACATGTATCCGCCGCATAATGTTGACCAGTATTTTCCCGACGGAGTTTGGGGCACCCAGTCCAGTATCCCCCGGTGCACGCCATCCCCATAGGCCATGTTCCAAGAAGCTAGCACACCGTGCACAAGGTTCTCACCACTAGAGTGCGACAACAACCAGTTGGGTGGCTTCAACCCCAACATCGTCCTCCCCGGGATGTCATAGCGCTTTGTCACATGCCTCTCTGCCAGTTCCGCCAACACCGGCAAGCTATTCTATGGAATACCGAGTGAATCTGTCATGCACGATATGATCGCGTTCGGTTCGACCGCCACCGCTTTGGCTCCAGGGTACTTCACCTAGTAAGAAGCCCGTACAGAGCGGACTCAACATGCAAGTTTTCAGTGTTGACAAAGACAAAGATGGGGAGGAACTAGAGGATGATGAGGAAGAGGAAGAAGAGGTCCAGGCCGAGGCCAACCTAGAGGACATTTTGGCGACTGGCAGGGAGAAATTGAAGAAGAAGACGAGCACGTCGGCGATGCTAGGCAAAGCCTGCATCAAGTAGACGATGAAGGAGGACGAGTGCCTCGCCGAAGCATAGAAGACTGCCTCCATAACAGATCACTGGTGCAAACAAAAACTCCGAAACCTATTGGAAGAGGATAAAAATAGTGTTTCATGAGAAAAAACTTTGTGATCCTCAATTCAATAAGATTCTCATGGAGTGCGGAAAGAAGGCCATGTCCAACCTTTGGGGACTCATCCAACAAGCCTACTATAGGGTTTCCATAGAAATAACAAAAAATACTACTTGGAATACCCTGAATGCCCAAGGAACTATCTATAAGTAATGAAATAACGGAGGAAGATAGCGGTAACGTACCCTTGAAGACCGAGAGAGCATTACGCTCATGCAGGAGCGTGGATGATGTCTTCGTTCCCGTTCGACCTCAAGGTTGTGAAGCTCCTCGCACGTTGCCCCATGTCCAGGTCCTTCTACGATGGCCCAGAAGCTTCAATAGCCCCACCGAGTTATCACATGCATACGGTGTAATGTGACGACTCTTGAACTCCTTGATCCCTATTGGGGTTGCGGAAGTAGATCCCATGGCGGAATCCCTGCAGCACAACAACGTGCCACATATGCGTTGACTTTGCGCGCACAGTCCTAACTTGGGACTGCACCACGGTGAAGGCAACTAGAGAGAGAGAGGGGTATTCTCCAAGCAAGAACGCCTCAGAGAATATCTTATTGGGTTGGTGAGTTTTTATCCCACCCATGGGCACCTATTTATATAGGGGAAGGGAGGTGTGCCCTCCCATTTAGGTGCCCCATGTGGGACTAAACATAAAAGAAAAAGTGGAGGATTTTCGTCCATAACCAGATGGGCCAAAATCCCAGCCAATTTGACAAAATAATAAATTAGAAAAGAGAAAAGAGAGTGGACGGTTGGGTGGGCCTTGCGTGGCCCACCTCGCGCCTGCCTCTCCTTTCCGCCTGGCAGCGGTGACCAGCGCCTCGTGCCTTGGCCGGCGCACGCCTTGTGGCCCGCCTGGCAGGCTGGGTGGGCTGGCAGCCTTCTATGGCCTAGCGACCTCTTCCCCGGGTGGGCTGATGGTCGGCCATAGCCTAGCGGTGCCCCCGGTGGCCTGGGCTGCCTAAAATCCCTGCTACGTGCGCGCGGTAGTTAGTAAAAACTACCCACGCATGTGGGCTGTTCCAAATGGCCTAGTTTCTGTTGTTTTCTGTGCCTTTTTTGCTACGGTTTCTTTTTAGCCAAATCTCTCCGAGATTTTGGCCTAATAAGAAAGTTGACTTTATAAATCTCAATTTAAATATTACTTAGAATATATTAATTCATAATTAACATATAATAAATATATATTATAAATTGCCATTTATCCGAAACACCTTTCAGCCTTTTCCTTTCGTTCTTTCTCCGAACAACTTCAGATCTCTCCGGAACGATTCCAATTTCTCTCTCTTTTACGATTCCATGTCGTAGGACGATCTCCAAGCATCGTATCGCCCTTAAGCGTGTTTCCCTACGGTCCAGGAATGCTCTAGACATGATCCACATCAATGATCAACAGAGGGATCGGGATGCCTATGCGACCCCTATGCACTCCACGAATCTCCATCGTGTCGAACCTGAAATGATATATCTAATTCCCTGTTCGCGATACATGACTTGTCCGAGATTTGATCATTGGTATCACGATACCTTGTTGAATCTCGTTTTCCAACAAGTACTGTTTTACTCGTTCCCGTGAAATGCCATCTCCATGACCTAGTCATGTGTTGCGCAACATAGATGTAATTCACCGAGTGGGCCCAATTGTATATTCCCATCACACATGAGAACAATTCCCGTTCTTGATGCATATTGCCTCAATGTGCTCCTTCGGATACCCAATGTGTACCTTTATTGCCACCCTATCACGAGATGATGGTTGATAAATTCAAAGCACCCTCTGGTAACAGTGATTGCTATGATCTCACGGTCTAAGGATTGGGACAATCTGTTTCTTGACAATTGCAATGTGAACTAAGTGACATGATCGTGTTACAACAATCTTTGGTGGTAAGTGTCCATCACATCAGTCCAGATGATATGACTTCATTGTCAGTGGCTTTTGTTTACCCATGATTAGGAAACCTTGATCATCGTCTGCCCAATGAACTAGTTGAATAGAGGCTACTAGGGACCTAGTTTGTTTGTATACCACACCTATATCAAAGTTCCCGCTTGATACCATTATAGCATGATATAAAACTATTATGAACTAATGAGATATGACAATAATACCATTTTATCATTTGCCTCTAGGGCATATCTCCTTCAGTCTCCCACTTGCACTAGAGTACAAATAATCTAGTTATATTGCTACTAATCAGAAACCATATCTTATATGATTTTATTGATCATGCTTGATCATGAAGGACTTATCATCCTAAATTTGTTTCACCAGATTCATAAGGTCCTATTTTGCAAATCATTAATGTCAACTATTTTCACATTCACATGATTATCATATAATGTGTTCTAGCATTTTGGTGGCAAAGTGAGACTTCTGTTTTCTAGCCTATACAATGACGATCTATCAGTCAATATAACTTTCAAGATGTCATGTATAACTATAAACACACTTAGTCCAAAGTCAAACTTTCTCTAGACCAAAATTATACTTTCTAACATTGAAGTATCCTAATACTTCTATATCTATGTAAATTCTAATCAAAGTGCAAAACTTTTACTTTGATGTCTAGCAACGCTTTCGATGCGTTCAAACTTAGCTCTGATTCAGTGATTCAGAAATCACTCTTGAATGTTTTCTCTTTACTACTAAGATCACGGGTCACATTATGTCTAGTACAAACAACATGGGTTTTACCTTGGAAAAACTATGGCCAAGGCATAGTCAACGCAGTGCATCCCTTTTCCCTATTTCAACCATTGTCGTAAATACCGAGTCATTGCTCAATACTTCTCCTAATCGTTCAAGTAAGAACCACTCCTTTCTTGAATCCATTCTGAACTCGTTTCATAATTTCAACTAGATCCTTCTGAACACTTTCAGAATTCCCAAAATATTTTGACTTTTGATGTTCATTAAACATCCTGATCTAATCACATAGATCCACTAAATTTAATTGAAGTTGAATTTCATGCATCTAATGATATAATCATTCTTAATACCAAACACATTGTTCACAAATATGTCGATTACATATTCAAGAACATTGTCACACCCCCACTCAAATATTGCATCAATATTTGATATTCTAGGATGTAGCTCATCTCCCACTTAGGTATCACCTGGATCTTGACCAATATTTATGGTCCTGCACACAATGAACACATAGCTGAATTTTTCAGTTGGATGCATAATATTGATACCTCCAATTACCCATTCTAGATGCTAGTGGGTGATTTCAACCTCATTAGAAGCCCTGATGATAGAAACAGAGAAGGTAGTGATGCTCATAATATGATGCTCTTCAACAATGTCATCCAATCTCATGATCTTGTTGAATTTCCACTGAAAGGAAGAGCATTCACCTAGAGCAACATGCAAGACCCCCCTCTTCTTGAAAAGCTGGATTGGATTTTTACATGTCCTTTATGGACCACAACTTTCCCCAACACTATGGCTCATCCACTCTCCAGAATTGGCTCTGATCATACTCCCATCAGTATCCAAGTGGGCACTTCCATACCTAAAGCTCAATTATTCAGATTTGAGAACCACTGGATAGCCTTTGATGGTTTCTATGATACAGTGAATACCCTCTGGAATTCAGCTCCCTATATTAGTGATACTGCCCTTGCTATCAACTGCAAATTCAAACATCTCAGAGCTGGACTTAAAAAATGGTGCAAGAAGTATTCAAACCTAATCAGACTATTGAAAACTGCACATTTATCCTGGCATTACTTGAGGGAATTGAGGATCAGAGACCACTTGCTCTACATGAGAAATTTTTTCAAAGGATTTTGATGGATCATACCAATAAGCTCCCGGAGGCCAAAATAATATATTGGAAAAGCAGAGCTAAAATCAGATGGGCCAAATTGGGAGATGAAAACACCAAATTTTTCAATGTTGTTGCTACCTAGAGCTTCAGGAGAAATCTCATCACCCATATCAAAACTGAAGACAATATGATTCTGACTGAGCATGAATTTAAAGCCGTGGCAATCTGGCAATCTTACAAATACAGACTTGGCACAAGTGAAAGTATTACTAATGACATCAACCTTGATGAATTGATTACACCCCACAATCTTCTACGTCTGGATGATCCATTCACAAATGATGAGATTGAATCTGTGATCAATGACTTTCCTTCTGATAAAGCACCTGGTCCTGATGGTTTCAATGGTAAACTCCTTAAGAAATGCTGGCATATTGTCAAAGATTTTGTAAAACTGGTACAGGAGTTCTATGATGAATCAGTAAATTTGAGTGCCATCAACACTGCTTTTATTACTCCCATCCCCAAGATAAATGATCCTGAGACCATGAATGACTACAGACCCATTTCTCTGGTTAGTCTTCCACTTAAATTCATCACCAAGATAATGGATAATAGACTCCAGAAGGTTATCAAACCCATTATACATAACAATCAATATGGATTTATTAAAGGGAAAAATATCCATGATTGCCTGGGATGGGCTTTTGAATATCTTCACATCTGCCATGTGTCAAAGAAGCCAATTATTATTCTAAAGATTGATTATGAGAAAGCATTTGACAAGATTGAATATAATGCAATTATTAATATGCTGAATGCCAAAGGTTTTGGCCCCAAATGGATTTCCCTAGTAAGATCTATATTGTACTCTACTTCCACCTCGGTGTTACTGAATGGTGTCCCAGGGAAAAAAATTTGCTGCAAAAGAGGTGTCAGACAAGGAGATCCCCTATCCCCCTTCTATTTGTTTGCACTGCTGAATTATTACAGGAAATTGTCAATGATGCCTGGCACAGAAATGAAATCAGCCTGCCACTTGACAATGATTATGGGCAAAAATATCCAATTATTCAATATGCTGATGACACCCTGCTGATAGTTTACAACTTAATAACCTCAAGACCAGACTCCAACAATTCAGCAACATGACAGGGCTCAAGGTAAATTATGACAAATCTACTCTAGTGCCTATCAATATAACACTGGAACATGCATTTCAACTGGCTAATGATTTTGGATGCAAATTGGAGAGTTTACATTTCACCTACCTTGGTCTCCCTCTTGGTACCACAAGACCATGTATTGATAGCTTGATGCCCATTGTCTCCAAATTTGACAGAAGGATATCTGGACTATCTTCTCTCATGTCATATACTGGAAGACTCACATTACTGAATTCTGTATTAAATTCTATGCCCATCCATGCCATGTGCTCTTTCAAAGTCCCTTTAACAATTTTTACCCATTTTGAAAAGGGTGGCAGACAGTTCCTCTGGGCAGGAAAAGATATCCACAATCATGGCAAATGTCTTGCTAAATGGGATTTGGTATGTAGACCAAAAGATCAAGGAGGCTTAGGAGTCATAAACCTCAGGGTACAAAATCAAGCTCTTTTACTGAAGAATATTCATAAACTCTACAACAGGGCTGATATACCATGGGTTGATCTTATTTGGAAAGCTTACTATCAAGGTGATTCTGCCCCACATTCAATGAATTATATTGGATCATTCTGGTGGAGAGATTGTATGAATTATGTGGATATTTATAGAGATTTGACTCACTGCAAAATTGGCAATGGAAAAGCTATGCTGCTATGGAAGGATCTATGGAAAGGTGAATGCTTTGAAGATAGATACCCACACCTACACTCTTTCTGCCACAATGATACTGTGACCATGGCCAAGGCCATCATTGCAGCTGATAATGATTTCTATGAACGTTTTCAACTCCCCTTATCCATTATTGCTCATGAGGAATTTACTGATATGTTGGAGAACATCAGAAGCATAAACTACACAGACGATCATGATTCATGGTATTTTTCCTGGGGGGAGATTTTCAAAACCAGAAATATCTACAGAGCACTCATTGGGGCACACCCAACACCAAAACCCATTCTGGATATTTGGAAATCATGTTGTCTTCCAAGACGCAATTTTTTTGCTTGGCTGCTACTGAATAAAAGACTAAACACCAAGGATTTAATGACAAGAAAAAACTTCTTTGTGGAATTCAATGATTATGTAATATGTGACACCTGTTCTCAGGAAACGCTGCTCCATCTGTTTTTTGAATGTAGCTTTAGCCAAGGGTTCTGGTGGGCCTTGGGACTTGAATGGAATACAGATATGGAGATTCATCAGATGATCAATGATGCTAGAAGTAGATTTAGTCCCAATTTTCTTATGGAAGTTATCATCACTACATGCTGGAGTATATGGGAGCAAAGAAATGGATATATTTTTAGAGATCTAAATCCCTCCATCACTAGATGTATTTCTTTTTTTAAAGCAACCATCAACTTGACTATGCATAGAGCTAAGCCTAGTCTCAAGGAAGGTGTGCAAGAGTGGCTTGACACGCTATGAATGTAATCATCTGTAACATTATCATTCATTGAGCCTGGCTCAATCTTTTGTACATTATAAAATTTATAAAATGACACAGTAGGGGACTTCCCTACTGTTTTTATCAAAAAATAATATGTCGTTCACATATTCTATTAGGGAAACCTCTTAGCTCCCACTCAATTTCATACTTCTCTGGATAATTCTGGCAAATCCAAAATTCTTTGATCTTACATCAAATCGAGAATTTTCTGCTACAAGACTTCAACAATTCATGATTGATCAAAACCTGCCTGTTGTACCAGTTACAACCTTTCTCTTCATACTCATGAAGACTTTGCAGTTTTGAATAGTCCTTCACCAATTTCCAAATTGGACTTATTTGCTGCTTAAATCCAATATACATTAAGAATTTGTGAAAACAACTTTGTGACAAAATATGCTTCTATGACTTCCTTTTAAGTTTCATTTCCACCCTTCAACTTTGAAGTTTATTGGGAAGGATTAGGTAAATTCCATTACTTAATGAGATCAAGTAACTTTTACTTCATAATCTCAAATTTTACGTAATTTGGGATTTCATGAGTTTGAGTCATCTCTTGTACTTAGGTCCATCATACTTCCTTTGTAGTTCGTAGGTATGTCTTATTCCAATAATAGGACAAGTGAATCAAGAATGGAATTCTGCAACTGGTAGAACAAGTTCTTGAATCCTACTCTTCCTAAGTATTAGCTGAAACACTTATGATCATATCATTCTAGTTTCCCTCTATTTGCAAAGTTTATTTCCGGAACATATTCCGTTTTACATTCTTGACAATTCGGAGGTAAGGTCAAAACCTTTTGCTTACACTTTTACCTTTCCAATAAAACTTCTATGAAAACCTTTTGCACAAAAGAAGTAGCTTGCTGAGACAATACAAAATTTATCTTCTTTGGGCATTAATTTGGAATTTGTGTTTATAGTCTTACTAAGAACGTACCACAAAGACTTACTATTCGCAACGATCTCAAACTATCCAGGTATCTAGAAATTCGAGTTTGCCATATCTCATATGGTGTTGTTTCTGTGAATCTTTAGATGTTCCTAATACATTTGAGTGTTTACTTATACAATCTCTAACTCTAATTCATAACGGTTAAACCATTCAAAGATCATTTGAACCATATGTATCTTATATACTATTATTATGACGTTTTAGACATGTCAACACTATTTGATTAGCCCAATCACCATAATCCGTGAAACCGTTTTCACAAGTCCCTTATATGCCAATTTGATATTAACATTGAATTCGAAATCACTTGGATAAAATCGCAAAGACTTTGGAATTCTTGTTAATCTTATATCCATATCATTTTGAAAACCTTTGAACAATTCAAATATTTTCAAGCTTGTGTTTCATTAAGTAAATACTCATATTTACCTAAACTCACCACAATAATGATTTCCACAATCTGATGAAAGTATAATACATCGTATGTATAAAATTCAATAATTCTTCGCATATCACCGTTTTACCAGAATGCAAAGTTTTAGTCATTCTGCCCGACAAGGCATGGTTCTGTAAAGTTTCTAGATGAAATATCTAAGACCCCGATCTTCATTAACATGAAAAACATGTAGTAACCACAATGACTTAAACAATAGTTTCATTCAATATTTAAACTTGAATATCTTTTGGCAATTCTCATAAACGTCCTTTTATCATACTGATAAAGACTAGAATAACATGTTCATAATCCCAATGTGAATTCTAAAAGAGATCATTCATAAAAATATAACAACTGAATTGTTTCTTATTAATATGAATAACCGTCTCGCAATAAGCAGGACACACTCATAAGCTTCACAAACTTGATTACAAAGCTTTTATTCAAATTTACTAATCCTAATGATAAACTTAGAGGTAAGGATTGTCGTCGGCCATCAACTAGCTTGCTTTCCGTCATCACGCCATCAGTGCCTCGTTCCATTCTGTAACTCTCACGCAGAGGGTCCTGTTTTCATTAAAACAAGATTAAGTATCCAATACTTGAAACCTGCATAAGCGTTTCATGGAAACATTCATTCCTTGTATATCACATATACACTTTCTATTGATGATGATCCCATCTTTTGGGTTTGACCTTGGTGAAGGTATCATGGCAGTCACGAAGAGTCGTAGCTTCTCTACCATCGGATTCATCAGGGAAATCTTCTAGGGGTTCACAAAGTATATAGAGGAGATGGTTTTCTATGAGGATCCTACTTTAGCGTTGGTATTAGTCGATGAAATTCGACCCATCTAACTTAAGTGTTTCCCCATTCATTAATGGACTATATATGTCCTGAACTAAGGGGATGGCCATAATCTACAAGATATTTGCAAAAAGGACTTAGACTAAGTTCATAATATGGAGTTCGAATGAACTCCCACTTAAACTATCATCCCTAAAGACAGTTTTAGTGATTACACGACCCCTTTTCCCCACATCACCCCCGATCTTCACGACCTTTGATGTGGGTGATAGGGTGGACCATACTCGTCGATCACATCATCCATGTGACTCGTGCTTGATCTTTCGATCACTGTGTTTCGAGGCCATATCTACATATGCTAGGCTTGCCAACTGAACCTTAGTGTATTCGCTATGCAATATGGCTTACACTCGCTGTATGTGAACGTAGATATGTTTGACACCCGATTGTCATGGCCTGGCTCATACCGATGAACTTTCTTGGTGGTGCACACTAAGGGAGAACACATTCGCTGGTATTAATAAGGGATCATCCTATTTAAAATGATAATGTTGTGTATCTAATACCAGCACTCAAATAAGATGTAAACAAAGATTAAATCATATCTAATCATGTGATGTGATATGGTTATCTTCCCGCTCCATGATCTCCATCAGGTGCTCCAGCTTGGCTCCAAGTCCATAACACCATCAGTCTTGTAGTTCATCACCGCGATGATTACTACTACACGACTTAGCAATAGGAAAAGTAAACTACCTTACCTTTTCACGATTTGCAACCATATCACATCACAGAACCTTCCCTCTAACATAAAGTTAGACGCCTCTACTTTATCTATTCCCAATTTTTCGTGGTTGTTAAGGCTTTCACGATAGAACCGTTTCTACCTACGAACTTCCAACTACAACATAGATACAATAGTTGTTGCTACTACACCCCTTTCGAGGCCTTCCGTTGTAGATGCCATATCAACTACTATGAGAGAGACAGACACCCGCTAGTCACTTATATGGCACAAGCTGTATGTTGAGCGTGGAACCAGTCTCGCGTAGGATTACGCGTAAGGTCGGTCCGGGCCGCTTCATCTCACAGTACTGCGATATGAACAAATAAACGTGGGAAGGTAACAACTAAGGTATCGATACCCACACTTTGCATGTGTCTATCCGTACTAGCATACTAACCATAGATCTAGGCTCTAATACCATTGTAGGGTTTTTGTAGCAATAACAAAAAAATTACTACTCGAAATACCCTGCATGCCCAAAGACCTATCTAGAAGTAATACAGTAACAGAGGAAGACTGCGGTAACGTACCCTGAAGACCGAGAGAGTGTTACGCTCATGCAGTAGCATGGATGATCTAGTCATACTTGTTCAACGTCAAGGTCGCGAAGCTCCTCGCACGTCGCCCCTTGTCCAGGTCCTTGTACGATGGCTCGGAAGCTTCAATATCCCCACCAAGTTATCACATGCATACGGTGCAATGCCACGACTCCTGAACTCCATGATCCCTATTGGGGTTGAAGAAGTAGATCCCCTGGCGGAATCCCGGCGGCACAACGGCGTGCCACATATGCGTTGACTTTGCACGCACAATCCTAACTTGGGATCATGCCACGGCGAAGGTAACTGGCAAGAGAGGGGGTATTTTCTGAGGAAGAACACCTTTGAGAATATCTTATTGGGTTTTGGTGTGTTTTTATCCTACCCATGGGCACCTCTTTATATAGGGGAAGGAAGGTGTGCCCTCCTCTTTAGGTGCCCCATGTGGGACTAAACATAAAGGAAAAGTGGAGGATTTTTGTCCATAACCGGATGGGCCAAAATCCCAGCCCATTTGACAAAACAGCAAATCAGAAAAGAGAAAAGAGAGTGCCCGGTCGGGTGGGCCTTGCACGGCCTACATTGCACTTGCCTCTCCTTCCCACCCCGGTGACCGGCACCTCGCGCCTGGGCTGGCGCGTGCCTTGTGGCCCACTGGTAGCCCAGGTGGGCTGGCAGCCTCCTGTGGCCCAACGACCACTGCCCTGGGTGGGCTGACGGTCGGCCATGGCCCAGCGGCACGATAATATCATTTTGTGGCCCGAAAATTGAGGCGCCCAGGCAACGCGGTACCCAAGTTGCTTGTAATCAGCCACGTTGCCCAAAGTTGGCGTGCCAAAAACTCAGAGGGTCTTTTTTGGCACGAATTCAACTTTATGTTTCAGTACAATATATCAGGTTAACGCCCATCAAGTTGGGCCCCCTATCAGTTTTCGCTATTATGTCGATGCCGTCATGGCTACCATGTAGGCTTGTAGCATTGGCACCTGCATCCTTTATGCGTCTTCTTCTTCCTCGGAGCGACAATCTGTGGTCGCGGCCATGGCGCGGAGCTGGGACATGGACGAACTTGCTCGGCCCTGCTCTCCTCCCCATCTCGAATCGGAGCTCGCCCTCACCATGGCCACACCCATGGCACGACGTGGGGACTGATGACCCACAAGTATAGGGGGTGTATCGCAGTATTTTCGATAAGTAAGTGTCGAACCCAACGAGGAGCAGAAGGTGCTGGCTAGTGGTATGGATCAGGAATTCTCTGCAAATACTTAGCAAACGAATATTTAGGGGTTTTGGATAAAGCAAGTAAACAAAGTACGAGTAAATAAAATACAGTAGGAATAAATGCATCAAGTGGCCCAATCCTTTATTTAGCAAAGGACAAGCCGGTTGTATTACTTAAGATGACCAAACATTCTCGACGACACATGGGAAGACTGTCAAGTGCTTTCGCTTCATATAGTTGATTAATCTTCTTTAGCTTGCTAAGTGTTGTGTGGGTGAACCTGTGATAATGTACCAACCTTCCTAGGACTAATACATACTTGTGATTAAACCCTTGCAAACATCCGTAAGAACAAGAAAGTAAGTAAGGTAAAAACCTAACCACAAATTTAAACTCTAAGACCCTTACGTCCCTTGTGCAATGGTTTCCTAACGGGGGTTCAGGTTTCTGTCACTCCGGCAACCCCTACGATTAGTAGCCAAATACACAATGCATTCCATAGGCCCATATAGGTGAAGTGTCATGTAGTCGACGTTCACATGACACCACTAGAAGAAGTACACCACAACTTAAATATGAAACTATTGAATCTTTCTCAACCTAACTCCACTACTAACAACATGACTTCTCCCATGTCCTCAAGAAAAAAATGAACTACTCACAAGACATCATATGGATCATGATCAGAGATGGAATAATGATGTATAACAATCTGAACATAAACAATAATTCAATGGTTCACTTAGTAGCATCAACTACAAAGAGTAATCAACACCGGGAAAGTTTCCCCTAAGAACTATGCAAGATTCAACCCAATTGTTACAGCAATATAGAGATGGTGATGATGGTGCTGATGGTGGTGATGATGATGATGATCCCGATGAAGTCCAGCTTGATGGTGGTGTTGATGGCGATGATCTCCCCTCTCCGGGAAGGAATTCCCCTGGCAGAAATCTATCTGCCGGAGAGATCTTTCTCCCCTGGTGTTTTCGACCCTGCAGAGGCGGCGGAATATTTCTGTGGTCGCTCCCCGAGTCTTAGGGTTTCGGGAGGATAATATACGCCAGAGGGGAGAGCCAGGGGTGGACCAGGGCAGCCACACGACTTGGTGGCGTGGCCCAGGGTGGCCTGCGCCAGGGGGTCGTGTGGCCCCCCTGTGTCCCATCTCCAACCCCCCTTCTGGCTTTTTTCGTCTTCTGGCAAAATAGGATTTTCCATGTATTTTCCCGGATTTTCTGATCTTCGTGAATTTTGCCTCCAAACAGCCCCTTTTCCATTAGAATCCTGACTGTAGCGGTCATGCTCCAAAAGTTATCAACCATGCAAAAACAGATGAAATAACATAAGTATCACCTCTCAATACGAAATATATCAATGAATAACAATGAATTATGACATAGAATAGTGATGCAAAATGGACGTATCAACTCCCCCAAGCTTAGACTTCGCAATAAGTAAAGGAAACACAATAAAGATACATAAAGTGAATCATACTTGGTAATGGAAAACTTAGCTCTTGGTCAAAGAATAGTTGATAATTTGCTGGAGTTCACAAATAACTGGTTTTCAATGATAGCTTTCAAAGTAGTAATCACCAAGATAAGAGCAATGTGCAAAACAAGGAACATAAGAAACATGATTGAATAAATCATCATATGAATGAATGAAACACAACAACTCAAAATACTTGCTGAGATAGAAGGGAATAGGTTTACTGACTCAACTAAAAAGTAAAAGAAAGGCTCTTCGTAGAGGGAAGCAGGAAGTTCAAGTTTCATAAAGGGCTCCCAAAAATTATGATACTTACTAGCTTTCAGCTCTCGTTGCCCCTATCATAGGCATCTTTAGGTGATTAAGGTTAAAGTGACACAACTAAGTGGATATGCTTGACAAGTTATAAATTGAAGTCCCATGCCCCTTACTTACGAACACCGAACCTCATGCTACTCAAATTCAGTCACGAGTAATCTCTTGTCATTGTAAATACATGTGTATCATCGAGAACCGCCAACGGCGTACCCCTTGCACAGGATACAGGAGCTATCCCATAATCAAAATGACAAGGCAAGTAGACAATGAACATCTCAGTGATCTTTTTATTTGCTATTTGCATAGGTTTTTATTGAGGATGCTTCATAGAATGCTCACTATAGTTATGTTGCAAGTTTCCATCATGATTAGGCATGGCCTAGGCTAGCGGCCCATGCGTTTCTCTAACACACATATAAACTCCATGATCTTACAAGTTCCACTTTTATTTCACACCGCCGGGATCCATAAGAAAAACAACATGATATCAACTAGGTACAAAGTACCAATGCAGTGTTGAAAGCGGTCCCCTTGATACATGGTTCTGCTAACTTCAACTCATAAAGCGCAAGCATATACGGAACAAAGAAGGACCCAATGGTTCAAGTTAATTAGATGCAAGAAAAGTAAGGTGTGCCATCAAGTTCATGAGAGCTTTAATCACTAATTTTCACATAACAAGTTTAATTTGGAAGGTAGATAAAAACAGGAATTTACTTGGAATAGCAACAATGCTAATAGGTAGGTATGGTGGACACAAATGGCATGGGTTTAGTTTAAGGATTGGATGCACGAGAAGAATTCCCTCTCAGTACAGGTTTTTGGCTAGCAAGGCTGGGTAGCAAGTATAAGAGTTGAAGGAAGTAAACAAACATACAAGTGATAAAAACAAACATGCAATCTTCCTTGGAAGCACAAAAGATCTTAACTAGAGAATACTAGACTTATGAGCAAATCAAGAAAGAAAGATGATGAAATTATATTTCTTAGAGTACTTTAATCTTTTTCATTCAACTCTCAAAAATAGTGTTGGTACTGACCGAGCTAGGTTTTCCAAAACCAACTAAATTAACTCAATGATCCCAAAGTGATAGCAATACTAACAACAAGATCAATCATATAACCACGAATTGAAAACTAATATAAGATATGCAAAAGAGTAAATGATAGAACTTCTCATTAATATTCCATAACGGCAACTCACACCAAGGGATACATGTCTAACGAGAGAGGGACACTTCCATAATTCAAACCATCCTACATGATAACTTCTCTATTCATGATATGACTCTACTAAAAAGGTAAAAAGATAGAAGATAGTGATGTGATACCGCGACACTCCCCCAAGCTTGGAACAAACCAAGGGGATGCCAAACCTGATGACAAATTACTCCTTTGGTGGTGGTGGTATTCTCTCGTCATCGTCCGACTTCTAGGGTAAAGGCTCCCCATCAACAAAGGACATTGTGGTCTCCAGCATCCTAAAACTTGCAGCAACACTTATGCGTTTAAATCTAACCTCGTACTCATAGTTTTGATTTTTAACATCATAGAGCTGTGCTTGCAGTTTGTTGGTTGTTTGGCGGAGTGAGAGGACTTCATCTTTGAGCTCCGAAGTCTCCTTTTGGTGCTCGGCGATGAGTTCAGAACAATCTTATGGATGATATCCACTTCGCGTTCCGCCATCTTCTTGTACCTAAAAACTTCTTGCTCTAGTGCTTCCATCCTGTCCTCCAGACTTCCTTCACCTTTAGGGCCTTGAACCTCTTTTAGCCGGGCCTCCCCATCTTCAAGCAACAACTCCTTGGGATGAATCTTCAACTCTCTCATGTATGGGTTGATGATATCTTCTAAGAAATCTCCCTTGGCTGATCCAGAGGAAGACATTGTGGCTCCAAATCTGGGACTCTAGCTATCAGAAAACAGATCGAAACAAAAACACGATATACGAACCTCAGGAGATTCGGGGGATTATATATTACGAAGTTTCACAACAAAATGAAGGTACTGGGAGAAAACAGGTTAGAGACGGAGTTCGGGGTGGCCTCACCACCTAGTGGCGTGGCCAGGGGTGGGCCCGCGCCACAGGGTGGTGTGAGCCACCCTGGCTCTGTTTCTGTCCATCTTTCGCTTCGTAGCTTTCCTTATTGACTGAAAATTGCAAAAATATAGTTGGATAGTATTTTCGCGGAACTTTTCTTACCAGAACTGTTACCTATTTGAAAACAGACTCTGCAGGTCTCTGAATTTGGTATTCAGTGGGTTCATTCGGAGTCACCACTTGAATAACATCAGTATCTTCATCTGCATACACTTATTACTTGAGTCATGAAACCTTTCACTTTCTCATTACACCATTATCTCCACTACCTGGAAATTTCTTTCACACAAAACTTCACATAGTTCTCATTAGCAACATTAGTATAAGTGAAGTGATAAAACCTTTTGAGTCCAACTTCAACCAAAAACGATCAAAACATAAGGTACTGTAGCAACTCCTTCTAAAACCCCAAAAAGAATTCAAAAAGGAAATCGTATAAAGAAGCAAATGCAAGAGTGGCAAAATCTGTCAAAACAGACCAGCAGGCAAAGTTCAATTTTTTAAATAAAAAAGTGAAAAACTAAAGAAAGTTAAATAACAACCTTGGGCAGAAGCACAAACAATTACAGCTCAATCTGACAAACAGAGATCTCTCACGAATTTCTATGGTGAAGCACAAAAGTCTGTTTCGGGACAACAACTTCCCCAAATCTTACTTCTCTCTCATTAGAGGTTGATATTGACACAAAAACCAAACAAAAAGGATAAGGAGAGGTTATTACCGAAGTAATAACTTCCAAGACTCAAAGAAACAAAAACAAACTGAAAGCAAAAATAAATTGGGTTGTCTCCCAAAAAGCTTTTTCTTTATAGCCATTAAGATGGGCATGATAATTTTGAAGATGCTCACATAGGAATATGAATTGAAGTGAAAGAGAGCATTAAGAAGAAAAAATACACACATTTAAGTCTAACCCACTTCCTATTCAAGGGAAATTTGTAAACAAACAAGTTGTTGAAACCAGAGGCTATAAGCATAGGAAGGCAAAATAAGTGCAACATAAAAACTTTCAGCATAAAACGAGGAAACTTGATATTATTGAGATGCATAAGAACACTTTCCCTCTCTCATAGTAACTTTCTGTATCATGCATAAACTTAACAATATAACTATCACAAGTACCATCGTAACAATGATCACTTATTCTAACAGAAAACACATGAATACTAGCTCTTATGATACTAGTTTGTGAAACAATATTAGAGGTATCCTTACCAAGGATAGTGTGTCCCTCTTCTACATACTTAGTAACAAAGTCTTTCACATTTGCTATTATAGGTTCATCAACCATTTGTTTATCAGGTTCAACAGCTTCATTTGTACTTTCATTAACCATACTAGCTATCATTGAATGTTCCTTCATCTTAACTGGGAAAGGAATTTTCTCAATGTAAGGTTCAGGTAAAACATGATTGGCAATATAAACTTCAGTATTTCTTGCAGGAACACTCTTAGCAATATCTTTATACGGTTCATGATACTTGTTCCACTTCTTTTTAGGCACTTCCATATAGGAAGCAAAAGCCTTAAAATAAGAAGCAATAGCTTGAGAGTCTAGACCATAAGCATTTTTAATATTTTGAAAGTCATCAGTTCCCATAAAAGATTCAATGCATTCATAATCATAATTTATACCTGACTTTGTACCTTTGTCATTCTCCCAAGCTTCAGCATTGTCTTGAATACGGTCCAGAAGATCCCATTTAGCTTCTTCTTCCATGCGAGTGAATGATCCAGCACAAGAAGCATCCAATAAATCCTTGTCATGTAGAGGGAGCCTTGCATAAAAGTTATTGATAATAATATTGTTGGGGAGCTCATGAATGGGACATTTGAGCATTAGTAACTTCAATCTCCCCCAAGCTTGAGCTGTACTCTCTCCATAAGGAGGCCAAAAGTTGTATATTTGATTCCGATCTTTATGAATCTCACTAGGAGGATAAAATTTTGAATAGAAGAGAGGCACTATTTCCTCCCATTCCAGAGCTTGACCATTCTTCAGCAGCTTATACCATTCTTCAGCTCTTCCTTTCAGCGATAATGATAATAACTTCTTATTAACTTGATCTGTAGTAATACCTGCACACTTGAACAACCTGCATAATTCGTGTATAAAGAGTAAATGATCACCGGGATGAACAGTTCCATCCCCAACATAGTAGTTATCCATAACACGATCAATAATTCTTGTAGGTATTTTAAAAGCATCATTCTGAGCAAGTGGTGGTTCATCTACTACCTTAGCAGAGGTAGTAGCATTACCAAATAAGAAACCCAGCGAATTATCCATAAAGAAAATAAAGCAACTAACAGAAATAAACAATACTCACAGTAGAAGTTTCCTTTACCAGTTCCACTCTCCAATAGCGCTTCACTCTCTGGAAACGGCGCCAGAAAATAGTCTTGATGACCCACAAGTATAGGGGTGTATCGCAGTATTTTTGATAAGTAAGAATGTCGAACCCAACGAGGAGCAGAAGGTGCTGGCTAGTGGTATGGATCAGGAATTCTCTGCAAATATTTAGCAAACGGATTTTTAGGGTTTTTTGATAAAGCAAGTAAAGAAAGTACGAGTAAATAAAAGACAATAGGAATAAATGCAGCAAATGGCCCAATCCTTTATTCAGCAAAGGACAAGCCGGTTGTATTACTTAAGATGACCAAACGTTCTCGAGGACACATGGGAAGACTGTCAAGTTCTTTCGCTTCATATAGTTGATTAATCTTCTTTAGCTTGCTAAGTGTTGTGTGGGTGAACCTGTGCTAATGTACCGGCCTTCCTAGGACTAATAAATACTTGTGATTATACCCCTTGCAAACATCCATAAGTAGAAGAAAGTAATTACGGTAAAAACCTAGCCACAACTTTAAACTGTAAGACCCTTACATCCCTTGTGCAATGGTTTCCTAACGGGGGTTCAGGTTTCTGTCACTCCGGCAACCCCTACGATTAGTACCCAAATACACAATGCATTCCCCTAGGCCCATATAGGTGAAGTGTCATGTAGTCGACGTTCACATGACACCACTAGAAGAAGTACACCACAACTTAAATATCAAACTATTGAATCTTTCTCAACACAATTCTACTACTAACACCATGACTTCTCCCATGTCCTCAAGAACAAAACGAACTACTCACACGACATCATATGGATCATGATCATAGATGGAATAATGATGTATAAAAATCTGAACATAAACAATAATTCAATGGTTCCACTGAATAGCATCAACTACAAGGAGTAATGAACACCGGGAAAGTTTCCCCTAAGAACTATGCAAGATTCAACCCAATTGTTAAGCAATATGGAGATGGTGATGAGGGTGCTGATGGTGATGATGGTGGTGATGATCCTGATGAAGTCCAGCTTGATGGTGGTGTTGATGGCGACGATCTCCTCTCTCCGGGAAGGAATTCCCCCGGTAGAAATCTGTCTGCCAGAGAGATCTTTCTCCCTCGATGTTTTCCGCCCCGTAGAGGCGGCGGAATCTTTCTGTGGTCGCTCCCTGAGTCTTAGGGTTTCGGGAGGATAATATACGCCAAAGGGGAGAGCTAGGGGTGGACCAGGGCGGCCACACCACCTGGTGGCGTGGCCCAGGGTGGCCCACGATAGGAGGTGGTGTGGGCCCCCTGTGGCCCATCTCTAGCCCCCGTTCTGGCTTTCTTCGTCTTCTGGAAAAATAGGATTTTCCATGTGTTTTCCCAGATTTTCAGATCTTCACGAATTTCGCCTCCAAACAGCCCCTTTTCCATCAGAATCCTAACTACAACGGTCCATGCTCCAAAAGTCATCGGCCATGCAAAAACAGATGAAATAACATAAGTATCACCTCTCAATACGAAATATATCAATGAATGACAGTGAATCATGACATAGAATAGTGATGCAAAATGGACGTATCAGGGACGAGAATTCATTCTCCGGTGAGATATGTCAACATGCCGACCATGCTCGGTCATGTTGTCCTCCTCTAGAATCCGAGCTCACCGTCGCCGTGGTCGCACACGCACCAGCCACGACGCCTTCCTCTCTGAACCCCAAAGCCACATCCACTCAGTTCTGCACAACGCCAACAAGGTGAAAAATGCATCCAGTTTTGTTCTTGTGATTGTAGAAGAACATGTATGTACCATGTATGTATCATACTCTAACAATGTACACATATGTTGTTTACTAGATTTTCATTTGAAATTTGTAGCTCCGTGATGATGAAACATAGAGAACCTAAATGGAATGACGATGAAGACCATTATCTATACTTTGCATTGCATCAACAAGGGCTCGCTGACAAAGCATGTTACCAAGAGAGTGGAGTTCATCAGCCATTGCCAAAAAATATGTGAACAAATCAATGAGTGATTCAATTCAAATACGTGCAGGAAGGCTAGATCCATGTCATCAATCATCAATAGGTGGCACATTCTAGTGATGCGTTCAAATGAGTACACCATGTATCATTTACTTGAACTGGTTGTTATCCTGCCTAGTATACACATTACCTTTGTCTGTTCTATGCTGCAATTCTACTGTTATGAGCGTGGAAAGAAAAGCTGGACTTCACTGAATATTACACAGTTAGTCCTAACTTAGTCGTACACAAATAAGCAAAGCTTAGTCTTACACAAATAAGCATAACTGAGTATTGACCAAAGAATCATTTACTTCATAGAACTAGGTGGAAACTAAGGATAAAGATAAAGACAAATGGTTCATCGAATCTGCCAGTATGAGCACTAGGTCCCTGGAGCTGGTGGTATCGTTGGAACGAACCAAAATGCTACATTTGGCCGTCTCTCATTCTCCATCAAATTGTATGACCCCACTGATGAGCCAATTGTAGGCTCCGTCCCCCCGACGTGGATTTGGCTCTAGGTCGGAACTGGAGTGTCAACATGATAGGCGCGTGAGCGTGCAACAAACACACAATCTTCTATCAACACTAGAAGCGCTGGCACCTCAGCAGCAATACCATCATGTTCTTCCTAGACACCAGCAGCAGCCTCAACAAGTATTTCATCAGCTTCACCAGTAGCAGCCTCAGCAGGTATTTCGTTAGCTTCACCACTAGCAGCATTAGCAAGTATTTCGTCAACTTCACTGATAGCAGCATCACCAAGTATTTCGTCAGCTTCACCAGGAGCAGCAGCAACTAGTTCTTTGTTAGCTGCACCACCAGCAGCAGTAGCAGCATCAGGAGCCGGGGTTGCCTGAGCAATTACATGTTCAACAACTCCAGCGCCTCCAACAAAGAAAGGGTAGTTGATCCCATGAAACATAGATTGTCCCTTCAGATTGTCGAATATGCTCCAGATTTGCTCTACTGGCTCTTTGGATGGGCATGCGGACCTCGAGAAAATGTGACACTATAGCGATGGGTATGAAGAAAGTTGTGCCCATATGTTCTATTGTATCACCAACGCTGTTTAGTGCTCCCGTGATATGAATCCACATGAGTTCAACATCCTGTTTCGTGTCGACTCCGAGAGGTGCTAGGAACCAGCACCGTGATCCAAGTTCAGCATCTACTACTACATCTTCGATCATCAGAGCTAGAATGACGCGCGGGGCTGCATGTGTACCTGCGTGTTACTTAGAGTCGGTAAACATAATTTTGAATGGGATTTTACATACTATATGACACCATAACTCACCCAAAATGAACAGTTCCCAAACATGCACGTCGCCGCTAGGTTCAGTGACCACGTAAATGCGTTCCGGTTTGTTGGAATAGTAGCTGGAGGTGAAGACGACATCGACATACTTCTCCGGTCGCAGGATGTCATCGTGCAAGACTGCCCATTCCTTGTCTTCTAGGCATCTAATGAATGCAATTGCCGTGTTAAACACTGCTAAGAGGTCGTACTGCCAGGTCTTCCACACCTCCCGAGGTCTATGTGGGAGGTGTACCTTCAGGAGCTCAAGTTTTTCCATGTTGAACCTGTAAGCGAATTCGGAAATGGGCGGCGGCCATCCGTTGTTGAATGCAGTAATGCCGACACCCTCCAAAGATGGCAATGTAAATCTCAACAATCTGTAGCCATTTTTGAGAGTCGAAGTACTGCCATCCTGGGATAAAAGGACCAGCCACTCGCCATTGCCACCCACCCAGTTCTGGTCATCTCCCATTTCCATCTCTTCTTCTTCCTTGTTATTCACCACTACTAATTCTGACCACTTATCCAGCAGCATCATTTTTTGCATGAATATTCTGCAAAGTTTGTTGTTAGTTGGTAGAATCACCTAGCATGCATTCCATTGCAAATACAATTTGAGAACTAGACTTTCAGATTAAAGTAATATGTACGAGTGTCTCCTCAGATATCGCCTAAATTGTGCCTGTATCACTAAGAAAATACCCAAAATATCGAGTAGGAGCAGAGCTCCCCCGAACGAACTCCCGACGATGATCATAAACAGCTAGGGGCATAATAGCCTTAAATCATCTAATCTGTTTATTTTTTAGGAAACAGAATATCACCTAGCAGGCATCCATTGCAAATCGAAATTGACAACTCGTCTATCACCTAAATTAAGACTATGTCACTACGAAAATACCAGAATATCAAGTACGAGCAGAGCTTCCGCTGTACATAATATTCTTAAATGGTTCAATTTGTTCAAACCGCGCATGCACACAACACATTCGATGAAAGGAACATAGCATTTCGATGAAAGTTTAGCACATATGAATCAACGATATGACTAAACAAATAAGCAAGATACTGGAACTTACATGGCCATCACGGTCATTTTACCATTTGCTGGTATTAGGGTAAAGAAGGCATGGCGTGCCGAATGGTTGTTCGGTCATGTCTCGCATCCTGAAGCGGTACCCAGGGATGCAGCGAGCGAGGCGACCGGTAGAGATGATGTCCAACCCTGTGGCGATCCTGTGCATGTTAGCGGCGCTGAGGTTTGGCCATCCCCAATCCTCGTGATGGCGCTCGCCATGGCCAGCCGTGTCATCATCGCCCCCCTTTTGCTTCAGTCTGCTGCTACCCCCAAGCTCTACCCATCGAGAAATGGAGTCTGGAATCCGGCCGATTAATGGAGGCGTTGTGATAAGGAGGCGGGTGGATTCGAGATGGGATGGAATCAGGGAGGGGGCAGTTGTTCTAGTAGGGAGTGACCCAGTGAGGAACCGCCACTGCCATTTCTCGTTCGCGTGGAAGACAAGGAAGGGGGCATAATTATTGAGGGCGTGCACCGGAACCGTCTAGAGGAAGTGAAAAATAAATCGTAAGAGAGAAAAATGTGGGGCCCAGCTATCAGTGAGTGAAGGCCGGCACGCGCAAATGTGACAATGTTTGACTTGGATCGTGCATGGCAGACCTCGATTCCTCTGCATGCAAGTGGCGCAGAACCAATTTCTTTTTTTTTGAGAAAGCGTAGAACCAATTTCCGACAGCGCTAGCATCGACGTGTAAAACCACCATTTTTATCCACCTCCACCCTACTATGAATGGTCGTGCACCATTCTAGATATTAGTAAGGGCGCTTCCAATCTTGCAGTAAGTAGTTTCACTTCTCCATCTCCTTTCCTCCTCCATGACCTCATCGTCTTCTTCTCCATGGCCTCATCCATTTCCTCTGCCATGACATCACCCTCTTCCTCTGTATCCTTTCCCTCTTGCCTGTAGTCATGCACTTGTCGGATGTCCAAAACGACGGCAGGCAAGTGACTGCGTACTTCGACATAGAAGTACATGGCAGGAAGAAGATCAATGTCATCTACACCACCGACCCTCGGATGGTGAAGAACACTCTGAATAATTACAAGTGTTGGCTGTGGTTCGAAGAAAGCAGGTTCGTAGGTCTCGACCTCGAGTACAACCGCGATCAGCGTAGGATCGGCATGCTGAAACTCTCCATGAAGGGGCACGTCCTCGTATACCAGCCTTTTGCGAGATGGGGGCTGATGGGAACAGGTAGACTTTGCTGTCTTTTTGTTCCTGAACCGTATGTTTGCAAAAGTTATTGCTATTTTATTTGTCTCAATTCATTTTCACGCAGGTGGGGCGAATGGATTAGGTCGCTCTTTCATAACTTTCCAAAGGAGTGCATAGTGGACAACATTAAAATCCCAAAGGAGTGCATAGTGGACATCTAGAAAATTTACTAGATCCTAGGGACGAAGGGCAGCAAGACTAGGATGGTCGATCTTTCCAAAACTCATCGACCTGTCGTACGTTAACATGACGGGCAATTTGCCAAAATGTTGGTGGAGGCATTTAGGGCACTATTACTGGGAGGATAAGCCGATTTCTGAACCTAATCTAAAGTACGCTACAATTGATGGGTATGTTAGCCACAAGTTGTACCGCCAGATTGTAAATTTTCGTTCTAGGCATCGCACCATTGAAGCACCACCAAGGCAAGTTGTTTGCCCCATATGCCGGAGTGTAGAGGAATCTATAAGCTGGGGCAAGCGACCGAAGGCATCCTAGGATCGGTTGCCTTCTCCAACAGGCTGGGATGTAGACTTTTAGTGCATGATTGTTGTGTTTGTATGGGGCTTGTTATGTTTATGAAAACATGTTATTTTAGAAGTACTATGTGTGATAGCTATGTGTGAGCAATTACGAACTACTATGTATTACATTTTTCGAACTATAATATGGGGTTGTTTATGACTGTATCCTTCGCTATAATAGAAATTGTGCCCTTTTGTGGACAACAACATCTGATCTTGTGGATCCCACCTTATGCATGGCAGTTCTAGATTCTGCTGCATGCAAAGGGCACAGACATAATTTGTAAGTATGAATGTTGAGCATACAAAAGGGGGAAAGGTAATTCATACAGGTTAACTACCTAATAGCATAGGGATCATACGAGCTAAGTTCTTACACACAGAATGCTTAGAAACATGCGAGATAAAATACATGCGAGATAAAATTAGGAACAAATGCAAAACTAGTAGCGGTAAACAACACACTCACCCATCCGCCAGATCCTGTTGAGCATCTCATAGCAGACATATGCGTCCCTGGCTGCGTACTTGATCGCATCGTAATTCAGGTGCGTCCACTCCCATCGGTCGTGCAGGTGCTTCGGGAACTCAACCTTTATGCCGGCATACTCACGGTCGATGATGTCGGCAGCGAGTCTAGCCAGGCCGGCTTCCCCGTATCATCATCCGGGTACCTCCACAAATGTTGGAGATCGACGTGATTGATGACATGAACGAGGAGATCCCACTCTAGCTTCAGAGTGTCGTTCTTGATGTCGACGCTAGTGAAGTAGATCTCCCTCCTACGCAGGAACTCGCAAAGCTCCGGGCATACACAGTTGGCCCTGCATACATGGTATAGGAGGCAGTGGTTGCGCATGGACAACTGCAAAAGCGCCGCCCACTTCCTATCTCCGGTATACTCGAGGCCAAGGCCGACGATCTTGTACCTATCCATCGGCTCCTATAGCCACCACTCGTACATTGGGATGACCTTGGTCACCTCCACCGACGCATTTGTGTGGATGACCGTCAGTTCGGTGGTGCCATGGGCGATGACGGTGTATTCGTCGGTGAAGTCGCTCCTGTCGCCGAACACGCTGTACTCTGTGTCCATGGCATCAGCTAATGCGGCGGCGGCGGCCTAGCGTTAGTAGCGGTGGCTGGGACTGGGCGTGGCGGTGGAGAGATCTGTTATGGTGGTATGGCGCGGTAGGGTCGGTACCTACGACAACGTCGATGGTTCTTGCGGTGGCTACGGCAAAGGCGGCAGAAGGAGTTGGGGATTTTTGCATAGTGCTGTGTTGTGGAGACGGAAGGCGATGCATAAAAGGGGTGTGTGCGCGTTGTAAATTGCGTTTACCAATATTCTGGTCATACCCAAGCGGAAGCAAGTTTTACCGGGCAAGCACCGTTGGTTTCCAATCCTAGCAATTAAATTTGGCAGCCATGCCCGGCAGGCGATGGGACGGGTGTGCGACGTGGCGTTGGCATGGCAGAGACCGGTCACGGAGACTGACGTCCCATTGCCGATCTGCATCGGGTGCGCTGTGCTGACATGATGTAACATGATAGGACAGAAGGAAGTTTACATCTATTTGTGATTATTATTCCCAACAAGTTGAAGGGAAGTGTAAGCATAGACGGGGACCTAGCATCCCTACACCCCGGGCAGCCGCTAAAGCCTACTGATTACGTAAAGCTTGCAATTTCCTTTCTTTAATTTGGTGATTTTGTCCAGAATTTGCCAAATTGAAGCTCGTTTGCCCATGCTTCTAGAAGTTTCTGGGTGGGCCACTGGTGTAAGCATGCACAATCAAGCAACTTTGCAATACACGTGTCGGTGGAAAAGGATGAGGTTTCAATGCACCACATAGTTTAAGGGTCTAGAAACGGTAAGAGAATTAAACATTATTAGTGGACATGCCAGCACAGTGATGGGTTGGTCGGTTAGAAGTTGCTGATTCCTAAGTAAGGGGACACCAGGCCGGTTTTGACATACTCCCTCAGGAATTTGCCATAAGCAGCGTGCTTAGCCTTGGTCGCTGACTTGTGTTTACTAGCCGGGCTTTTACCGATGCCAACCGCATGCGGAATCAAGCTAGCAATCCTCAGGTTGACTCCTTTCTTACAGGAAGGGCACCTAAGCTCCCCAAGTCAAGTGCGGAAAGGGATTCTCCCGCTCTTGAGCTTCTTCATGATATGGCGGCTCTTGTTGTCCCTGTTCTCCTTGTCAGAGTCCATCTCACTTGAATCTACCTGTAATGTATGAAATGCAAGCAGAAATGAGCGAAATAATAAATATATATTCCTCCCCACCATTCCAAGTTATTCCCTCTGTCTACAAATAAGTGTATTTCTAGCCTGGTCCTAAGTCAAACGTAGTAAACTTTGACTAATTTTATAGGAAAATGTAACAACATTTATGACGCTAAATTGGTACCACTAGATTTGTTTTCAAATTTAGTTTCATGATATATGATGATATATTTCTCTAAAAACATGGTCCAATTTAATAAAGTTTGACTTAGGCAAAACCTAGAAGTACACTTGTTTGCAGATGGAGGGAGTACTTTCAATACAATAAAATATTTATACAGGTTCAACATTTCATTACGGCTGTCTCCCCATCCCGCTCCTAAATTAATATGGTTTGTGTTCTTGATAACTTATTAATAAATAAATAATGTGGATTCATTACTTGATCTCTCCATGTACCGGTTTGTACAGTGCATCTAATCATTAGGACTAATATGTTTTATGAAACCAGGACTAGATTAAGCTCGAGCAGAAAATATGAAACATGTAGAAATAGATGTACCTCCAGGTACACGATCAGAGCGTGTTCGGCGAACTCCACACCCTCATCAGGGCCTCTGAAGTAGTCAGCACCAGCGAGCACACAATCCCCCAAAGGTTGAACTGCATGTCCTCCTCGCCTTGTGCTGCATGATGCTCCTCCAGATATACCACAGGAAGCACCACCCTGACGGTGATGCCCGCACACTCGCCCCTATGCACTGGTTTCATGGAGAAGGTTCATGGTTGTACATTGAGGATTGTGGGGTTTCGCTAGGTAGGGAAGAGAGAGGAGTGAATGAGTGCGAATGGAGGACCCGATAGACTGGGTTTTTAATGCAGGGACGTTTAGGCCTCCTCGATGGCCCCGTTAGGTAGCACTTATGGCTGCGGCTGCCGCGTGGAAGGTTCATGCGGTGGGGGGTTGTCGAAAGTGAGAGTGCAGGCGTGAGAATATCATTTTGCGGCCCGAAAGTTGGGGCGCCCAGGCAACGCGGTACCGAAGTTGCCTGTTGTCGTTGTATTGGGAACGAAAGTACCTAAGAAGGTTAGATAGAGGTGTGGGGACTAGCAGGGAAGCTATCGACGGTGTCCGCAGGCGGGATTGGATACAAGCAAGCGTAGCAGGACGCAGGAAGTACCCAGGTTCAGAGCCCTCGTGGTGAGGTAAAACTCCTACTCCTGCCGATCTGACTATGAGTGATATACGAACTACAAGTGCTTCTCGAGCTGTATTCTCTAGCTATTGCCATAAATATACTGAGACCAACCCTTTCTACTGAGGCCTTGCCTCTCCTTATATAGGCAGAGAGGCAACGGTCTCACTAGCCAATCTGACTAGCGGGTCCCATAGGTGGGTCCTAGCTGGCTGGTCATCTACAGTATCCGGTACAACATGTCCCATCTGAGTACGAGCGGTATGGCTGTCGTAGGCACAGTGGACGCCGGGCGAGCCTGTCGTCAGCACCGGGTCACTGTTCCTGCGTCACCCCCGCGAAGTCTTCGATATGGTCGAGTAGTTGTTGGTCTTGTCGTTTTACAGGGCATACCGCGTACTGTTCCGCACACCATGTCTCCTTGATTGGTTCCGGCTACGCCGCTGTAGCCGGCTGCTTCTCGCTGATCCGGGTACCTTGCGATAGCCGGCCCGGCTTGCCTTGTCCGGCTGTACCTGGCCAGCCGGACGCGATCCGACTGCCCAGTATCTTGTCCGGTTGGGGTATCCGGGGGTCATCCCCCCGACACTAGCCCCCGAGCGTGTGTGGATTCCGCCCTTAGGTGAAATGTGTGTGCGCTCCCTCTTCGTTTTGAATTTCTGACCGGCTACACCTGGTGGTTGCGCTACCCGTGACGTCAGTGCTGACGCCGGCCACGCGCGCACACGCCATCATTACTCTGTGGCGGGCAGCGTAACATCCTGTCGCACGTCGCCTCGGGGAACTGCTGCCTGACGCTTTGGTTCTTGCTCCAGGATCCTCCGCGCACCCCGCGTCTGCACACGGGATCCGGGCGGTGGTTGGGGTGAGGATCGCCTGGATGGGTGCCACATGGCACTGCGGACGGTTGCCCTTCCGATCCTTTAAAGGGGTGCCTGGGGGCAGTTCCTTTCCTCCGCTCCCCTGCTTCTAGTTGCCCTCTCCCCTTCTGCGCTCCTGCTCTCTACACCTTGCTGCCGCTGCCGCTGAAGCCTGCTGCACCGCCCATTTGTCGTCGTCGGCAGCACGGGTCACCGTCAATTGTTCGCCACCGCGCCCTCCGATGAGCCGGAGATGGCCGCTGAACGCGGAACATGGTGTGGCTCCTCCGTCACGGAGGACCACATCCAGAAGTACCACGCCACCCGCGTCCTTCCGTCGGAGGAGGAAGTGGGGGTGCGGCTCACGCCGGCGGGAGAGGAGTCGCCGCATCCGGCGGAGGGAGAACGGGTGGTCTTCCTCTCACACCTGGTGCGCGGGTTCGTGCTGCCGATGCACCCGTTCTTTCTCACCTTCCTCGCCTTCTTTGACCTCCGCCTCCACCACCTCGGCGCCAACGCGATCGGCACGCTGGCGCACTTCATTGCGTTCTGCGAGAGCTACCTCGGGATCCAGCCGGATCTCGGGCTCTTCTGCCAGCTCTTCCGAGTCCAACCGCAGGTCCAATTTATGAAGGGGCCGCTAGTCGTCTGTGGCGGCGCGTCCATCTACTCCCGCGCGCAGACCGGCTACCCAAAGTTTCGGCTGCACGACACGGTATGACTGTGGCAGCAGTCGTACTTCTACATCAAGAACGTCACAGCTGTCGACCGGATCAACCTTCCGGCGTTCCAGGACGTGGAGTCCAGCCGGCAGCACTGAGACCTGAAGATATACGGTGAAAAGGTGGAGTCAGACAAGATGCTGAAACGCATGCACGCCCTCGTCACTACCGGACTAACCGGCCTGGACATCACCCTCAGTTGGATGTCCCGGCTGATGATGCCACTGTAGCAGCGAGCGCACAAGATGTGCTTCTACTCCGGCCGGCTGGACTCGACCCGACAATCTCGCCTCGACCCTCGCTACCACAATCTGAAGGAGTGGGTCTGGATGATTACCAAGGAGCGGCTGCCAGAAGGCTGGGCCTTCGGGCTGGCGCCCTATAGTCGGGACAACCGCGTGCCCCGGATAAGTTCTTCTAGCCGAAATTTTCGTTTCCCTTGCCCTTCTTTTTGTTTGCCAGGCTAATCTTTCATACTCGGAAGATCTTCCCCTGCATCCTTCGCGAGGAGGACGAAGCTCCTCTTCAGGCATTCGCGGCCGAATTGCTCGAGCCGTGCACTCGGCGGTCTGGCAAGGAGTTAGATGGGGATGGGGACGGGGACGCCTTCCCCAGCCGGAACAACGAGCCAGCCGCCGATCCCCATGCGGAGGTCGACGAGGAGGAGGAGGTTGCGCCGACCCTTGATCCGGTGTGGCGCCTCACGAAGGACGGTGACTCCAGCCGGTCCGGCGCTGGCGGGAGCGGCTCCAGCCGTTCTAGCGCCAGCCGGCCTGCCGCGGAGGAGCCGGCTCCTAAGAGGAGCTGGACCAGCGTCCTTCTCCCGAGCCTCCTTGGCCGGAAGAAAGGGCAGCCCCCGGTGGTACAGGGTTAAGTTCTTCTCCGGGCGCCCCTATCGTTTTTGCTTCTTTTGGTTGCCTTTGGCTTACTTGCTTCTTTTTCCTCCTTCTCTTCTCCTGTATATTTAGCACGCTGGTCTCCTTTGGAGCCACGAGCCCGGCACGAGCGCCGACCGGGTCGCCACCTCGCGCCTCGGCCACGTCTGCCTCTGCGCCTCCTTCCTCCGAGGCACCGCCTCCGCCGCCGCCTCGAGCTGAACCGGCTGCCCCAGCCGGAGCGGAGGATCCCCAGCCGGAAATGGTTGAGGCCTCCTCGCAGGGTGGGGATGGCTCTCATGCAGGAGCGCGGAGTGCGGTAGCCGGCAAGGAGCTCGTGGTTGTCGGTGAAGACAACTCCGAGGACGAGTCGGGGCAGGAGTGGAGGACAGCGGTGGTTGCCGTGAAGGAGTCCTTGGCTGCCAACGCCGTGGATGACGACGCCTCCTCCGCCGCCTCGCTAAGGGATCTCGCCGCCACCCTCGAACTGGCGGTGAAGGAGATCTGGCTGCTGGAGGCCGCAGCCGGCGAGAACCAGTCCCTGGAGCAGAATCTCGCTGCTGCCAACGGGACTTCCCAGAGTAAGTTTGCCTCAGCTGGAATCATCTCTTTTTTTTGATAGCCGGTTTTGTCGCAGCTATCCTCGTGTGCGCTCAGCGCGAGATCGATTGCTTGAAGAAAGCGAATGACCAGTTGAGCAAGTCCAACTCCACTCCGCGGCTGTAGAACAAGGATTGGCACGTGAAGGTGGACGGTCTGGAGGCCACCGTCAAGGAGCACGACGCTTCGCTCGCCAGCCGGATCGAAGCCTTCAACCTTCTCGAGGCCCAGACCATGGACCAAGAGAAGGAGATCAAGCGGCTGGCGACGAAGGAGAAGGCCCTGGTGGAAGAACTGATGCAAGTTGGTCACATGGCTAAGGGTAAGTTCCCTTTTTCTGTCTCCTCTGTCTTTCCAGATCCGGTAGTCGGATCTGACTATCTTTTTTCTGACAGCATTTTATCCCAGCATAGACCTGCTGACGTACAACCGGCTACAAGAGAACTGGCTGGGAGCACAGTCGACAGACCAGGAGCTCGTCGTTCTACTCGGCGAGGAAGCTACCAAGCTTCACCAAGCGGCACAGGCCATCTTCTCGTTCCTGTGGCCGGATTCTTCGGTCCCGGAGACGATGGCATAGCTAGCCGCGAAGGTGGGGGAGGTGCCGACTGCGGTGGACCGGCTACGAGACTTGGCGGCGTGAGCCGGAGCGGAGATGGCTCTGGCCCTCATGCTCTCGTGGTACAAGAACGCCCGTGTCGGGAAGATCGACGGAGGCTTCCACGCTGGCGCTGATGTTGCTACCATCCGCCAGGCTCATCCGGAGCTCCGGGGCTCCACCATCAAGATCGCTGACTACGTGGATCCTGACGAGGTGCTCACTGACTCGGAGTCCGTCGGTACTCCAGACGCGGAAGCTTCGATGCAGCCGGCCGCGGGCGCCAAAACCGGGTCGAGCGCCGCGCCTCCTCCTCCGCCTGAGGCTACCGCCAGCCAAAGCGCTCCGCATGGCAAGGGTCCTGCCGTTTAGCTATCGCCCCAGGATGCCGGGTGTATTTGTTTGTCTTGTCTTGTCCTGCCTTAAAACTTGTCCGCCCGTACCGGCTGCATCTAGCGCCGGGTAAACTTATGGGAGCTTCGTCTCCTCTTTTCCTTTTAATATTGATTTTGAACTAGCTTGGTTTCCCTTCAACTTGTGT
Source organism: Avena eriantha (assembly GCA_910589775.1). NCBI lineage: Eukaryota > Viridiplantae > Streptophyta > Magnoliopsida > Poales > Poaceae > Avena > Avena eriantha. The sequence continues at coordinate 447,278,911 of OU342740.1, forward strand.
GCTTTGCATATTCTTTCAATATTTCGTCGATTGACTTTATCTGGCTGACTTCGCTCGGCTACACGCCTTTAGTTAGGGGAATTGCACCTCCAGTGGGGCCGCGCTAGCACACCCACTGGGTGTAGCCCCTGAGATTCGGAGTAGCTGGCATAGCCAGGTACTTCGAATCTTCCTCTTTTCCTCAAATCCTCTAACTTTATCTGACTAGACACATCTTAGTTGGTTTCTTCCGCTGGCTGAACACCTTCAGTCGGGGGAACTAACATTCCAGTGGGGGCGGCCGAGCGCACCCACTGGGTGTAACCCCCGAGATTCGGAGTAGCTGGCGTAGCCAGGTACTTCGAATCTTCTTCGTCTTCTCTTGCTCCTGCCCTTGCCCTCACCTGGGCTCTGAAGACCCGGCTAAACGCCCTTAGCCGGTCGGGAAACTACAAAATTCCACTGGGGGCGCGCGAGCGCACCCAGTGGGTGTAGCCCCCGAGATTCGGAGCGCTTGATGAAGGCAAGGACTTCGAATCTTCTTCTCTTTTCTTCCTAACTTCCGACTCAAAGTAGTCGTACAAGAATATACATACACATACATTCTCACATGTTAATAGGTTAGTCTCTAAACTGTAGCCGTGAGGCGGATTTGTTTTTTGAAAACTATCTTGCGCCTTTCCGGACACTTGGTCGCTTTCCCATGTGGTCTGCTGTTTTTGCTGCGTCCTTGCCGGACAGCCGGGTTGCGGTCTACAGCCGGAATCGAAGGGAGCTAACAGTACATCGCGCACGGTACTAACATCTTAGCAGCCGGATTGTCTCCTCCCTGTTTTTCATGTGGGATGCCTCGGGCTTTTTCTCTTGCTAGCTAGACAGCCGGGTTGCGGTCTGTAGCTGAGACGAAGAGTGGGCCTCTGACATCGTCGCACATTACTCGGCCGGTTTGTTGACTTAGCAGGTCGGGCCAGCTGGCAAACCCCGGGTAGGGGTTGCCGGAGCCGGAAAATCAGAATCGGAAAACATGTGCAAACACATTTCTAGCAAGGGCACCCGAGCATCTCGTAGGGGTCCGCATTTTCATTCATAGGGTTTGCGGGATACATACACTGTGTGGTGACTAGGTGTAAAACGGGCGCAGCAGGGCCGCATTCCAGGGGCGCTCGGTCTCCTCGTCCGATTTGTCCATCTTGTTCTTGCACGGGTGCTGCGCGTCGATGAGGTAGTAGGAGTCATTGGGAAGTGCCCTGCTGACGATGAAGGGGCCCTCCCAGGATGGCGATAGCTTGTGGATGCCCTTCGTGTCCTGTATCAGCCGGAGGACTAGGTCGCCCTCACGAAACGCGACTGGGCGGATCCTGCCTGAATGGTAGGGACGTAGTCGTTGCTGGTACAGGGCCGATCTGGACAATGCCAACTCACGGGCCTCCTCAAGGAGGTCCACACCATCCTCCTGTACCTCTTGGTTTGCCTTTTCTTCATAAAGGAGCTTGCGTGGAGAGTCGAACTCGATATCCGCGGCGAGGACGGCTTCCGATCCATAGACCAGGAAGAATGGAGTGTAGCCGGTTGATCTATTCGGCGTGGTGTGGAGGCTCCATAGCACATCTGGAAGCTCCTCGATCCAGCATCCGGGTGACCGCTCAAACGGCTCGATGAGGCGTGGCTTGATGCCGGCTAGCACTAAGCCGTTTACCCTTGGACTGCGGGTGCGCGACGGAGGCAAGGTCCAGTCGAATGCCCTTGTTGCTGCAGAATCGGGCGAAGGCCCCCTTGGCGAAGTTCGTGCCATTGTCGGTGATGATGCTGTTGGGGTAGCCGAACTGATTGATGATGTCGGTGAAGAAGGTGACGACCGTTGCCCCGCCTAGCTTCCGGATGGGCTTGGCCTCGATCCATTTTGTAAATTTGTCCACTGCCACCAGCAGGTGGGTCATGCCTGCGCGCGCTCGCTTGAAGGGGCTGACCATGTCAAGGCCCCAAACCGCGAAGGGCCAGGTAATCGGTATGGTCTTGAGCACCGAAGTTGGCATGTGCCTGAGCTTCCCAAAGCGCTGGCACCCATTGCAAGCGCAGACTAGCTGTTCGGCGTCCTCGAGGGCGGTGGGCCAATAGAAACCATAGCGAAACGCCTTGGCGACTATCGCCCTTGATGAGGCGTGGTGCCCGCACTCGCCCTAGTGGATGTCCTTGAGTAATCGGTATAGCCCATGTCCACATCGACACACCTTTGGAAGATGCCGGATACGCTGCGCTTGTACAGTTCTTTGTTGATGATGGTGTACGAGTGCGCGCGGCGCCGGACTTGCCTGGCTTCCACCTCGTCATCCGAAAGCTCCCCGTTGGCAATGTAGTTCATGAAGGGTTGTGCCCAGGATGGTACTTCCTAGATGACGAGGATGCTCTCGCTATCCGGTTGATGGTCGTCGGGGGGGGGGGGGGGGTGTTGTCCGGATGAGGTACCCGGGACGGCAGCCCCCGAGCCGCTTGACGAGCTGGCGCCCCCCGGGGTCTTGCGAACCGGAGGGCACTGACTTGTCGGAGTTGGTGCGGGCCTTCTTCTTTGGAGGTTCTGCCGGCTCTGCCTCTGCCGCCCCGTCAGTCGGAGCGCTCCCTGCCCATATGATGGAATCCAACTCGGGTGACGGGTTGATGGAAGGCTTGCGCAGGTGCTCCAAGGAGACCCCGGGTGGGATCGCCTACCTGGTGGATCCGATTCGGGCGAGCGAATCAGCCGCCTCGTTGTTGACGTGGGAGACGTGATGGAATTCACATCCGTCGAAGGAGGAGCTGAGCTTCTGTATGTGGAACAGGTAGAGAGCCATGTTTGCATCGCGGGCGTCCCATTCTCCGGATACTTGCTGCACCACCAGATCCGAATCGCTGAAGCAGAGGATCCGGTTGACGCCAATCTCTTTGGCTAGCCGGAGTCCCTACGCTAGTGCCTCGTATTCGGCTACATTGTGGGAGGCCTTGAAGTGGATCTGCAGTACGTACTCTAGCCGGTCTCCCTTGGGCGAGCTAAGCACGATGCTGGCTCCCAAGCCCCCTAGCATCTTCGACCCGTCGAAGTGCATCTTCTAGTGGTCCAAATCCAAAACTGGTGGGAGATACTGGGTCTCGGCCCAGTCGATGAGGAAGTCCGCCAGCGCCTGCGACTTGATCGTGAGCCGGGGCTCGTACTTGATAGAGTAGGCGGCGAGCTCGATGGCCCACTTGGAGACTCGGCCGGTGGCATCCTTGTTGCCGATGATTTCCGAAAGGGGTGCGGTGCACACGACCTTAATCGGATGTTCTTGGAAGTAGTGCTTGAGCTTCTTGCATGCCAGGTACACACCGTAGCACATCTTCTGGTAGTGGGGGTAGTTCTTCTTGGAGAGGGAGAGGACCTCATTGAGGTAGTAGACGTGCCTTTGAACCGGCCGAGCCTTGCCTAGCTCCGGGCGCTCCACCACCAGGACGACGCTGACGACCCGGCTGATGGCTGCTATATAGAGCAACATCGGCTCCTTGCTAGCCGGCGTGGCTAGAACCGACGCTGTGGACAACATGCGCTTGAGGTCATGAAATGCGGCGTCGGCTTGTGAAGTCCAGGAGAACTTGTCCGTCTTCTTCATCAGCTGGTACAACGGGAGTGCCTTCTCCCCCAGCCAGCTGACGAAACGACTGAGAGAGGCCAAGCATCCGGTGAACTTCTGGACTCCAAGCAGGCTCCTGGGCGGCTGCATCCTCTCGATGGCCGCTATCTTCTCCAGATTCACTTTGATACCTCGTTGTGATATGAGGAAACCGAGCAGCTGACCGGATGGGACTCGGAAGACGCATTTCTCTGAGTTCAGCTTCATCTGGTACTACCGGAGGTTACCAAATGTCTCTCCTAGATCTTCGAGAGGGTGCGCTTCTCCTTGGTCTTGATGACCACATCGTCCACATAGGCGTGCATGTTTCGGCCTACCTGCGAGTGCAAGCACTTCTGCATGCAGTGTTGGTAGGTAGTGCCTGCATTATTCAGATCGAAAGGCATGGTTACATAGCAGAAAGCCCCATAGGGGGTGATAAATGATGTCTTAATCTGATCAGCCGGGTTCAACCGGATCTGATTGTAACCGGAATAACAATCTAGAAAAGACAAAAAATCACAGCCGGCCTTGGAATCGATGACTTGATCGATATGGGGCAGTGCGAACGGGTCTTTCGGGCACGCCTTGTTCAGGCTGGTGTAGTCGATACACATGCGCTAGGTCTTGTTCTTCTTCAGCACCAAGACTGGGTTCGCTAGCCAGTCCGGGTGGTACACTTCCATGATGAACCCGGCTGCAAGGAGCCGGGTGATCTCATCACTGATAATCTTTCTCTTCTCCTCCGCGAACTGGCACAGAGGTTGCTTAACCGGTTTAGGATCTGGCCGCACATGAAGTGAGTGCTCAGTGAACTCCCTCGGTACACCTAGCATGTCCTTGGGTGACAATGCAAAGATGTCTCGATTCTCATGCAGGAAGTCGATGAGCGCGCCTTCCTATTTGCTGTCCAAGTTGGCGCCGATGGTGACGAACTTGGTCGGGTTGGAGGGATCGAGCAGGATCCTCTTTCTCTCCTTTGCCAGCTGGAAAGCTCCTTCTCCAGCCGGTTTGCTGCTAGCCGGTATGTCTTGCTGGGCCATGGCCACATTGCTCATGATCACGCGCTTCTCCTCGGCTATGATGAGGGCCTCTGCTAGTTTGGAACCGGCTGAGGCGCACTCCATCGACTGCCTGAAGCAGCCGGCGACGATGATCACGTTGTTGGGTCCCGGCATTTTCGTCTTGAGGTATGCGTAGTGGGTGACGGCCATGAATTTGGCGAGGGCGGGGCGCCCGAGGAGAGCATGGTAGGAGCTCGTCAGGTTTACCACCTCGAACTAGATCGGTTCGCAGCGAAAGTTCTCCTCGGTCCCGAAGATGACGTCCAACTGGATTTTGCCCAGCGGGGCGCAAGCTGGCCCTAGCAGCACGCTGTGGAACATTGTGGCAGTCGGGCGTAGGTCGCATTCATGAACGCCCAGCTTCTCCAGCGAAGACCGGTAGAGGAGGTTGAGGCTGCTGCCTCCATCGATGAGGACGCGTGAGAAACGGCAGGTGCGCGCGTTGGGGATGATGAGTGGGTGGAGCACCATGGCGTAGCCCCCGGGAGTCGGCAGCTGCTCCGGTTGGTCCTCTCGGCTCTAGGTGATGGGGGTTTCTGACCAATTCAGGTACTAGGGGACCAGAGAGACGATGGCGTTGACCTCCTTGGAGCGTCGCCTGTGGCTGTGCTTGTCGTCCAACTCCATCTCGAAGATGTGGTAGGCGTCGTGCGGCTGGGGGTAGCCGTTGCTATTGTTGCCGCCGTTGTCGCCGCTACCATAATTGCCTTCTCCCCTAACCGGTGGTGGTGGTCCACAAGGAGGGGGCGGGGGGAGACGTGGCTGGCTACCCTGGTCTTTTAGCTGGCGAGTCCAGCTGCAATTTCAGGTGGTGTGCATAGCCGGTTTGAAGGGACCGCTGTGCCACTTGCATGGGCTGTCAAACATCTGGTCAAAGGTGAGCCGTGGCTTCTGCCTCCTTGCATTGTTAGCCAGTGCATCGGGTGCACCCTCCACAAAATTGACCTACCGCGCGTAGTAGCGGGGCTTCTGCTTTCTGGCTTGGCGGTCCCCGTGGAACTAGTTGTCGTTGCCGTGGCGTCTAGAGGATCCGGCTTCTCCAGCCGGATTATTTGGACGGTCGCGAGCCGGCTCTGTAGGAGTCGGACGTCCGTCATCATTTACGCGGAGGGGTTTCTTCATGGTGGCATCCGCCGTGGCGTACTGGTCCACAACCGTCATGAGCTCCGCCATGGTTTTCGGCTCTTCACACAGTAGCCGATGGTGAAGCATGGTGCCCTCTCGGCAACCCTCGATGAAGAAGTTGATGGCCTGGCTCTCCAGGATGCCCTCGCAAGTGTTGCGCAGCTCCGTCCACTTGGCGAGGTACTCGCGGTCGGTCTCGTGGTCACCCTGGACGCACAAGGCCAGGTCGCGTGGGCGTCCCGGACGCTTGTACGTGCCATTGAAGTTGCAGGCGAACACCTTCTCAAAGTCTGGCTAGGCGTTGATGCTGTTGGGCGTAAGGCTGTTGAGCCATGTCCTTGCCGACCCGGTTAGCATTAGAGGGACGTAGCGCATGGCTGTGTGCTTGTTCCCATGGGCGATGCCGACTGCCGTAGTGTAGTCGGTCAGCCAATCTTCTGGCTTCATACTGCTGTCGTATTTGGGGGTGTCCCTGGGCAGGGTGAACTTATCTGGAAACAGCTCGTTCCGGATGCGGGGTCCGAAACAAACCGGTCCGGTGGAGTCTTCTTCCTCCGTGACGTCCGCTTGAGCGAGGAGCTCGATGCGGTCACGAGCATCCGGATGATCCGGGTTGCACGCTCCCACCCGACCCGAGAGACGGGACCCGGCAGGTCTCGGTGCTCCGGTTGGTGGAGGGGGAGGCGGTGGGTTGCTGTTCACTGTTTGCTCCTAGCGTGGCTGCCCTTCTTGCCAGAGCTACGGCGCCTGCTGCGGGCCTTAGCCGGCTGAGGGGAGGATGCCTGTTGGGTGTGGCGGGGCACGCCCTTGCTGTTGATAGGCAGCTTGCTCCCCCTAGAGTAGCTCGGGTCCTCCTGCATCTACCGGTTGGTATCAGCCTGCTCATCCGCGATGCGGAGGAGCTCCTGCACGCGAGCTTGCTGGAAGGCTCGCTCCTCGCCCTCCAGGTTGGGCAGTTCTTCTGCCGCGGCTGGCGCCGCACGCAGGTTCTTGATGGTTGTGCTGTAGGTGGGCCGGATGAGGGCGGGCGCGGGATCCAGCTCCCTATCCGTTTCCATCCTTCCGCCCAGCTCGCCACCCCGGCGCTGCACCTGGCCGCGCCGGCTCGGCTCCGTGGTAGCCAGAGTGAAGCCTTGCGCGCGATCGTACTTGCGTCGGGTGATCTCGAGTTGCTTGCGGGTTGCTGCCAGCTCCATGGCCTCCTGGAGGAGGATCTGTCTCTCTCTGGCGAAGTTGGCTTCCGCTTCCTCCGGGTTATCCCCGAGGTTAACCGGCATAAGGAGCCGATCAATGGCCTCCTCTACTAGATTTCGAGGCTGCGGGGGCGCGGAGGTTCCGTCCTCGTTCGTGCCCCGCTCCCGCGGTTGGCGGGGGTGGGAACTGGAGCCGGCCATCATGACCTCCACGCTGCAGGAAGCGACGGAGGCGCTACCGTCCGGATGCGGTAAGTCCGCGACAAAGACAATCTCCCTAGGGAAATGCAACGAGACGGTGGCGACGTAGACGGGGAGGTCGCCAATGAGTAGGATGGAGCCGTTCGCCGAGAAGGTGGTTCCAGCGAAACAGGAGGCATTGTCGATGACGCAGTCAAACTTGCCGATCATGAGCACCAGGCCAGAGGCCACGCGCTCACCGGCTGAAGTGCGGGGTCCCGTGCGGAAACTGTCATTGTATTGGGAACGACAGTACCTAAAAAGGTTAGATAGAGTTGTGGGGAGTAGCAGGGAAGCTATCGGCGGCATCCGCATGCAGGATTGGATACAAGCAAGCGTAGGAGGATGCAGGAAGTACCCAGTTTCGGAGCCCTCATGGTGAGGTAAAACTCCTACTCCTGCCGATCTGACTATGAGTGATATACGAACTACAAGTGCTCCTCGAGCTGTATTCTCTAGCTATTGCCTTAAATGCACTGAGACCAACCCTTTCTACTGAGGCCTTGCTTGTTCTTATATAGGCAGAGAGGCAACAGTTTCACTGGCCAATCCGACTAGCTGGTCCCACAGGGGGGTCCCAGCCGGCTGGTCATCTACAATATCTGGTACAACATGTCCCATCAGAGTACGAGCGGTATGGCTGTCGTAGGCACAGTGGACGCCATGCGAGCCTATCATCAGCACCGGGCCACTGTTCCTGCGTCACCCCCACAAAGTCTTCGGTATGGCCGAGTAGTTGCCGGTCTTGTCATCGTACAGGGCGTACCGTGTACTGTTCCGCACGTCGCCATGTCTCCTTGATTGGTTCCGGCTATGCCGCTGTAGCCGGCTGCTTCTCGCTGATCCGGCTACCTTGCGATAGCCAGCCCGGCTTGCCTTGTCCGGCTGTACCTAGCCAGCCGGACGCGATCCGACTGCCTTGTATCTTGTCCGGTTGGGGTATCCGGGGATCATCCCCCCGACACCTGTAATCAGCCATGACGACTACAGTTGGCGTGCCAAATACTCAGAGGGTCTTTTTGGGCACGAATTCAACTTTATGTTTCAATACAAACAATCAGGCTAACGACCGTCAAGTTGGGCCCCCCTGTCAGTTCTCGCCGTTATGTCGCTCCCGTCGCTTAGGCGTGGTTGCTGTCATGTAGGCTTGCATCGTTGGCATAGTGGATAGGACAACACGACCGTCCTAGTGTATTGACGTGACAAAACAGGGCACATATATCGTCGTTGTAATTATTTTTTGTTTACTCAAAAGCTGGAACGGCCACCGCCACGCGTCTCTTCTTTGGACTTCCATCCCCGTCGTTAACCACTACCTTAGAAATGCATTGACGGTTCCACTGTTCCCCTGTCTCGCAGAAACCACTCTTCTTCTTCCTATCATCTGTTTTCTTCCCGTCACTCTAAAGACAAGCTTCACTACCCATGACAATAAGAAGATAGACGTCATCTACACCAACGGGGAGGAGACAGTGGTGCGAGTCCTGTGGATGTACGACGGTTGTCTTGATAAAGATGAGGACAAGTTTGTGGGATTGGACCTCGAGTACACCCTATAGGACCCATATGAAGGGAATGAAGTCGCCGTCGTTCAACTGGCCATTAGGAAACACGTCCTCGTCTACCACATCTCCCGATTTGTAGATCTGCTCTCTGTAGTTAACCGCTTTTAGGGTTTTCTCCTCTTGTTCTTTATCCATTTGCTCATCTTGCAACTACTAAATTTTATTTAGGACCAAATAAATTATGACAAGACAATGTTGAGAGTCTTGATCTTACATTTACTAAACTTTTTAAAATTATATTCAGATGATGATCTTGCATTGACAAAATACTTGTAGTTGCAAATTTTGGTGATGACAAACTACATGCTTTCAGGACGGAAAGGAATTGTCTAGCGTTGCGCCAGTTCCTTATAGAAAAAGGAATTGATTTCTGCACTGTCGACAATACACCTGATTTTTTGGAAATTTCATCAAGTGGGAATTACAATTCCTGTGCACAACTGGATCGATATTCAGAATCTTGTCAAGATCATAGGGGGCTCGAGGAAGGATGGAATGGCATCACTCGCAACTAGAATCCTTGATGAGTCGTACGACAGAATGAAGGAAGATTTCCCTACGGATAGGCACGATTTCTGGGAGGAGTGGCAGTTGTCTGATATAAACCTGAAGTATGTAGCCATAGATGCTTATGTGACCTACCAGCTGTAAAAGAAGATCCATTTCTTTCTACGTTCCCTCGTGTTTTGCCCTATTTGCAAGAGGGAAGACGAGCTTAGGGGAGCCCTTTGTAGAACATGCAGAATAGCTGAGTTTGAAACTCCATATGCAAAGAAAATGGCTGCATCTGAAGCAGCCGATAGAGAGGCTGCAGAAGCAGTTGTCAGAGAGCTTGCAGCTGAAGCTGAAGCAGCCGATAGAGAGGATGCAGCTGAAGCGTCAAACAGAGAGGCATCATCTACTAGCTGCAACAATTAGGTCTGTGATGCACCGCTAATTGTGCCGCAGGATGCCGAAGATATGGAAGCCAAGTTAGATCCTAGGTGGGTTAAACTTGCATTTCGTGAGCTGTGGAGTGCCAATAATGTAGGATCCACCTGGAATGATCACAGTTGGTCGCCTAGGAACGATGCCAAGCGCCTCAAGTGGTCTGATGAGAAGTGAATTAAATTTTACTCCTTTGTGTTATGTTTCTGTTTTGTGGAACTCAGTTAGTTTGTCAAGATGGCTAGCGACTCAAGTGAGAGTAGAAAAATAAATTTTACTTATTTGTGTTATGTTTCTGTATGTGTCTGGTAGCTTGTCAAGATGGTAGCTCATTAACTGGCAGTTTGAAAGAGTACCTTTTTCCTCTCTCACTAAATAGATATGTTGCATTTTTCCCAAATTGGTAGCAAATCTAGAGAAGCTTCTCTCTTTGATAATTTGTTCCCTTTTGGACCTCTTTTTGCCTCCGATCTTGTAGCAAATCTAGAGCAGCAAATTACACCAGGCAGAATACATTCATTCAGAAAACAAAACAAATGTAGATATAGCTGTGCCCAGCTAAATAGGATATAGCGATAGAAAGTAGGTTTCTTAACGAGGTTCGATACATTCAACACCTTTATTGTGTGCAGAAATATGATACAAGAAAAATATAGAAAATCAAAAGAAGCTTCTTAGCAGCAGCAGCAAACACGTTCAACCCCTCCTTGCATGCGCATGCACCTCTGCCTCCTCCTTCTGGTGCTTCCTCCACTTCTTGTTGCCCAGTCCGTTGATCTTGGGGGCCTTGGGCTTGATTGGAGGCATGTGACCCTCTTCGATGGCCACCCGCTGGAGGTTTCGGAGGTGAATGCCAAGAGCTTGGTGTTCAGCGATGTAGCCGTTGACGTTCACGGTCTGGACGACTTTGGGGGTGCCGGAGCTCGGGCCCTCTGCATGCATCACGAGGCAGTTGAGGTCGGTGCCAACGAGACTCGTCTTGTAGAAGGGGCAACTATACACGCCGCCAGTGAAGAAGGCGTCATACTGGCCGGTATGCAGCCTCCTCAGCACCTAACGAGTCTTGGTGTGCCTGGACTCGTCATTGCTGCAGACGTCGCTGTAGTAAACCTATTGGAAGAAAGGGAAAAGGGAGGATTAGATGATGTAAGAAGATTGAGCAATCGAAATGCGAACAAGCGAATCCTAATAAACCAAGATCTAGCATCCAACGATGGGAACGGGAGAAGAACTAGGGAAGGGGAGCAAACCCTAGTTACCTCCAACCATGGGTCGTCGATGTCGGTGTCATAGGGGTTCACCGGAGCGATGTACTCCTCTGGATCATAGGGGTCCTAGAAGAGCTGGATCTGCTCATGACCGGCGGGGGCCTCCTCACCGGCGGGGGGCTCCTCGCCGGCGGCTACGTCAGTAGCGGGGACGGGGGCCTAGATGGGAATGGTGACTGCCATCGATGCATCGACAGGGGCCTTGACGGGGATGGCGGCTGCTTTCAACGCGTCGAGGGGGACCGGGACGGAGATGGGGGCCTCCCTGCTGGCGGCCTTGGAGGCGATGATGACCACCGTATCCTCGTCTGCCATCGTCGGTGCGGACAGGGTTTTCTCGGGAGTTTGCAGAAGCTGGTGGGACAGTGGAGAGGGTTGCATGAGGAGAGTGAGTGAGAGTGAGAGTGGGTGTGGGTGTGTGGAGATGGGCTCTATAGTTTAGGTGAATCTAAGCAAGGCACGTTTTGTTGCACCACCGTGCAACGCGCCACGCAGGCTACTGCACCGTGCACCGCGACACACGCACGGTACGTCACCGCTTTTTCCCGGGCCATGCATGGCAGTTTTGTATTGAGCCGCATGCAAAGGGCGCATACACAATTTCTATGTACGAAGTTTGACACGGCGATAAAATTGGCGGTAACTAAAAGGGGAAATGTAGAGGGGAAGGTAGGTGGCTGTATGACAAGATTTGTGGGGTTGTGCTAGATCGGGTAGAGGGATGTGTTGATGACTGCGAGTGACTCGATGAAGGCAGAGACGTTAGGTCTCGTCGAGCTCAGCTCTACGGCCTCCAGCTAACGCGTGGAAGTTTCTTACGGTGGGGCCCAGTTGGAAGTGAGATTGAGAGCTGCTACGTAAAAAGTAGGATATGTCTTATTAAAATCAAGTGGCAATAAATGGTAGCTTCCCGTCGACGATCGTGCACTCGATGATGCATGTTTTGTGGCGTAGTAGTAGCAGTAGTAGACTTTTCAGACTTGATTAAAATGACCTAACAAGTCGACGACTTTTTCCATGGACGGCTTTGTGTTCCTTCTTATAGAAGTCTCGCTGAGGGAGACGTCCGTGCTGTCTCACGCTGTACTATGAAAGGCACGACATGCGCAACGATCTTCGTTGGATCACATAGAATCAATGGTTAGTGCGCACGATCCGCGTGACAACTGTGACAACCAATCAGGGCATAGCAGATAGAGTGAGCACATGTTTGGGCTTCTACGAAAGAGAGAGAGGGGGAAAACTGAGTAGTATAAAAAAACCAAGGGAAAAACTGAGTAGTATAAAAATGGAAAGTGAGTGTCTTGTACAATGAAATACATCAAGGCATGATGGGGATATGCCGGATGGGGTGTGCCCAGCAGGACGTTCTGATTGGGTCGAAGGCCTCACAAGTGGGCTTGCAGGACGGCGACTAGAACACGATTGAAGAGAACGCTTGGTGATTGGAGACTGGAGGCACATAAGCATAACTGAAGCCCAGTCGGATTAGGTCAAAAGCCTCCGAATCCATAACTTGTTCGGTGATATACGGTAAACCCTAGCAAGGTACCCCTATATAAACCTCCCTAGGGTAGTTTGAGGACTTACATTCCATCATACACCCCTTCGCGCGACTCGCTACTTAGACGCCGAGCTCGCCACCCCTGTAACTCGCTCTCCATCAATACAATCTAGCAGGAGTAGGTCATTACCCTCCGGGGGGCCGAACCTGGGTGAACCCATGTGCATCTGCCCCCATATTGCACCGCATATGGCCGCCAGCTCTCGGCCCCTAATCTATCAATCGTTGTCCATGTCAGCGACTGCCGTGGTCATTCCCACGACAGTGGTGCCCACCGTGGGGTGTGGCCGGTCTGGCCTGAGTTCCGTGGCAAGACCCTACATGCCAATCGATCGGCCAATCGCCACCGGCCGCATGATCGCCACCGGCGGGATCCTACAGATCCTGCCTAGCAGCTACATCCCGGTGTCACGCCCAATCACACACAGCGCGATGATGCTGATCAACACCATCAGCTTGTTCGTCGGCTTCACCAACGCAGTCGACCCGGCGGGAATGATGATCATCAGCGAATCGCCGCTGATGGCCCAAAATATATCGAGCTCGTTGGGGAACCCCAAGAGGAAGGTATGATGAGCACAATAGCAAGTTTTCCCTCAGTTATGAAACCAAGGTTATCGAACCAGTAGGAGCAAGGAAACACCTCCAAGGTGTTGTTGCCAACTTGGAATCCTGCACAATACAACCACAGAACTTTGCCCCCAATTTACAGTGAGGTTGTCGATCTCACCGGTTTTGCTGAAAACAAAGAATTAAACGTATCGAGTGGAAGAAAGTAAAAGCTTGTAGAAAGTAAGCAGAAAACCGTAAAAAGTTGTAGATTGATGGTAAAAGAAAGGACCGGGGTCCATAGTTCACTAGTGGTGGATCTCCTTCAGATAGATAACATGTTGGGTGAACAAATTACAGCGGGGCAATTAACAAACATCAAGAAATCATACATGCATATACTAATCATCTAGACTCCTTTGAGATTTGATTGGGAATTACAACATTATACATAGACTGTAATCCAACTACATCTATGACTAATAATCCACCTTCAGGTTATCATCCGAACCCCCTCCAGTAGTAAGTTGCAAGCAACAGATAATTGCATTACGCATTGCGTGTAAAGTAAACAATACGATTGTTGTATGAACAAAGGATTGTTGTTTTCTCCCTAGTAGCAACATCACATCTAGTACCTTAGAGATTTCTGTCACTTCCCAAGATTACTAGAGGCATGAACCCACTATCGAGCATAAATACTAACACTTGGAGTTGCTAGCATCTACTTGGCCAAGATAGCTACTAACAACGGAAAGCATCCAAGATCTTAAATAACAAAGACATGATAGAATCAATAATCAATCTGAAATAGCATCTTAATATCCATCGGATCCCCACAAACACAACATGTATGATCACAAATAGATGATCTTGATCAAAACATGATAGCACAAAGGAGAAGAACCAACCATCTATCTACTACATGGACCCGTAGTCCAAGGATGAACTACTCACGCATCACACTAGAGGATTGCATGATGATGAAGAAGGCCTCCAGGGTGAATTCCCCTCTCCGGCAGGGTGCCGGGAAGAGCTTCAGATCCCTCCCGATCTAGGGATGGAAATGACGGCGGCTACAGACTCTTTCGTGGAATTTTGATCGGGTACTTAGGGTTTCTGTATCGGAGGCCTCTTATAGGCAAAAGGGGAGGCCGAGGGGCAGCCCTGGGTGGCCGCACCACCCCCTGGCATGGGCCAGGCCTGGCCACGTGGCCAGGTGGTGTGGTTGCCCCCTGGCCCCTCTCCGTCTCGTATTCTAACTCCATGACCCCCCTCGGTGAAAAACTGACTTTGACTTTTGTCCCATCCAATTCCGAGAATATTCATTTTCTGACTTTCCTGGAACCAAAAACAGCAGAAAACAGGCAGCTGGCACTATGTCATCTTGTTAATAGGTTAGTCCAAGAAAGTGTATAAAAATACTCCAAAGTTGGAACAAAACATAAGAAAGTAGATAAAAACCAAGCATGTAACATCAAAAATTATAGATACGTTGGCAACATATCAACATCCCCAAGCTTAACTCCTGCTCATCCTTGAGTAGATAAGTGATAAAAAGAAAGAATAATTTTTGAGGTGACATGCACCATCATAAAGTTGATCAAAGTATTTGTAAAAGATTGAAAGCTGGGATCATAGTACTTCAACATAGCATGAAAGATAAAGTTGTAGCAATAAAACATAGCAACTATGTTACAACATGAAAAGTAATAAACAAAAGATTCATGAATAACAATGCTTTGCAAGACGTTTGTTTGTTTCACATAAATAAAACATAGCATAGTGGCATTCAGCTTGTCCCTCATAGAGTAGCAAACATAAATGCAAAAGACACCTTCAAAGTTCATAAGAGTGACTAGATACAAGTAGTTTAAGAACAAGCAATATCAAGTTATGCATCAATCAACAAGTCTTGGGACAATGCGCATAAAACTAAGAATGGCCACTATGCTCTCAAAGTAGGTGCGTAAAGGTAGAAGGTGGAGACTCAACATAAAAGTAAAAGAAATGCCTTCATAGAAGGAAGTAGAGATTCAAGTTTCATAAAGAGCTTCCAAAAATTATGGTACTTGTTAGCTTTCAGCTCTCATTGCCCCTATCATAAGCATCATTAAGTGATTAAGGTTAAAATGACACAACTAAGAGGATATGCTTGGCAGGTTATAAGCCGAAATCTCATGCCTCTTACTTACGAAGACCGAACCTCATGCTACTCAACTTTAGTCACAAGTAAGCTCTTGTCATTGTAAGTACATATGTATCATAAAGAAGCGCCAACAGGGTACCCCTTGCACATGATACAGGAGCTATCCCATAATCAAAATGACAAGGCAAACAGACAATGAGCATCTCAGCGATATTTTCATTTTCTATTTGCATAGGTTTTTATTGAGGATGCTTTATAGAGTGCTCATTATGGTTATGCTGCAAGTTACCACCATGATTAGGCATGGCTTAGGCTAGCGGCTCAGGTGTTTCTCTAAGACACATACAAACTCCATGATCTTACAAGTTCCACTTTTATTTCACACCACCGGGATCCATAAGCAAAAGAACATGATATCAATGGGGTACAATGTACACGTGCAATGTTGAAAGCGTTCCCCATGATAGATGGTTCTGCTAATTTCAACTTATAAAGCGCAAGCATATACACAACAAAGATGGACATAATGGGTCAAGTTTATTAAATGCAAGAAACTAAAGTATGCCATCAAGTTTGTGAGAGCTTTAATCACTAATTTTAACATAACAAGTTTAATTCAGAAGGTAGATAAAAACATGAATATACTTGGGATAGAAAATGCTAATAGGTAGGTATGGTGGAATATTTGGAATAACTTGGTTTTAAGAGTTAGATTCATGAGTGGAACTCATACTTGGTTACGGAGGCTAGCAAAAGACTGGGAGCGACCAACTAAGAGAGCAATAATGGCCATAATCATGCTGAGCGACAAAACATGATTGATTAAAGCATAAAGTGATATTACAAGTCCAAAACTAAAGGATCATAAAGGCTATGGTGACTTGAGATAGTCATAACATGGTGTGAGCATGTGCCAAGTCTTTCAACCCAAATAAATGATCAAAGGAGAATACGACTATACTATGCTTTAATATGCTAAAACAACGCATGATTCATCCAAGGCACATTAAGCAATCTCAATTGTTTATAACAAGTCATGCTACAACAAAGAATACTAAGCATAAATCCAAAACAATATCAAGCATGGCATGACAAAGCATAGGCCACAGTCAAAAACAAGCTCTTTTTACCACATAAGTATGAACGTTCCTACTCTTTTCCAAGCCAAACCAAACTATTTGGAAACCAATGTATGAAAGAGGGGGTCCAACCAATTTATTCATCAAACTAAGCAAACAAAATAAAACGGAAAACCAAAATGAAAACGAAGAAGAAGGCGCTCCAAGAACTACACTACTGTGCATGAAACAATAAAAATGAAGCGTTTGGAAGAAACCTGGGATTTTTATTGATGAAGAAGGGGATGCCTTGGGCATCCCCAAGCTTTGATTCTTGTACTTCTTGGATATTTCTTGGGGTGACATGCGTGGCATCCCCAAGCTTGAGCTTTAGTCCATTCTTCATCTCATTACTCATTCCTTCCATACACCTGAAATTTTTTTCTTCATACAAAACTTCACACAATCTTTCTTAGCAACATTAGTGCACTCAAGATAATAAGTCTTTGGGTTCAGTTTCAACACCAATAAAATATCCATTAAAACACAAGCTACTATATCACTTCCCTCAAAAATCTCAATTCCCCAAAAGAACTTAAGAAGGAACCAACAAGAAGCAAATGCAAATAATGGCAGAAATCTGTCAAAACAGACCAGCAGGTAAAGACGATTTTTTTTAAGAACTTATATTGCTCAAATCAAAAAGTGTTGAATTAACGAAAGTTATATAATAACCCGGGTCAGAAGCACAAAAATTCACGCCTCAAAAAGACATACAGAAATGTTACACGAATTTTTACGGTGAAGAACAAAAATCTGTTTCGGGACAGCAACTTTCCGAAACATTACTTCTCTCTCATTAGAGGTTACTCTTGGCACAAAAAAAAGGACAAGGAGAAGTTATTACAGAGGTAATAAATTCCAATACTCATCTAAAACTTTTGGGTTATCTCCTAATAAGTATTTTTCGATGATGCTCACATAAGAAATATGAATTGAAGTAAAAGAGAGCATCAAGAAGCAAATTCAAAATACATTAAAGTCTAACCCACTTTCTATGCATAGGAATCTTATATGCAAATAAATTCACAAAGAACAAAGTGACAGGCATAGGAAGATAAAACGAGAGTAAGTTCAAAACTTTTAGCAAATAGAGAGGTGTTTCAGTATCATGAAAACTTTTACAACCATATTTTCCTCTCTCATAATAATTTTTAGTAGCCTCATGAATAAACTCAACAATATAACTATCACATAAAGCATGCTTTTCATAATCTACAAACACATAATTTTTATCAAGCTCTAAAATAGTGGGATCAAAACCTTCAGACCCACTTTTAACAATTTTATAACAAGATGACTGATCAATCTCATTTTCAATAGTAGTACAATTAATATTATCGACCAATATAGGACCATCATCTAGAGCTTTATTATAATTTTTTTTCAAAAGAATCCATAGGAACATAACATTCATCCTCCTTTGGTAAGCATGGAGGACAATCAAATAATGTAATGGGTAAAGAGGTACTCTCATTAGAAGGTAGGAATGGGTAGATCCATTCTTCCTCCTCTTGATCATCACTCTCCTCCTCTTTTTCATCCAATGAGCTTCCAGTTTCAACAATTTCTTCTTCCATAGGCTCCTGCAAGACATTAGTGTCTTCCATTTGTGGGGTGCATCTATTAAGATATTCAAGAATATAGCCATTTTCTTCCTTGTAATTATCAAAGCAAAACTTAAGGATATCATAAACCTCATATTTATAAGGTGCATCATCAGTATTTTCAAGTAAATAAGCTAGTTTGAATGCACCCTTCCAAGCAATATATTCTTCAATTTGTACCACATCATAAAAGTTATAATTTCCCTTAACATAAGAAGATATGGTAACATCATCATTATACTCACATTGAAAAGGGAGGTGTTTATACCTCGTACAGCAACAAGATTTATCAAAGCAATAAGTAACATTATAAGTAGAGCACACGTTTCTAGCAATGGTGTACAATTTATCAATTTGTTCCCATAAGTGTTTCCCTTTTTGTGACAAGCGGTGTTCCTTATAATAATATTTTTGTTCTTTCATGAACCCACCTTGCCAATTAGATCCAGTTTCAAAGAAACCAACCATTGATAGAAAGCATGATAAAGCAAGACAATAACATACCAATGAAAATAACAACTATATAGTAGGAACTAATTTTTTTTTGTATTTTTGATAAAGAAACAAGCAAACAAAGCAAAAATAAACTAAGAAAAACAAAAAATAACAAAGTAAAGAGATTCGTTTTGAGGGACTCCCCTTGTGAATATGTCCTTGTCTCCCCGGAAATGGCGCCAGAAAATATGCTTGATGGCCCAAAATATATCAAACTCGTTGGGGAACCCCAAGAGGAAGGTATTGTCAACACCCGGATTTTTAATCCCAGATGCCTGTTATGTCATACATCGCAATCCCACGATTACCATTTTTGCGAGACATAACAGATTGGATATCACAGTACATCATCCATTACAAACCATAATAAGGTCTTACACGAATAAAGGATCTCATGATCCAGTCTTAATACAACAAGCAACTGAATAAATAAGCATAGCGGTGGGGTCCATCTTCAGTGGCACATGCAATGCTGACGATGCAAGATAGTCCTAGTTATCATAGTCGTCCTGCTGTGCTTCATCTTGGTAGTCTCCTTCATAGTCTGGCCATAGGAATAACCAAGGACAAAAGCAATGAGTACTCTTTAAGTACTCGCAAACTATCACTAACAAGTAAGGTAGTTCTAGTGGGATTGCTAGCTCTAAGTTTACTTGTAAAGTTAAGTTTGAAACCTAAGCTGAGTTCAGAAACAAAGAAACATAAAATAAAGTTCTAGAATCACTTAAGTTGGGAAGCTAGTGTCATGGTCACAACCCTATTGTGGTCAATTCAAGATTCATCATTCATTTCATAAGTCATTTTGAAAACATCTGACAACGAAACAGTATGGCCACTCCAATTGTCCATAACCGCGGATACGGCTATTCGAATAGATTGACACTCTGCAGAGATGGTACACTATCACCACAAGATTCGATACATCTGTCAGAGGTAACCCTGAATCATCATACTTAGTATGCAGATAATCAAACATAACCTTCCCTTTACACACCCTAGTATAAGGACCTCTCCTATGAGCATGGCCTCCCAACCATGACCATCTGTCATCTTGGGCACTGCATAGTGGAAAACATCGAGAGGTAGCCTCAGCTCAAACCTCTCCCGCGAGGGAACTAATACTAATGCATATAAACTTCCGGCTAAGCCTTACCCAATTCAGGTATTGTGGTTGTACGGTAAAATTGGAATGGTATCGCATCCGAATCCAACCATCAGTTTTGTAAAAGGGCTAAGGCTCATGCCTCAACATTTTCATCATCATAAACCATTTGTGTTTCTCAACACATGTCAAAACATCTCAATAGAATGACTCATCATTCCAAGGGTTTCACAATTCATTTTCACCAAGTGTTCCCATCTAAAGTGACTCAAGTTTTGATTTAGCTCTAAGCTACTAAGTTAAGTGTGTTCACTAAGGTGAGATGCTAATCTCAATCTCATGCCATAGAATGACATCTAAGGTTATCTAGATAGGTCAAGTTTTATACTTTTTATGCTACCTTCAAACAATTAAGGGACTTTGGTAAAGTAAGGGAAGTAAAACTTGTAAATAACATTTGGAGTAGGCATAAGTCAAAGGGTATAACCAAAGCATGCCTAATGCATCTTGCTTAGGTTATCTAACTTGCAAGGGTTAGCTTACATTGTTAATGAGGGCTTGCTTTGGTTGGTGCAGTGGTTGAAGTTTTCTTCCTCTTCCTCTTGGTAGAACTCCTCCTCCTTGAAAGCTTGGTCTGTACTATCATCTATAAATACATACGGGATACACAATCACCAAACAATGCTTAACTAGTCTACTTAGCATACTAAGTCACACATTTGATGATCTATTATCATCACAAGCATCACAAGGTTTAATTAACTAGCTTCAATCTTTTTATCTGAGAAAAGTAATTTCTACACATTGAAATTAACTAAGATTTCCTATTCTCCAATTAAAATATGGGATCATGTGGACACATGTCATCACCACATATTCTAACATATGGGAATGTGATTTAAACGTTGGATCAAATTTTAATAAGTTTAAGTTTAATATTTAATAATTTAAAGTGACTAGAAATGCCTATATAGCATTATTTTGGTACTAGTCCAAAGTCACTGCATGGAAACATTAATATTATTACATATTCAGACAGGTATGGTTAAATGTGATTTTTGAGAGTTGGAATCAACTCAAAAGCTAATATGGTTGATTTTATAAAAATGTTTGAATGTGCAAATGCTTATGTCTTGTTATTTTATTAGAAGAGATCTCTAACTCTAATTGAATTAAATCCAACGGGCTTGGATAGATCTTTTCAGATGCTTTCCAACAAAATTGGAATCGGTCAATTTGGACTTGCACAACTCTCTAAATTGGTTTTTGACCAAAGGGACAAAATTGAATTTAAACTTAAATAGAGAAACCTATATTTGAATTAACTGGGTCGCGCAGGAAAGTAATTGGGCTAGCCCAGTGGCGCTCAGCGGCACAGAGGGTGGCTGACAAGTTGGTCCCGCTTGTCAACGAGACTTAAAACCCAAAACGGTATCTAGTTATCTGGGCCACACGATTAGAACGCGGATCAACAACTCACAGTCGTCGTCGATGACGGACTCGTCGCCGGCGAGACCGAACCCTAAATGGACGGTGGGGGTCTACTGGGGACGTACCAGGGCTCCAGCTAGTGTGGCGAGGCAGGCGATCGAACTGGACAGCAATGGCGGACTCAGGCAAGGTAGCGGTAGGGGCTGAGGTGGACAGAATCGACGGCGGCTTCTCCTCCTCTGATGCGGCTACCTCCGGTGAAATTCCGGCGGCCTACTGCTCGAGCTGCTCCGGCGAGTGGTGGGGAAGGACTGGGATTGAGAGGGGAGTCGAATGGTGTGGAGATTGAGGCTGGGGAAGGCCTCCTTATATAGGCTCGAGGAGGGGACCGAGGGGGTGACGGCGAGCTCGTCGGTGATGATGATACAGGGCGCTATCAGCATGGGCGGCATAGGCGGACGGTGGCTTGCCTCATGGCGGTGCTCTACGGCTTAATGGCGCAGCTAGGGGCGGTGGCATTTGTTCGGGAGCGTCGCGCGCTCTGGGAGACAGGGGCGGTGCTCGACGGCGATCACGGCGACTGTGGGTTGTGCGGCGATGCACTATCGTGTCTGGTGGGTTGCTAGGGTCGAGGCGGAGCGGCGTGCGTGATTTGGTGCCAAGGCGCGGTCTGCTGCGTGCTGGCGGCAATCGCGCTCTGGAGCGCTCTGGCTACACGTAGAGAGAAAGGGCGGCGCTACTGGGGAGTGGTCCATGGGCGGCGGTAGAGTGGCGCCTAACTTCCTGGAGCGGCGGAGAGGGGCTGGCGTTCTCCTGCGCCTTGTGCACAGTTGGCCGGTGAGCATGGCGTCGGGGCGGCATGGCACTGGCGCCAGGGGCTAGGGATAGAGGTGGGTTTGGTCTGGTTGGGCCTGGGAGAGACAAGGATGATCAATGCAACCCAAATGGCTCGACAAGATTAGCTCCAAAACAGTAATAGTTAGGCCATAATGATTCTGCTAACAAGGTGTTCGATCAAATGGCCGCATGAACAAAATATTTGAATTTTGAGCTGATTTTTGGTGGAGTGATGTAACTTATGCTTAAGCATCTAGGTTTGCTTGGGATTTGAAAATTGAGTTCATTTGAGTGGTTTTTGAATAAGTGTGATCTTGATACCTACACTAGATTCAATTTTCAAATGTCATTTAAATTTAGTGTTTGAAAGATTTTGGGATGAAACAAAGTGGGCCTTGGTATATCACTACTTGTAATAGCAAGGGGTGCAAAGATCCACAATTGTTTCTTTTAAGATTTGATTTCTACGAATAGCCAAAGTAGACTAGTTAGTTAAAATGGCACAAATGACCATTTGCTTATTTTATTCTTTTTGATTTGTTCTTCTTTGGGATTTGCTTGGGGATGATCTAGATGATGTTTAATTCACCTTAGAATGATTTTACAACCAATGGATCACTCAAACATGGCAATTCAAAACAACTCCTAATTTAAATGCACACACATATGAATGCTTAAGGATTTTAAATGGAAAAGTTTTTGTTAACCCTAAATTGGGTAGATTTGATCTTGATTATCCTTGGATTAAGTTTTGGGATGTTACGGGTATGATGAGCACAACAGCAAGTTTTCCCTCAGTTATGAAACCAAGGTTATCGAACCAGTAGGAGCAAGGAAACACCTCCAAGGTGTTGTTGCCAACTTGGAACCCTGCACAACACAACCACAGAACTTTGCCCCCAACTTACAGTGAGGTTGTCAATCTCACCGGTTTTGCTGAAAACAAAGGATTAAAAGTATCGAGTGGAAGAAAGTAAAATCTTGTAGAAAGTAAACAGAAAACAGTAAACAATTGTAGATTGATGGCAAAAGAAAGGACCAGGGTCCATAGTTCACTAGTGGTCGCTCTCCTTAAGATAGATAACATGTTGGGTGAACAAATTACAGCGAGGCAATTGATAAACATCGAGAAAGCATACAAGCATATACTAATCATCTTGAATCCTTTGAGATTTGATTGGGCATTACAACATTATACATAGACCGTAATCCAACTACATCTATGACTAATAATCCACCTTCAGGTTGTCATTCGAACCCCCTCCAGTATTAAGTTGCAAGCAACAGATAATTGCATTACACATTGCGTGTAAAGTAAACAATACGATTGTTCTATGAACAAAGGATTGTTGTTTTCTCCCTAGTAGAAACAACACATCTAGTACCTTAGAGATTTCTGTCACTTCCCCAGATTACTAGAGGCATGGACCCACTATCGAGCATAAATACTAACTCTTGGAGTTGTTGGCATCTACCTGGACAAGATATCTACTAACAACGGAAAGCATGCAAGATCACAAATAACAAAGACATGATAGAATCACTAATGAATCTGAAATAGCATCTTAATATCCATCGGATCCCCGCAAACACAACATGTATGATTACAAATAGATGATCTTGATCATGAATGGAGCTCACACGATCTAAACATGATAGCACAAAGTAGAAGAACCAACCATATAGCTACTACATGGACCCGTAGTCCAAGGATGAACTACTCACGCATCACACCGAAGGCTTGCATGATGATGAAGAAGGACTCCAGGGTAATTCCCCTCTCCGGCAGGGTGCCGGGAAGAGCTTTAGATCCCTCCCGATCTAGGGATGGAGATGACGGTGGCTACAGACTCTTTCGTGGAATTTTGATTGGGTACTTAGGGTTTCTGTATCGGAGACATCTTATAGGCGAAAGGGGAGGTCGAGGGGGTGCCCTGGGTGGCTGCACCACCCCCCGCGCGAGCCAGGTCTGGTATTCTGTCACTTCCCCAGATTACTAGAGGCATGGACCCTCTCCATCTCGTATTCTAGCTCCGTGTCCCCCTCGGTGAAAATTGACTTTGGCTTTTGTCCCGTCGAATTCCAAGAATATTCATTTTCTGACTTTGCTGGAACCAAAAACAACAGAAAATAGGCAGCTGGCACTGTGGCATCTTGTTAATAGGTTAGTCCAAGAAAGTGTATAAAAATACTCCAAAGTTGGAACAAAACATAAGAAAGTAGATAGAAACCAAGCATGGAACATCACAAATTATAGATACGTTAGCAACGTATCAGCCGCCACGCAGCGATCTACTCCTCAGAGGAGCAGGTCCGCTCCATCAGCCGCCTCACCACCGAGTACGACTCGGCTGCCAGCAACACGGTCGGGACTTACGCCGCCACGGATGACGCGGCCCTCCATGACGATGCCGACTCCGCGACCCCTGCCTCGGTCGATGAATCTATCACCACAACATCACGAGAGTACTCCATCACGCGGGTCTCTAACCCTGAGGACTTCGAGGATCCCTCCATCCTTGGGATCTCCGATTCCGACTCTGGCTCGGTGCCCCTCGAGGACTTCCGCACCAAATCCAATCTCTTTAATGCGATTTACATGGCGGGCAGCATGGCCGCCCCGCCAGATCCATTCTCCATGCCGATCCTGCCAACCGCCACGGCCACAGAGGTGGAGGAAGCCCGCCTGCGACTGGAGGAGGTGCAACACAGGGAGATAGCCAACCGCTGAGAAATTCTTCCTCGAGCAGGCAATAGCGCAAGAGCTGGCGCTCTACCATCAACGCCGCATCAGGACCCGCCTAAACTCCAACATCTAGGGCCACGTCCTAAACTTCAATGACGAAAGCGACCCCGCATGCGCAGCTGAGCGCGAATACTGCGAAAACACGCCGCCAGCCGGCAGCAACCGACCACCACCCGGTGCACCGGCGACCGGGGCCCCGCCGCCACCCATTGGTCGCGCGCCCCCACCAGACCAACCGCGAATCATCATCTTGCCATAGGCTTGTGATGCCAACAGGCTCCCGCTATACTCCACTCCAATGGACAACGTCATCGCGGCCAACGCCGCAGTCGCCCACCTCGACATCCAAGGAGAGGGCACGCTGCAGATCTAGTACGCCAAATCCCTACTTGCTAGGGCCATTGAGTAGCAAGCCGCGGGAGTCGACCCGCGGGGGAGGATATATTCCCGCTCATCGGCAAGCAGGGGAGCCTCAAGGGGCCCTCCAACCGTCGCCAACACCGTCACCTGCCCACCGCCCCAGCCCCTGACGCACCAGCTATGGGCCGCCAACCCCGCGCTCTCCTCCAATGAGACGCGACTGGTGAACAACACAGTCCCCGCTTACGGGCAACCCATCGACGCCTGAACACACATCATCAACAACCAGGCCTGGAGGGTGCGCTAGCCCAACGACTTGAGGCACACCCTCACCAACCGCGGCGACCCAGAACCCAGGGGCTCGCTCAGCCGAGTCGACCCCCAATGCTTCGGGCCAATGATCCGAGGCGAGAAGTACCCCTCCAACTTCAAGGTGCCCAAGGAGATCAAAAAGTACGACCCCACGTATGACTCAGCGGTGTGGCTAGACACGTACCTCATGGCGATGGGAATCCCCGGCCACACCGACCTGCTAGCCGCTCGCTACCCTCCCCTGATGATGGAGGGAGCGACCCTACAGTGGATCAACACCATCCCCACCGATAGCATCGACTCATGGGAAGAGATGCAGGACGCCTTTGTCTAGCACTTCGAGGGCTCCTACACCCGCGCCACCACCATCGAGGACTTGGAGCGATGCATCTAGGGGCAGCGCGAGTCGACCCGCCACTGGATCCAGAGGTGGCAGGAACTATGGATCAACGCCTTCGGCATTCACCCGGACATGGCGATTTACAGCTTCAAAAACGCGTGCTGGTACGAACCCCTGGTCACTAAGATCAAGATGGTCTATTGGACGCTCGACAACATCCCCGACGTCCTCGAGATCGCCAAGCAGTACGCGGAGGAGGACCCCAACCAAGATTTAGCCGACGAGTCGGGAGGAAGACGCCGCACGAGCGGCCACGACAACGGGCGACAGCGCGACATGTGCTACAGCAACACTTGCCTCACCGGCAAGCGCCGTGGTGACGGGCGAGTCGACTTCGTCGCTAACGCCAGTTACGGCCAACGTGACCCGAAGACCTTCTACCGCGACGGAGGAAACTACCGCGACAATGGAAACTATCGTGCCAACAATGCGACAAGGCCAAAATTCGACCCTGCCGGCCTGCTCAACCAACCTTTTGTCTACCACAGCAGGGAGGGAAAACCTGCCACCCACACCACCGCGGACTACCATTCTCTAAAAGAGATCGAAAAGGCAAGGAGAGCAAGGGAGGACTCGAACAACAACCCACCACGGGACAACGACAATGCCGGCGGTTTCGGAAACGCCGTTGGCTCGCTACACACCTTCACCGGGCTCGGCACTAAACGCGAGAAGAAGGTGCTCGCCCGTGCAGTCACCATCAACGCGGTGACCCAAGTTGACATCCCCCGCTTCCTCAACTGGTCTGAGAAAAGCATCACCTAGAGTCGCCAGGATCACGCACCCAGGATCAAGTACCCAGGGCGAGTCTCCCTGGTGGTCAGGCCCAAAGTGGCCGACTACTGGCTGCCCAAGACACTGATGGACGGTGGAAGCTCCATCAACATCATGTACCTGGACACATTCAAGAGGCTCCACCTCCCGGAGTCAGCGATCGAGCCGACACTGACCACTTTCCACGGCATCGTCCCCGGTCGGAAGGCGTATCCAATCGGCAAGGTCACGCTGCCAATCACCTTTGGCACACCAGTGAACTTTCGCACTGAGCGGATTGTCTTCGAGTTGGTGAACTTCCACAGCCCCTACCACTGTGTCCTATGGCGCCAGGCGTTCGCCAAGTTCATGGCAACCCTGCATTACGCCTACAACATGATGAAGGTCCCAGGACCAAGCGGCATCATCAACATCCATGGCGACCCCGCCATGGCCATGGAGTGCAAGGACAAAGGCGTCGAGCTCGCTGACACCGTCATCACCGTGGAAACAAACCACGCAGATGAGCTCGCGAAGTACGCGAGCAACATCAACAAGGATGACCCCACCATCCTAAAGAAGCCAACCGCCACAAGTTCCACCTTCGAGGCGAACACGCACACCCGCACCGTTGAGCTCGTCCCAAGCGACTCTAGCCAGACGGCCACCATCGGGGCGCACATGAGCCCCGCATAGGAAAGCGCGCTCATCGGGTTCCTACGTGAGAATCGAGACATCTTTGCATGGAAACCATCCAACATGTCTGCTGTCCCGAGGGAACTCGCTGAGCACAAACTGAATGCCGACCCCAAAGTGCGACCATTGAAGCAGTCATTGCGGCCCTTTAATGAAGAGCACCGCCGAGCAATCACCGAAGAAGTATAGTGCCTGCTAGCCGTAGGCTTCATTCGGCCCATCAAGTGCTCCAAGTGGATGGAAAACCTAGTCCTGGTCCTAAAAAACAACAACACCTGGAGAATGTGTATCGACTACACCAACCTCAACAACGCCTGCCCAAAGGAGGAGGTCTTCCTACTGTGCATCGACCAGATCATTGAATCAACCGCGGGATCGGAGTCGCTGTGCTTCCTCGACGCGTATTCTGGCTATAACCATATCAAAATGGCGGTCGAGGATGAGGAGAAGATGGCGTTCATCACGCCATTCGGTGCCTTCTGCTACACGACCAAGATGTTCGGCCTCAAGAACGCCGGCGCCACCTACCAAAGGTGCATGCAGGAGTGCCTTGTGAGCCAAATTGGCCTCAACATCCACGTCTACATTGACGACGTGGTGGTAAAATCTGCCCGCCAGGACGACTTGCTCGCCGACCTGGCCCAGATCTTCGCAAATATGCAGAGGTACAACATTAAACTCAATCCAGGGAAATGCACCTTCGACGTCCCCACCGGATAGCTCCTGGGTACGTGGTCTCCAAGCGAGGCATCGAAGCCAACCCCACCAAGGTCGACACCATCGCGCGGCTCGGAAAACCCAAGTGCCTGCGCGACGTCCAGAAGTTAACAGGGTTAGTCGTGCCTCTCAGTCGCTTCATCCCCCGGCTCGTCGAGAAGGCAATGCCCCTATACCGTCTAATGCGCAAGAACCCCATGTTCCAATGGGACACAGAAGCAGACAACGCGCTCAAGGCACTCGAAGAAGTGCTACTTGCGACCCCACTACTCGCCGCTCCAATCGATAAAGAGTCGATGCTCGTCTACGTCACGGCCTCCACTCGATTTGTCAGCGCCGTAATGATCTTCGAACGGCCAGAAGAGGGCAAGGAGCGCCCCATCCAGCACCCCGTCTACTACATCAGGGAGGTCCTGACAGACTCAAGACAACACTACCCGCAGTACCAAAAATTGGTGTATGCGGTATTTAGGGCCCAATGGCGACTCCTGCACTACTTCCAGGAGCACCCCATCATGGTCGTCTCCTTCGCGCCGCTGCAGGACATCATCCGCAACCACGAGGTGACTGGCCGAGTCGCTAAATGGGCCGTCGAAATTAGCATCCATAACATCAAATACGAGCCACTAAAAGCGATCAAATCATAGGCCCTGGCCAATTTCCTCGCCAACTAGGAAGAGACACAGCAGCCGGAGAAGCTCCCCTACCTCAACTACAGCCCCGGGCCGGGGTCATACTGACCTCCCCCAAGGGAGACAAGCTTCGCTACGTGCTCCACCTCGACTTCAAGCCCTGCACCAACAACATGGCCGAGTACGAGGCTCTCCTTCACGGCATGCAGGCCACCAAGGAGATGAACGTTAATCGCCTACGATGTTACGGCGACTCCGACCTAGTCACCGGCCAAGTCGCAGGGAACTGTGACGCCGTCTCCCCGACAATGATAGCATACTTCCAAGCGGTAGACCAGCTGGGAGGGCACTTCACCAGCTACTTAGTCGAGTGGATCGACAGGCGCAAAAATGTGTAGGCAGATGCCCTCTCCCGCATCGAGTCGGCTCGGCAGACGCCGCCCGCAGGCGTGTTCCTTGACATCATCCACAAGGCTTTGGTCTCCCCGCCAAAGGAGATCGACATCGGGATACCACTACAGCCCGATCCAGCCCTCGTCGCCATGGTCATGGAGCCCAACAACTGGACTGCACCATGCGCCGCCTTCCTCAAGCACAAGGTCCTTCCAAGCAACGAGATGGAAGGGCGAATGATAGTGCACTGTTGCAAATCCTTCGTCATCATAAACGGCGAGCTCCACAAACGCAGTGTGACAGGCGTGTTCCAGTGCTGCGTACAACCAGAAGGACGCAAGATCCTCTAGGACATTCACGCCGGCGACTACAGCCATCACGCCGGCGCCAGATCGCTGGTCACCAAAACCATGTGACATGGCTTCTACTGGCTCACCACGCACACCGACGCCACCGACATCGTCCAACAGTGTGTCGGGTGCCAGAAGTAGGCCAACGAGAAGCATCTCCCTAGTTCGACACTCAAGACCATCCCCATCACCTGGCCATTCGCCATATGGGGCATGGACATGGTCGGCCCATTCAAGAAGGCTCCATTCGGCTTCACCCACCTCCTGGTCGCGTTCGACAAATTCACCAAGTAGGTTGAAGCAAAACCGATCAAGAAGTGCAACGGCAAGACCACCACCAAGTTCCTCCATGAACTAATCTACCGGTTCGGCTACCCACACAACATCATAACGGACAACGGCACCAACTTTGCCAAAGGCGCCATGGCAAAATTCTACGAGGGGCACAACATACGACTCGACCTCGCCTCAGTCGCCCACCCCGAGTCGAACGGCCAAGCGGAACGCGCCAATCAAAGTGTCCTCCATGGGCTCAAGCCACGACTTCAGGTGCCCCTCAAGCGAACCCAGGATGCTGGGTTGAAGAGCTCCCCTTCTTAATATGGCGAATCCGCACCTCCATCAACCGCTCCACCGGATTCACGCCCTTCTTCATGGTGTACGGCGCAGAGGCCATAATGCCAACCAACCTGGAGAATGACTCATCGCGGGTCGCCAACTATGTTGAGGCGGCAAATGAGACCGCTGGCCAAGACGGAATCAACCAGCTCGACGAGGCACGTGACCTAGCTCGCTCCCGCGTCGCCATCTACCAGCAGGGACTCCACCGCTACCACAGCCGACGAGTCCGGACCCGCACCTTCCAGGAAGGAGACCTGGTCCTATGACTGGTCCAGGACAAGAAGGGCATGCACAAGCTTTCCCCCCCATGGGAGGGGCCATTCGCCATAGGGCGTGTCCTCGGCAACGATGCCTACTACCTCATCGACATACGAGGCAACGACTAGCTTGAGGTCGGGAGGCCATGGAATGTAAGCCTCCTCCAAAAGTTCTATACATAGAACTCAAACTTGTACTCAGTTGCTATCAATAAAATACATTTGGATCGCAAAAATTGTGTCTACTCGCCATCTTCTTGTGCCACTCGCACTCGTACATTCAACAATATGCTACCTACGGAAGTCAACCCTTGGTCGAGCGACCGGCGCGGCTAAGTAGTGTGACCCAAGGTCACCAAAGATATTCGGGCTTTGTGTCATCCATGAACATGCCAACCCGAAGCCACCATTGGAGTCACCTCGCTCGACTAGCCTATCGGGCCAAGACGACCAACAAACGCTTCCCACAGCGACCTGTCCTCCCCATCCTCGTGCAAAGCGACTCGAACGGTTAAGTACCACGCACGAGGACTTTGCAAAAAGAAATCCTCACGCGGCTCGGGAACACACCAAGTAAGAGAGCTTCCTTAGACTCGCCAAGCGACTGGCTTTCCAAGCCAGGGGTAGAGACGCGTTACAAATAATGCATCAGATCCTACGATAGGCACACGCCCAAACCGGCTAAGTACCACGCTCAGTGACTCGCCTAAACCGACCCCACTTGCGCCTAGGAAAACAGCTAAGTACAGAGATCCCTCGGAGTCACAAGTCGATTGGCCCTACACGCCACGACAAATTAGTCTCAACCAAAACAAAAACACAAAGCAAACACACATGCACACAAAACGAGTTATACCCCATTAAAGGACGGACGCGCTCGGGGACTCGCTCAAACAAAAATCAACATATAACATACTTAACCATGCATTGCAAGTCGATTGACTCCTCCTACTTCCATACATATGTATTGTTCATATTACAAAAATGGCCATTCGGCATAATTTATAAAAGCCCCCAAGGCAGCGATCTATTTTGCAGGCTACGATGAAGAAGAGACGCCACCGCCCTTGACCCGGATGAATGGCTCCCATGGATTCGTCGGATATGTCGTCAGCGACTTCGACAATGTCGATCGGAAGGGCTGCTCCAACTTCAGGTCATGATGCTTCGGCTCGGGGTCGCTCGGTGCTACCACCGTCTCCTGGTACAGCAACAAATCCCCCATCGCCAGCACCCGATCTACGAATGGAGCAGCCTTGGCGGTTAGGCTCAGAACCTCTGATATCTCCACCGAGCCAGTCACCGAGGGGTAGCCACTGTTAACATCATCAAGGTCAAAATCGTCGGGAAATGCGCGAGCCCCAGGATCAATGCCGTGGTGGCACCGTGCCTGAAGGACAAATGCGGTATCCACTCCACGATGGTGGGCGCCTCTTCCAGATAGCACCAAACTTTAGTCAGCCCCCCAGGAATAACTTCGGTGGGGGATATCCCTTGAAGAATGGCCTAGACGCATAGTGCCAAGGCGATGGCCGCGTTCACCACCACAGTCACACATTGTGAGGCAGTGTAGGTCTACACCACTGGATCGCTTTGACCTATCAAAGATGCATGTGAGGAATTCAGCGTCATTACGGACCACCCCGCTCAGGGACTCGCCGCATACAAGAAAGAGAAGAAGGGACACTTACCAAGGAGTTTACGGCAGTTCTCCATCACATGCATTTCAAGGGCACCAAGGTCACCTTGTAACCCAAGGATAACCAAGTCGGCAGCCTTCCGTTCCTCCTCTGCCACAACAACTACAACCTTGGCCCTCTCTCCAGAAGAGACCATCGATGCCTTCGCCTCCTCTAGTTCCTTCACCAACGAGTCGATCCGCCCTTGCGCTATGTCCAGTTCAGCAGCCGGGACATACCACTCCTGGGCCTTGGCAATGGTAGCCGGAAGACCATCTACAAAGAAATAGCAACAAAAGTCAGTCTCGTGTAAGCACTAGCGGCTCGCGCTCGCCAAGCGGAACAACAACTCACCAGCAGTTTCCTAGGGTCGTCGGTTGGTCTCCTGCGCCACACGCTGGTCACGCTCCAAGCGTTCCTTCGCGGCTTGCCGATCTGCCGATTCCCTCTACAGGCCCTGCAACCAGAATAAACATCTAGCGATTGGATGACCACAATTTTAAGTGCCTAGCCGCTGAAATTCAGCGACTAGACACACGAGGACTGGCGACTAGAAGAGTTTTCAGTGCCCAACCGCTGGAATTCAGTGATCAGGAACTCGGGGAATGGACATACCTGAATGGCGGCACCAAGCATGCCATGAAGTTGGTTGGCATCCGATGAAGGAACTACAAAGGACGTGTGCCCACGAAGAGGCCCAACGTCTCCATCAACAATCTCTAGAAACTACGGACACTAGTTTTCCACCGTGAACGGAAATCCCTTCGTCGGAGCGCTAGTCGTTGGTGCTAGTGGTTCCGTCAACGGAGGGCCCCGTCGCTAGCTCCGATTGGGCAGCCGCAACTTCCTCCACACGGGCAGCAAGGTCATTCCCCCCGCGACGTCCTCTGTTGCAGCATCAGCAAAGTCTCCTTTCTTCTTCTTCTTCTTCGCGCCTTCAGCGGGCGCGACCTCTGCAATAGGCTTCCTCTTCCTGGGGAGATCGGCCTCCTCTTTGGTGACGACTGGTGGAATTTTAGACACCATAGGGCAACCTATCTTCTTGGCGCCAGACCTACAGAATCACTAAGGTCAGCAAAGAAATCATGTAGGAAAACATCCAAGAATGGAAAAAGGAATGCTAGACTCACTTGGCGACCGGAAGAACACGTAGCCCCGTGCTAATGTGGGCGGGCTTATCCAGTTCCGGGCCCAGCTTGCGCGAGAGCCCCGTCTCAAACACACATGC
>OU342740.1:447312884-447462567 GCA_910589775.1 Avena eriantha
TTGTATGTGTGGTCTTTTCACAAACCACAGCTAGAGTCATTGCATGTCTGTTCCTTTCACAAACCACACATGGATCCACCAGTGACATTACATGTGTGTTCTTTTCATTAACCATAGCTAGAGTCATTGCATGTCTGTTCTTTCCACAAACCACATATGCATCCACTAGTGTGATTTCATGTGTGTTCTTTTCACACACCACAACTAGTCATTGCATGTGTGTTCTTTTCACAAACCACATAAGGATCCACCAGTGTCATTGGATGTGTGTTCTTTTCATTAACAACAGCTAGTCTCATTGCATGTCTGTTCTTTCCACAAACCACATATGGATCCACCTGTGTCACTGGATGTGTGTTCTTTTCACAAGCCATAGCTAGAGTCATTGCATGTGTGTTCTTCTCACAAACCACACCTGGATCCACCAGAGTTCATTGCATGTGTGTTCCTTTCATTAACCACAGCCAGAGGCATTGCATGTGTGTTCTTTTCATTAACAATAGCTAGAGTCATTGGATGTATGTTCTTTTCACAAACCACATGGATCCACCAGTGTTATTGCATGTGTGTTCTTTTCATTAACCACATCTAGAGTCATTGCATGTGTATTCTTTTCATTAACCACATCTAGAGTCATTTCATGTGTGTTCTTTTCACAATCCACATATGGATCCACTAGTGTCATTGCATGTCTGTTCTTTTCATTAACCATAGCTAGTGTCATTGGATGTATGTTCTTTCAACAAACCACATATGGATCCACAAGTGTCACTAGATGTGGGTTCTTTTCACAAACCACAACTAGAGTTATTGCATGTGTGTTCCTCTCACAAACCACATAAGGATCCACCAGTGTCATTGCATGCGTCTTCTTTTCATTAACCATAGCTAGAGTCATTGCATGTGTGTTATTCTCTCAAACCACATATGGATCCACCAGAGTTCATTTCATGTGTGTTCTTTTCGTTAACCACAGCCAGATTCATTAAATGTGTGTTTCTTTTCACAAACCACATGTGAATGCATCAGAGTCATTGCATGTCTGTTCTTTTCATTAACCACAACTAGTGTCATTGCATGTCTGTTCTTTCCACAAACCACATATGGATCAACCAGTGTCACTTGATGTGTGTTCTTTTCACAAACCACAGCTAGAGTCATTGCATTTCTATTCTTTTCAGAAACCACATATGGATCCACCCGTGTCATTGCATGTGTGTTCTTTTCACAAACCACAGCTAGAGTCATTGCATTTCTATTCTTTTCAGAAACCACATATGGATCCACCCGTGTCATTGCATGTGTGTTCTTTTCACAAACCACAGGTAGAGTCATTGCATGGCTGTTCTTTTCACAAACCACACATGGATCCACTAGTGTTATTGCATGTGTGTTCTTTTCACAAACCACAGCTAGAGTCATTGCTTGTGTGTTCTTTTCACAAACCACATATGGATCCACCAGTGTCATTGCATGTGTGTTCTTTTCACAGACCACAGCTAGAGTCATTGCATGTGTTTTTTTTACAAACCACATATGGATCCACCAGTGTCATTGCATGTGTGTTCTTTTTATTAACCATAGCTAGAGTCATTGCATGTGTGTTCTTCTCACAAACCACACATGGATCCACCAAGTTCATTGCATGTGTGTTCCTTTCATTAACCACAGCTAGTGTCACTGGATGTGTGTTCTTTTCACAAACCATAGCTAGAGTCATTGCATGTGTGTTCTTCTCACAAACCACATAAGGATCCACCAGTGTTATTGCATGTGTGTTCTTTTCACAAACCACATATGGATCCACCAGAATTAATTCCATGTGTGTTCTTTTCACAAACCACATATGGATCCACCAGTGTCATTGCATGTGTGTTCTTTTCACAAACAACAGCTAGAGTCATTGCATGCCTATTTGTTTCAAAAACCACACATGCATCACACCAGTGTCATTACATGTGTGTTCTTTTTATTAACCATAGCTAGAGTCATTGCATGTCTGTTCTTTCCACAAACCACATATGGATCCACCAGTGTCACTGGATGTGTGTTCTTTTCACAAAAAACAGCTAGAGTCATTGCATGTCTATTTGTTTCACAAACCACACATGGATCACACCAGTGTCATTACATGTGTGTTCTTTTCATTAACCATAGCTAGAGTCATTGCATGTCTGTTCTTTCAACAAACCACATATGGATCCACAGTGTCACTGGATGTGTGTTCTTTTCACAAACCACAGCTAGAGTTCATTGCATGTTTATTCTTTTCACAAACCACATATGGATCCACCAGTGTCATTGTATGTGTGGTCTTTTCACAAACCACAGCTAGAGTCATTGCATGTCTGTTCCTTTCACAAACCACACATGGATCCACCAGTGACATTACATGTGTGTTCTTTTCATTAACCATAGCTAGAGTCATTGCATGTCTGTTCTTTCCACAAACCACATATGCATCCACTAGTGTGATTTCATGTGTGTTCTTTTCACACACCACAACTAGTCATTGCATGTGTGTTCTTTTCACAAACCACATAAGGATCCACCAGTGTCATTGGATGTGTGTTCTTTTCATTAACAACAGCTAGTCTCATTGCATGTCTGTTCTTTCCACAAACCACATATGGATCCACCTGTGTCACTGGATGTGTGTTCTTTTCACAAGCCATAGCTAGAGTCATTGCATGTGTGTTCTTCTCACAAACCACACCTGGATCCACCAGAGTTCATTGCATGTGTGTTCCTTTCATTAACCACAGCCAGAGGCATTGCATGTGTGTTCTTTTCATTAACAATAGCTAGAGTCATTGGATGTATGTTCTTTTCACAAACCACATGGATCCACCAGTGTTATTGCATGTGTGTTCTTTTCATTAACCACATCTAGAGTCATTGCATGTGTATTCTTTTCATTAACCACATCTAGAGTCATTTCATGTGTGTTCTTTTCACAATCCACATATGGATCCACTAGTGTCATTGCATGTCTGTTCTTTTCATTAACCATAGCTAGTGTCATTGGATGTATGTTCTTTCAACAAACCACATATGGATCCACAAGTGTCACTAGATGTGGGTTCTTTTCACAAACCACAACTAGAGTTATTGCATGTGTGTTCCTCTCACAAACCACATAAGGATCCACCAGTGTCATTGCATGCGTCTTCTTTTCATTAACCATAGCTAGAGTCATTGCATGTGTGTTATTCTCTCAAACCACATATGGATCCACCAGAGTTCATTTCATGTGTGTTCTTTTCGTTAACCACAGCCAGATTCATTAAATGTGTGTTTCTTTTCACAAACCACATGTGAATGCATCAGAGTCATTGCATGTCTGTTCTTTTCATTAACCACAACTAGTGTCATTGCATGTCTGTTCTTTCCACAAACCACATATGGATCAACCAGTGTCACTTGATGTGTGTTCTTTTCACAAACCACAGCTAGAGTCATTGCATTTCTATTCTTTTCAGAAACCACATATGGATCCACCCGTGTCATTGCATGTGTGTTCTTTTCACAAACCACAGCTAGAGTCATTGCATTTCTATTCTTTTCAGAAACCACATATGGATCCACCCGTGTCATTGCATGTGTGTTCTTTTCACAAACCACAGGTAGAGTCATTGCATGGCTGTTCTTTTCACAAACCACACATGGATCCACTAGTGTTATTGCATGTGTGTTCTTTTCACAAACCACAGCTAGAGTCATTGCTTGTGTGTTCTTTTCACAAACCACATATGGATCCACCAGTGTCATTGCATGTGTGTTCTTTTCACAGACCACAGCTAGAGTCATTGCATGTGTTTTTTTTACAAACCACATATGGATCCACCAGTGTCATTGCATGTGTGTTCTTTTCACAAACCACAGCTAGAGTCATTGCATGTCTGTTCTTTCCACAAACCACATATGGATCCACCATTGTCACTGGATATGTGTTATTTTCACAAACCACAGCTAGAGTCATTGCATGTGTGTTTCACAACCCACAGCTTGATTCATTACATGTGTGTTCTTTTCACAAACCATATAAGGTTCCACCTGTGCCATTGGATGTGTGTTCTTTTCATTTACCACAGCTCGTGGCATTGCATGTCTGTTCTTTCCACAAATCACATAAGGATCCACCAGTGTCACTAGATGTGTGTTCTTTTCACAAACCACAGCTGGAGTCATTGCATGTGTGTTCTTCTCATAAACCACATAAAGATCCACCAGTGTCATTGCATGTGTGTTCTTTTCATTAACCATAGCTAGAGTCATTGCATGCGTGTTGTTCTCACAGACCACATATGGATCCACCAGAGTTCATTCCATGTGTGTTCTTTTCACAAACGACAGTTAGAGTCATTCCATGTCTGTTCTTTTCACAAACCACATATGGATCCATCACAGTCATTGCATGTCTGTTCTTTTCATTAACCACAGCTAGTGTCATTACATGTCTGTTATTTCCACAAACCACATATGGATCCACCGGTGTCACTGGATGTGTGTTCTTTTCACAAACCACAGGTAGAGTAATTGCATGTTTGTTCTTTTCACAAACCACATATGGATCCACGAGTGTCATTGCATGTGTGTTCTTTTCACAAACAACAGCTAGAGTCATTGCATGTATGTTCTTTACACAACCCTTACATGGATCCACCGGTGTCATTGCATGTGTGTTCTTTTCAAAAACCACAGCTAGAGTCATTGCATGTGTATTCTTTTCACAAACCACATATGGATCAACCAGTGTCATTGCATGCGTGTTCTTTTCACAAACCACAACTAGTGTCATTGCATGTTTGTTCTTTCCACAAACCACATATGGATCCACCAGTGTCACTGGAGGTGTGTTCTTTTCACAAACCACAACTCGAGTCATTGCATGTGTGTTCTTCTCACAAACCACATAAGGATCCACCAGTGTCATTGCATGTGTGTTCTTTTCCTTAACCATAGCTAGAGTCATTGCATGTTTGTTCTTCTCACAAACCACATATGGATCTACCAGAGTTAATTGCATGTGTGTTCTTTTCATTAACCACAGCTAGACTCATTGCATGTGTGTTCTTTTCACAAACCATAGCTAGAGTCATTGCATATGTGTTCTTTTCACAAACCACACATGGATCCACCACTGTCATTGCATGTGTGTTCTTTTCACAAACTATAGCTAGAGTCATTGCATGTCTGTTCTTTTCATTAACCATAGCTAGAGTCATTGCACGTGTGTTCTTCTCACAAACCACATATAGATTCACCAGAGTTCATTGCATGTGTGTTCTTTTCATTAACCACACCTAGAGTCATTGAATATGTGTTCTTTTCATAAAGCATATATGGTTCCATCAGAGTCATTGCATGTCTGTTCTTTTCATTAACCACAGGTAGTGTCATTGCATGTCTATTCTTTCCACAAACTAGATATGGCTCCACCGGTGTCACTAGAGATGTGTTATTTTCACAAACCACAGGTAGAGTCATTGCATGTCTATTCTTTTTACAAACCACATATGCATCCACTAGTGTCATTGCATGTGTGTTCTTTTCACAAACCATAGCTAGAGTCATTGCATCTGTGTTATTTTCACAAACCACACATGGATCCACTAGTGTCATTGCATGTGTGTTCTTTTCACAAACCACAGCTAGAGTCAAGGCATGTCTGTTCTTTTCACAAACCACACATGGATCCACCAATGTCATTGCATGTGTGTTCATTTCACAAACCACGGCTAGAGTCATTGCATTTCTGTTATTTTCACAAACCACATATGGATCCACCAGTCTCATTGCATGTGTGTTCTTTTCACAAACCACAGCTAGAGTCATTGCATGTCTGTTCTTTCCACAAACCACATATGGATCCACCATTGTCACTAGATGTGTGTTCTTTTCACAAACCACAGCTGGATTCATTGCATGTGCGTTCTTCTCACAAACCACATAAGGATCCACCAGTGTCATTGCATGTGTGTTCTTTTCATTAACCATAGCTAGAGTCATTGCACGTGTGTTCTTCTCACAAACCACATATAGATTCACCAGAGTTCATTGCATGTGCGTTCTTTTCATTAACCACATCTAGAGTCATTGAATATGTGTTCTTTTCATAAACCATATATGGATCCATCAAAGTCATTGCATGTCTGTTCTTTTCATTAACCACAGCTAGTGTCATTGCATGGCTGTTGTTTCCACAAAACAGATATGGCTCCACCGGTGTCACTGGATGTGTGTTCTTTTCACAAACCACAGCTAGAGTCATTGCATGTGTGTTCTTTTCACAAACCACATATGGATCCACCAGTGTCATTGCATGTGTGTTCTTTTCACAAACCATAGCTAGAGTCATTGCATCTGTGTTCTTTTCACAAACCACACATGGATCCACCAGTGTCATTGCATGTGTGTTCTTTTCACAAACCACAGCTAGAGTCATTGCATGTCTGTTCTTTTCACAAACCACACATGAATCCACCAGTGTCATTGCATGTGTGTTCATTTCACAAACCACAGCTAGAGTCAGTGCATGTGTGTTCTTTTCATAAACCACATATGGATCGACTAGTGTAATTGCATGAGTGTTCTTTTCACAAACCACAAACAGTGTCATTGCATGTGTGTTCTTCTCAAAAACCACATATGGATCCACCAGAGTTCATTGCATGTGTGTTCTTTTCATTAACCACAGCTAGAGTCATTGCATGTGTGTTCTTTTCACAAACCACATATGGATCCATCAGAGTCATTGCATGTCTGTTCTTTTCATTAACCATAGCCTTTGTTATTGCATGTATGTTCTTTCCACAAACCACATATGGATCCACCAGTGTCACTGGATATGTGTTATTTTCAAAAACTACATCTAGAGTCATTGCATGT
Organism: Avena eriantha; assembly: GCA_910589775.1. NCBI lineage: Eukaryota > Viridiplantae > Streptophyta > Magnoliopsida > Poales > Poaceae > Avena > Avena eriantha. The sequence continues at coordinate 447,319,776 of OU342740.1, forward strand.
ATGTTCTTATCACAAACCACATATGGATCCACCAGTCTCATTGCATGTGTTATCTTTTCACAAACCACAACTAGAGTCAGTGCATGTCTATTGTTTCCACAAACCACACATGGATCCACCAGTGTCATTGCATGTGTGTTCTTTTCACAAACCACAGCTAGAGTCATTGCATGTGTGTTCTTTTCACAAACCACATATGGATCTACCAGTGTCATTGCATGTGTGTTCTTTTCACAAACCATAGCTAGAATCATTGCATGTCTATTCTTTCCACAAACCACATATGGATCCACCAGTGTCACTGGATGTGTGTTCTTTTCACAAACCACACATGGATCCACCAGTGTGATTGCATGTGTGTTCTTCTCAAAAACCACATAAGGATCCACTAGTGCCATTGGATGTGTGTTCTTTTCACAAACCACATGGGCATGTGTGTTCTTCTAACAACCCACATATGGATCCACCAGAGTTCATTGCATGTTTGTTCTTTTTATAAACCACATATGGATCCACCAGTGTCATTGCATGTGTTTTTTCCATCACTCGATGTGTGTTCTTTTCAGAAACTACAACTAGAGTCATTGCATGTTTGTTCTTTTCACAAAACACATATGGATCCACCAGTGTCATTGCATGTGTGTTCTTTTCATTAACTATAGCTAGAGTCATTGCATGTCTGTTCTTTTCACAAACCACACATGGATCCACCAGTGTGATTGCATGTGTGTTCTTCTCACGAACCACACAAGGATCCACCAGTGTCGTTGGATGTGTGTTCTTTTCACAAACCACATGGATCCACCAGTGTTATTGCATGTGTGTTCTTCTAACAAACCACATCTAGAGTCATTGCATGTGTGTTGTTTTCATGAACCACAACTAGTGTCAGTGAATGTCTGTTCTTTCAGAAACTACACATGGATCCACCAGAGTTATTGTATTGCCTGTTCTTTTCACAATCCATAGTTAGAGTCATTGCAAGTGTGTTCTTTACACAATCCACATATGGATCCACTAGTGTCATAGCATGTGTGTTCTTCTCATAAACCACATATGGATCCTAATCTTAGGAGAGCCCTAACCTTAGCCCCCCAATGGTGGCCGTTAGACCGAGTCTTCTAGAAGGCACGCCCTAACACAGTTGTTCTGCATGATGATTGTTACCTACTGTTTGATCGGGGCGCTTGGACGATTGGGATGGTCTTCGTAAGAGCGATCCGCGAGTAGGCTGTCCTGCGACATGATTGACCATGCTTACTCCCCACTTGCTCTGGACAAACTGGCAACACCGGGTGCTCCCCTTCTGCTAGTGTCACGACTCACAAGTTCAGTGGGCCATATGCTAGTGTCACGTCCCCTTTACTTCTCTTCCTCTCCGTACTTATCTTCTTTCCCCTCAAAACCAATTTCCCCACTTCTCTCCCATCCTGCCATAGTCGCAAGCCGACGGCGCCTCCAACTATCTCTCCTGCAGCCCCAGTCCCCCCTCTCGCCATGTGTTCAAGGGGAGACGGTGAGGAAACGCGTCGTGATGACAGGGGCGGTGATTTCGATGTGGGTTGTCTCATCTCTATCTCTATCATCGGTGGCCAGTTATCTATTTTGAGCTACATCTACTCTGTTTACTCATGCATGTATGATGTGTTAGGCCAGCCAAACGATGTACGACTCCAACTATCACGGTTTAGCGGATGAAGATAATCCTCCGCTATGTAAACATGGATATGTGCCCGCTAAATTTGTAGCATTCGAAGAAAAAATGCAGGCAGGAGGTTTTTACGGTGTCAAGGACATCATGCAATGATGCAAGGCAGAAGTTGTGGTGTTGTAGAATGGGTAGATCCAGAGTGGCCCAAATCGATGCAGAAAACGTTGGACAAACTATGGGATATGACTGTTGAGTTGAAAGAATCCATAGTCAGCTCACTTCCTGACAGTGCTGAGATGAAGCTATGGGACCCAGTTGACATGAGAAAGCTTAACCGAGATCTCAGGAGGGTGCAAGACAAGGTTAGCAAAGTCGAGAAGGAGAGGAATGTGGTGTTGGCCTTGAAGGCTAAAGAAGAGCAAGAACTGAGTCAAGCAAGGAATGATCTTCACCAGGACAAAGTCCTGCAGTTCACAACTATGAGTATTGACAAGTGCATGAGGAAAAATGCAGAGAAACAATTGAAGCTGGGGAAGGAAGATGCTAAAAGGAAGGAGCAGACAATTCGATCCTTGCTCTCACAGGAAGATGTGCATCGGACTAAGATTAGGAAGATCAAGGAGATGTGTGATAACTAGTTCTATTTAGCTTGAGCTCTGTGCTTTTTTAAGTGGTAATAGTAGTACTTGTTGACCTAGAGGTCTAAACTCGTGGTCCCGGAGTCCTGGGATAAATAATTGGTCGCCCTTTACTCTGTCTTAACCTTGTATTACTTCCTCTTGTCTAATCATGGTGGTATTCTAACATTGGTGGTTTGTTTAAATGTAATCTATGTGGATTCTGCTGTATGCAAATGGCACAACCACAATTTATAAAGTGGAAGCACGTACACCCGATTACTACAGATCTGGGAGCTTCACTAGATGCAGGGGATGCAGAAGCAGGGAGGCGGTGAGATAGACGGGCTCAAGATTAGGCCAGAAAGTGGTACCGCTATCCTCATCATCTGGGCATTATTGGTCGCTATTGCTGTTTATGTTGCCATGTCGTTGTGCAGCAGCTGAAATAAGTTGCTGCTTCGTGGAGTGTAGCAGCTTAAATAATTTATTTTTGTGTCACTTACATTCCATCGAATTTGGAGACCTCCTGCCCCTCAACAATCGTGGAACCGGTGCTGCATGTTTTCATATAGTAGTGGCACGATCACAATTTCAGATTCAACTACTGACTCGGGCGTTTGCAAACCCTAAGTCGTGGTACATTTTACTCTGAGAACGTGGGTAGATTGTTTCGCCCCGCAAAGTTCCACACACAGAGCTCCAGAATTTAACCGAATTACATATATAGGTTCAAGTTAACACATTACTATGCATCGTCATTGGCAGCAGCCTTCTTCCCCAGCCTAGGTGCCAAGACTTCACGTCCACTAGATTCTTCATTTCCTGCCTTCTTCCTCTTCCTCGGTGCCAATTTTCTTAGCTTCATGTATTCTGCATCGTCGGGACAATCAGCACCAGAATCGTCTCCAACATCATCTTTCCACTCGTTTTTATTTTCTTCGGGTAGCAAAATGATTGACCCGACAGTCATGTTTCTAACCTTGCGGTGCTTCCTGTCAAAGAAACATGATTGTTGCATAACTACCCAATATCTACAGAGTAAATAAAACAAAAATTACAATTCAGCACAAACATGTGAACCCCAAGAGACTTTTGCTTACCAGGAGCTAATTCGGTTTGAGCGACCACCATGTCCAAGAATAGAAGGGTGACTCCCAGTTGCAGCAGCTTCCACATACAGTACATCACAATTCAACTCAAACATGCAAGCGAAGCATACCTTTTCATCAACCCAATTAGCAGACTGTCACACGTTAGAGGAACCATGATGCCACGTTCATCCATGAAGCTGAACTTTGCAGTTTGCTTCATCCATATTTCATCATGATTACACAGAGCAACAACCATATGAGAGATAGTACAGTTCTGCACATGCGCTTCTTCCATCGTGATACAATGGTGTCCATACCACTTGCCCTTCACCCTTGCTAATTTAGAGTCGTACCTGAAGAGGACTACCGTAACCAGGTAAGGGTGGTCCGTGGAGATCCCACTTGACAGAAAACTATGGACAAAATATGTTTGTTAACATTGGGCTAACAAAAAATTTAGGTTCAGTAGCCAGCTAGCAGTTATAATTAGTGCGAATAGAAAAGAGAAGGGTAGCTCACCCGCATGTAGCTAGAATTTCTTCTTCCTGGTAGTAGGATCTGCCATCCTCCGAGCTGCTCAGCTCGTCGGCGGCGGAGGCGGGCTAGAGCCTTGCAATGACAGCTACAACATGCGCCATTGGAGCTCGGGATCAGTGAATGAACGCAGCAACTGGGCACAACAACTTGGCGCTAGAAGTCAAATGTCTGAAGGGGTCGTTCTGCCTGGAGGGTGGATTTCAACACCGTCGGTGCTAGGAGAAAGGAGAGAATGGATTTGCGAAATTGGTCAACGCATCCAATCCACTTAGGTCCTCGATTTGCCTAAGAGGTTGCCACGTTGGCGCTCGTGTCACGAACAGATGACCGACAGGTGGGTCCCGACTGTCTACTTCATGGGGCAGTTTAACGGAATGTTTGAATTTGGCAGCGGTGAGATGAGTTGGCCTCGACATGGCCCCTCTCAGTAGTTGGCAGCCCAACTTTACGAAACTCGGCAATTACAGAGAACTTGGGTACCACGATGCACTCGCCCAGGAACTTTCAGGCCACAAACAAACAATCCCGTCTTGGGAGTAGCTTGAGTCGGTTACATATTAGGGTTTTACCCTTTAAACTTTCTATCTAAAGCTTGTTGTATCCTTCAAGGAATCGCCTTCTTGACGGGCCTGGGCCACTCGAATCTTTCCCCGAACCTTTCTTGAGCTTCGTCATCAGGTGTAGATCATTGCATGGGATTCTGCTGGGCCGGACCGAATATGCTAATGTTAGGCACCCGTAGGGCATACCCAAGTCAGTAGACCCCGAGTGTTCAGTCGAATTGCAGATTCGATTGGAGACTCTAGCCGAGTTGGTCTTTAGTAAGTTCTCTTTTTCTGTTGCGAAGTCTTTTGCGCTTGCTTTAGCCGGTTGTAAAATTTCCCTATTGTCGTCTACAACTCATTACCTTGAGTCGACCGACCAAGCTCTCGCTCGCGTGCCGGAGGAGGACGGGAATGATCTACACCCCAAGGAACTCGTGACGGTTGTGAGTGAGGAGGCCGACCGGCTGTGCCAAGCCAGCCTGGACATCTTCACATACCTCTAGCCCCTCGTCCCTGCGCCCGCCAACATCGATGACTTGGCTGCTGGACTCGAGACAACTCCTGATCTCATGGATACATCGCGGGAGTAGGCAGCGCGTGGGGGCATGGAGATGGTGCTCGCTCTGTTGAAGTCTTGGTATCTGGGTGCGGATCTCCGGAGCCTTGCTCGCGGATTCCACCAACGAACCATCTAAGAAGGTCTTCGCCAGGAGAACCCTGATATTCGCTCGTGCAGAGTTAAGATCACAAGCTGCATGCAGCTAGATTAGGACTTCAGCAACCCTGCTGGGAGGAAACGCACGAGTGGGTTCCGGTTCCAGTCGACCCGACTCTGCAGCCGGCCGCATCTCCGCCTCCGACGTCCTCCGATGCGGCAGCTTCCGACATTGCCTCCTCTAGCCAAACTACCACGGATACCTCTGCCCCCTCCATGGAGCCCCAAACCTGATTACTCGGGATGCCGAGTGTAGCTGTACCGTTTGAAACCCTTCCTTTATTTTGTTAGTTCTCGTGAACAACTATTTGGATGCCAAACTGTCATGGAAGCTTCGTCTTCTTTATTTTATGACACATCCCTTATGATGTTTTGTGTTTGAGACTTGTGTTTCTTGCCTCTAATTTTTCTGTCTATGTGTCTTTGTGTGGGGCAAGAGAGCGCGCCTGCTGGGTGTAGTCCCCGAGGTTTGGGTAGGTTGGACAATCCAGTCGAGTTGAAGCTCCTTTTTGCCTGCTGTTCTTCCGGTTGTGACCATCGTCTGGCTCAGGAACGTGGTGCGATTTTGATCCGTGCAAAACATAGACACAAGCAATAGTTTATGCGTTAGATATGTGCATATAGGGCATAGCTTTGTAGTTGTTTGAAATGTTAAGAAACATTGCCATTGCCCACTAGGCCAACAACTTTTGCCCTTTTCTTAGTGAGTATTGGACTTTTAAGCTATGACCTTGTCGGCTGCAAGCCGGGTTGCGGTCTGCAGCTGGAATCGAAGGGGTAGCTAGCAAGCATACTACATGATACTTCGGATTTCTGTTATCAATGTTGGGCGAGCGAGCGCAACCGAAACGTCTAGACATTTTTGTCGCCCTTGTAGTTTTTCGTGTAAGGGTCCTTAGCCTTTTGCTCTTGCCGAGCTAGAAGCCGGGTTGCGGTCTCCAGTCGGAACCAAAGAGTGGGCCCTTGGAGCTGCGTATAGTACTTGGCCATTTGGAAAACGCAGGCGTCTAGGCCAACCGGCGAGTCCCCAGGAGAGACTGCTGGAGCCGGAGTAGGAAGAACATAGGAAGAAAATGCCAAATGACCATGGAGTCCCCGAGACTATGTCGAGGCTCCTCAACTTTTTCATTTATGATACATGAAATTAAGATACATACACTTCTTGTTCAAGTGTAAAATGGAGGAAGCATGTTCGCATTCCAAGGGTGTTCGGTTTCCTCATCAGAATGGTCCACCTTGTTCTTAGCCGGCTGCTGGGCGTCGATGAGGTAGTACGAGTTGTTGTGTAGCGCCCGAATGATGATGAATCGCCCTTCCCAACGGGGAGACAACTTGTGCATTCCCTTGGTTCTCTGTACCAATCGCAGCACTAGGTCGCCCTCTATGAACAAGACGAGGCAAATCCAGATAGGGTAGTAGCAAAGTAGGTTATGCTGGTAGATGATGGATCTAGACAAGGCCAGCTCGCATGCTTCTTCAAGGAGGTTGACGCTGTCCTCGCGTGTTTCTTTTGCTTGTTGCTCTATGTACAACAGTTTGCGGGGTGCATCGAACTTGATGCTAGTTGGGAGTACTGCTTTTGCGCCGTAGACAAGGAAGAAAGGTGTGTAGCCAGGTTGACCAGTTAGGCGTGGTGCGCAAGATTCATAGCACAACATGCATCTCCTCTATCCATCATTTGGCAGATCTTGTGAGTGGCTCGATCAGTCGAGGTTTGATTCCAGCTAGGACAAGATTGTTCGCTTGCTCGCACAGCCCATTTGACTGGGGTGTGTGATGCATGTAAAATGCATACATGAACATTGTAGTTTGTTAACATGATTTCCCACATATTTCCATCATATATAATGTTATATCCCTGTTTTATATTGATTTTTGGGGATTTACCAATAATCCCCTTTATTTTGGCTATAACCCGGCAGGGCAGAAACATCATGTTTTCAATGTTTTTAGTGTTTCAGGACCTATACAAAGTCAAATGGACATGCACTTTTGGGAATGCCAATATTTATCCACGAGAAGCATCTAGAGCACAAGAATTCCACCAAGAGAGCCAGGAGGACCAAGAGAGCCCTGGTGGCGCGCCCAGCCCAGGTGGGCGCGCCACCCATGCTATCTCCCTCCTTAGTCGTCCGATCGCCTTAATTCTTACGCCCACTAAGTTCTCTTGACCTAAAAATCCCTATATAACGACCCGGCGTCCTCAAGATAGAAGCCACCAGAGACAAAAACACCACCAAACAGAGTCAGATCCAGCAAAGATTGGAGGGGGAAACTTTGCTAGAGCCACCTCCGGGGAGATCTCCAACATTTCTAGCATCATCACCATGATGAAGAGGGAGTAGTACACCTCCGGGCTATGGCTTTGTGGCAGTAGCTTGATCTATTTCTCTCTTGTTCTCCATAGATCTAGTACCAAATGAGCTACTCTACATGATTATTGTCATATTTGTAATTCCTATGTGGTGGATCTTTGTTCTATGATTTGATATTTGAGATAGGATTGTATTTTGTGTAAGATGTTTTAATACATGCATATGATGCACCCCATTCTTAGTTGCTTGTTTTGATCCAACTTGTATGCAAGAACTTGTATGGGGAGAAGTGTGTGTTAGATGGAGTAGCATGGTGGTAGAGATTGAATTGTGTCAAACAATATTCAAGATCTACTTTCGTTTTTACCTTTATTTTGCTGCCACACTAGGGATAAAAGGAAATCATGTGCTATAGTTATCATGTGACGGTGCGATGACCTTGTTAGATAAAGGTAGCATATTTTGTATTTCAAACAACATATAATATTGCTTAAAGCTATACTCTGATTTGTTCTTAATTCAATATTGTATGGAGATTTCCCTTTCTCGAGGAGTATAAGAGAGATATTTATTTCATCTCTAGTTAGATTGTGATGCCCATAATAATTCCTTTGTCAAGCACATATAGAATTTCCATGAATCATGATCATTGATGAATTGTTTTGTGATCACTACAACTTAAAAGGAGTATAGACAAGTGAACTCATGAACCCCGGTCCGATTTTTATCATAAGAAACACCTTTCCATTGCATCTACTATCCTTTTTATTTTCTGCAATATAATATTTAGAAAATACAAAAATACTTTCCTTACTTGCAATCACTCATAAAAACCCAAAAACAACTCTACTATCTTCCGTATCATGGAAACTTGCTACCATTCCACAAGCTAATGAGAACTTGGAGAAACAATAAGAGCCTAAAAGAAATCTTAGTGAACAAGTAGCTCACCATGCCACCATGATAAAAGAACTTCATAAGTCACTTTCATCTATAATTTCTTATATTAAAGGTTTACAAAACCAAGGACAAAGCTCTATCAAAACTCACTGAGAATCAAGCAACCTTGTTAAGTATGTCTGCAGGAAAACCACAAGGACCACCAGCTATAGGTGTGAATTCTATTAGTATCACAACTAGTACACCATCTTTGGAAGAAACTTATAATGAATTAATGAATTATACTGATTTTCTTGGACCACTAGTATCACAACTCAAGATCCAAGTGGTAGAAGAACGATTAAAAGATGATAGAGAAACTGATATTATTGAAAATGAGAAAGAACCAACAGATGATAAACAAGTAGAAGAAGTTAAAATGATAAGTAAAACAAAAGAACCTCTACTTGATCTACATAAATATAGCTTGCATGAACTCATTAACTTATCGCAAAAGTTTTCTAATGATCCATCTTTTAATGGTCATCAAGAAGGATTTGGTTCCTACCTAGCAAATTATGTTATAAAGGAAAATATTTAAAGATATAATAGAGAAGCTATGATACCACCTAAGCATGGGGATGTATGGATACCCAAGGTATTAATCACTACTGTAAAATAGACACAGCATGCTATTCTAGATTTAGGATCTAATGTCTCAGTTTTATCTAAAGATCTATATGATTTACTTGATTTGAAACCTATGGAAAAATGCTCTATAGATCTTTTACTTGCTGATGATTCAACTAAACATGCTCTAGGAAAAGTTCAAGATGTTATGGTTGAATTACATATGATATTTGTACTTGCTGATTTTATTGTCATGGATATGGGGAGCAATACCTCAAGTCCTATAATACTTGGTAGACCTTTCTTGTGAACCATAGATGCAGTCATTGATACAAAAAATGAAATACGAAGTTTGAATTTCCTCACAAGAAGTGTATGGAACACTTTCCAAGGAAGAAGTATGTAGCTAAGAAGCACAAGCTATCCCATGAATTCCATATCACCTAACCATTTAAGTAAAGACTAGTTATATGGCTATAAAAAAGCGCTTTGCGGGAGGCAACCGGTTATTTTATTTTGGATTTTTGTTTTGAAATCTTTCTGTAACAAGAGATTTTTTGTTTTTCTTTTATTTATGTAGTTTTTAATAAAGTACAAAGTGGAACCCATTTTGGATGTTTCAAAAGTTGCTAAACATATGGAGTAGCAAATTTCTGTAGAGCAGTTTTTAATGCGAGAATTTTCTGATTTTTTCTGTAATTCCGATTGCACTCATATTTATACAGAATTTACAAATTTTCATCCTCTATATGCAAAAAAATTGGCTACAATTTCTCAAATGTCTAAGTGGGCGAAAAAATTCGTTTTACTGCTGCTGAAAATCAAGTCAGATTATGCCATGTTTTGTTTTAACCATTTCCAAGTGTCCTAAAATGATTTGTATGAGTAATATTATATGATAGGGATATGTAGGAACATTATATGCTTGATGGAACATTTATAAAGAATTTTGTCTTTGATATATATGCAGCAACTATTATACTCTCGTGCCACTAATGTCACCACTCAGAAAAGAGATGGGAGAAAAAGTTTTGTGATGAAGTTTTTTGACAGGGAATAGAGGAACATCACACCAAGAGCAATCCAATGATGGTGAAAACAACAAGATTGGGGATGTCCAAGGCACACCACTGGACCTACTCAACTTTCGGTTTGCAAACCTCTAAACTTTGTTTTTTGAGCAACATAGAACTATCGTAGAAACTTGGGGCGTCTGTTTTGTCATTTTACTTTTGTTTTGCATTAAAAATACCACCACCACCATTGTTATAAATGTTTATGGTCAGCTACTGAAAATAAAATTTACCGTAATGAGATTAAAACTGAATAAGAATGCCATGGAATAAAAGAAAAGGGGAGATAAGCAAAAAGCTGAAATTCATGTCGTGTCTAGTTCTTAAGCTCAAGTGTTTTTATATGATGCATGATCTGCTTTATGCCTATTAATTTGTATCCTTTGCTTGTGCATATTTATGTTCAGTATTAAGAATCTAGGTGAGAAAATAAATGTTGACATTATGAACTAGATGGCACACTCTTTAGATCTCTTTTTGTTAAGCCTTTTTCTACACAAGCTAAGACTTGTTCCAAGCCCCTTAAAACTAGACTAGGCATATCCACCTATTTGTAGGAAAAGATAATTTCAAGTATAGTATGTATGTTAATCCTCCAAACATTTTAAAATCACCTTTTCATGTATTTTACATCCCATAAGAAAGTAAGGTTCGGGGTGATACCACTATGGAAACTTTTGTGCTTTACATATTATTAGTTGTTGTTGGCTAAACCATGCTAGCATGGCACAATATTTCAATGTTGAATGTTGATAATTAATCATGTTTAAGTTCTGCCTATGGATTGCATCGATGTTAAATAAAGTGTGCACACTAGAGTAGGCATTTTGAGAGAAAACGCTCCTGAACCGCTAGTCAAACCCATGCATGACATGGTGGAAACTTACAACATGATGATCCTTGTTGATATGATTCATATGTCTGTTTTTCTTGTTCTTCTGGAGTAGAGAAAGTGCTCCCTCCCACCTTGAACATAACCAAAGAATTATATTACCTCTTATGACTAAATTAATAAATAAAAAAATAAAAAAAAATGCAAAAATGGGGGCATATAGCTATATAGGGGCAAGAGGTACTTCAGTGATGCGGTTTTAGAGACCAACATGAGCATACAATGACATGACTAAGTTGAGTAGCATGAGGAGTGCAAAGTCATAGGTTAGGTGCATGAAACAATCAACTTGTAAGATGTTTAGCACATAAACCATATGAAGCTTTGAAATAAAAGATACTTGGAGCCCCATCCTTATTAGTATTGTTGACATGAATTACATAGCTCAAAATTCTAGTTTTATTCTTTATGGAGGATTAACATATGTATTCAATGCTTACTTTCGGTACAGGATGCAAAACATCTCAAGGGAAGACATAACACTAAGAAGTGAGTCTTCTAGTAAAGGGCATGAAACTAAGAAGTAGCCCAAAAATAAAGGCATGAAAACACCAATACCAATCATGAAAAGAGTCTCTTATTCTATAGGTTCATCAGAGTGTGCCTGAAGGTTTATTTTGTTCATCATTTGTTTTATCACACGATCGCTTATTGTTCAACATATTTATATATGTGTAAAAGATACATCTTAATAGTACACTTGCATATTATGTTTCATTGCAAGGAATTGAGCCTATGAACTCTACATGGTAATGAAGCAAGAAAGGTAACAAACTACAAAAGTCCATGTTTGGTTTTGTCACCTTCATGCTCAAGGACGAGCATAGGTTAAGCTTGGGGATGTTGATGCATGTAAAATGCATACATGAACTTTGTAGTTTGTTAACATGATTTCCCACATATTTGCATCATATATAATGTTATATCCCTATTTTATATTTATTTTTGGGGATTTACCAATGGTCCCATTTATTTTGGCTATAACCCGACAAGGCAAAAAAAACCTGTTTTCAATGTTTTGATGTTTCAGGACCTATACGAAGTCAAATGGACCTACACTTTTGGGAATTCCAATATTTATCCACGAGAAGCATCTGGAGCACAAGAATCTCACCAGGAGAGCCAGGAAACCAAAGATAGCCCTAGTGGCACGCTTAGCCCAGGTGGGGGCGCCACCCATGCTATATCCCTCCTCGGCCATCCGATCACCTTGATTCATTCACCCACTAAGTTCTCTTGACATAAAAATACCTATATAAGGACACCCCCCGGCATCCTCGAGACAGAAGCCACCAGAGACGAGAACACCACCAAATAGAGTTAGATCCAACGAAGATTGGAGGGGGAAACTCCACCAGAGCCACCTTTGGGGAGATCTCCACCCTCTCCAACATCTCCAACATCATCACCATGATGAAGAGGGAGTAGTACACCTCCGGGTTGTGGGTTTGTGGCAGTAGCTTGATCTATTTATCTCTTGTTCTGCATAGATCTAGTACCATATGAGCTGCTCTACATGATTATGGTCATATTTGTAATTCCTATGTGGTGGATCTTTGTTCTATGATTTGATATTTGAGATTGTATTCTATTTTGCGTAAGATGTTTTAATAGATGCATATCATGCATCCCATTCTTAATTTCTTGATTTGATCCAACTTGTATGGGGAGAAGTGTGTGTTAGATGGAGTAGCATGGTGGTAGACAATACTAGGGAAAAGCCTACTCGAGGCGCATATGAAAAGCCATTCGAGTCGCATTATATATGCACATCTAGCACCGCGACTCAAGTATTTGTTATACATATGCGAGGCGCATATCAATATGTGCCTCCTAATAAGTTTAAAGATGCGCCTCAAATAGAAATTTCAATTTTTTTTAAAAAGCTAGCTAGATCTGGCCGGAGGTGTGGGTCACCGAAGGAGGGCTAGGCTAGGTCATAGGTGGGTCGACGAAGGGTCTCGCCGGAGGAGAAGGAGGCCACCGCCGGAGGTGGATGAGGGGGTCGCCGGAGTAAGAGGTAGCCGTGGTGGTTGTCGTTGTCGGAGGAGGAGCTCACCGAGGTAAAGGATGAGGAGCTACCCGGGGTAGAGGAGGACGAGCAGCTCACCAGGGTGGTCATCATCATCGTCGTCGGAGGACTCGCTCACCAGGGTGGAGGAGGAGGAGGGAGGAGCTCACTAGGGTGGAGGAGGAGGAGGAGGGAGGTGCTCACCGGGTGGAGGAGGAGGGGCTCACCAGCTGTGGAGGAGGAGGAGGGAGGAGCTCAATGAGTGGAGGAGAAGGAAGAGGGAGGAGAAGGGGAGGAAGAAGGGGAGAAGGAGAGAAAAAGTGGAGGGAGGAGAAGTGTGGAGGAGAGGAAGAGAAGTAAAGGAGAAAAGAGAGGGAGAAGGAGCACCGATGGGATTCAAATTTCCCCCTTTTTTGCAGAAAAAAACTTCTTTTTGCCATAACTTGTTACTCTTTTCAAATTTGGGGAATCTGTAAAATCTTCAATGGCTTCTAGCGGCTGAAATCAAGTAGGAAATTTCAAGGCGATCATTTTCATATATTAAACTTTTTTCTGACATCGTATGCAAAAGTTATGGACATTTTACCGTTCCATGACCTTTTTTTGCAAAATATATCGAAATTCATGTTTTTCAATTTTGTCTACTACTATACGCTAAAATATAACTATATCTCAAAGGAATTATTTTTGAAGTTTTTATCATTTTTGTTTACTTTTTACAAAACTTAAAAGGCCATCCGGGGGGAGGGTGGGATCTGTTTACTCGTGGCGCATCCCATTCAATATGTGCCTCCTATATTCATAAAATACCTGAGGTGTGCCTCGTGTGTCTGGCACCTGCCATCCTCCAGGCCTACATAACATACTTGAGGTGCATGTCACAGTGATGCACCTCCAATATTGAAAAATACTTGAGGCGCATATCTGCTGGTGCACCTCCTATATTGTGGCACCTACCACCACTAGACCCACCCACCTTACTCGAGGCGCATTTGCTCCATATGCGCCTCAAGTAGTTGAACTACTCGAGGCTACTCAGGGCGATTATGGACCAGATGCGCCTCAAGTAAAGGGGTAACCAGATATGGTCCGTACATGCGATATAGGAGACACATCTCTCAAGAATGCGCCTCTAGTATTAATATATAGGAGTCGCACCGTTTATACATGCGCCTTGTATATTTAGTGGAGGCGCATGTTTGAGGGATGCACCTCCTTTAAGCATGTTTCCTATAGGATTTTCTCTAGTAGTGAGAGATTGACCTTGTTAGATTAAGATCTACTTTGGTTCTTACCTTTCTTTTGCTGCCTCACTAGGGATAAAGTGAAATCATGTGCTATTGTTATCATGTGACAGTGTGATGACCTTGTTAGATCAAGGTATCATATTTTGTATTTCAAACATCATATAGTATTGCTTAAAGTTATACTATGATACGTGCTTAATTCAAGATTGTATGGAGATTTCCCTTTCTGGAGGAGTATAAGAGAGAGATGTATTCCATTTCTATGTTAGAATGTGATGCCCATATTAATTCCTTTATCCACGCAAATGTGTGAAGGCCCCTTTGGTGAAGTTTGTACCATTATCGGTGATGATGCTTTGGGGGTAGCTAAAGCGGTTAATGATGTCCGTGAAGAACTTGATCACTGTGGCTCCATCCAGCTTCTTGATGGGCTTCGCCTCAATCCTCTTGGTAAACTTGTCCACTTCCACCAGTAGATGTGTCATGCCGGATCGCACTGTTTTGAGGGTGTCGGCCATGTCCAGCCCCCAGACGGCAAACAACCAGGTAATGGGGATCGTCTTGAGTGCCACAGCCGGAGTGTGCTTTTGTTGACTGAAAGGTTGGCAACCATTAGCCCTTGACGATGGCTGGTGGCTGCACTCTCCTTGGTGGATTACCACCAGTAGTCCGATTCCTTCATCTTATCTTACACACCACTGATAGATGCCCCCAACACTGCGCTTATACGGCTCGTTGTTGATGATGGTATATGCACTTGCTCTACGCTTGTCCTATCGTGCTGCCACTTCCTCGTTGGGGAGCTCGCCCTTGGTCAGGTAATCCATGAAGGGCTTGGCCCAAGCAGGATTTTCCTGGATAGTGTATACAGTTTGCATGATCACCTTGATTTCCTCACAGAGAACTGGATCTGGCTCGTCGGGCGGCCTGTCGGGTGGAAATTTGGAGCTGGCAGTCCCCGGGCTGCTAGAGCCGGTTTGGGGTGTCGTGGACTTTGACCCAACAGTCCTCGGGTCATTCGTGGTGATCTCCGGGTCGATGGAGCCGGTAGTGCCTGAGACCACGTCTAGGACGATGGAGTCTGATTCCGGAAATGGCGTGATGGATGCCTTGCTTAGGTGCTCAAGGGAGAATCCAGGCGGAATTGCTTGTCTTGTTGAGCCATCTCGAACGAGTGTGTCGGCGGCCTTGTTCTTGGCTCGAGGAACATGATGGAACTCGCACCCTTAGAAGTAGGCGCATAGCTTCTGTACGAACAAGCGATACAGGGCCATGTTTGTGTCCTTGGCGTCCCAATTGCCTGAACCTTGCTGCACCACCATGTCCGAGTCGCTGAACCAAAGGATCCTTTGGATGCCAATTTATTTTGCCATCTTTAGACCATAGATGAGCGCTTCATACTCAGCGATGTTGTTTGATGCCTTGAAGTGTATCTGTAGTTTGTACTCCAGCCGGTCTCCTTTTGGAGAGGTTATGTTGATGCCAGCTCCGATCCTTCCGCACATCTTGGAGCCATCGAAATGTAGCTTCCAGTGCATGGAGTTGGGAAATGGCGGCATCTACTAGGTTTCTGCCCAATCGACAAGGAAGTCGACCAACGCTTGAGACTTGATCCAAGTTCTTGCTCGTACTGGATGTTGTGAGCGGCAAGCTCTATTGCCCATTTCGCCACTCGTCCCGTGGCATCCTTGTTGCAGATGATTTCCGAGAGTGGTGCTAGTGCCACTACCCGGATGGAGTGCTCTTGGAAGTAGTGCCTTAGTTTCTTGGAAGCCATGTACACGTCGTACACCAGCTTCTGGTAGTCGGGATAGTTCTTCTTCAAGAGCAAGATCACCTCACTCAAGTAGTACACCGGGCACTGAACCGTATGCACCTTTCCTTCTATGGCCTCTCCACCACGAGCACGACACTGACGACCCGGTTGGTGGCTGCGATGTACATTAACATAGGCTCTTTTGCAGAGAGGAGAGCATGCACTTAAGGTCGTGGAAGGCTTCATCCGCTTGGGCCATCCAGACGAACTTGTCCATTTTCTTCATGAGCTGGTACAAGGGGAGTGCTTTCTCGCCCAGTCGGCTGACGAACCGGCTGAGGGAGGCAAGACATCCGGTGAACTTCTGCATGTCGTGTAGATTTTGTGGTGGTTGCATACACTCAATTTCACCTATCTTATTTGGGTTGGCCTCTGTCTCTCATTTTGAGACAAGGAAATCGAGGTGCTTCCCGGCTAGAACACCGAGCACGCATTTCTCTGGGTTCAGCTTCATCTGGAATCGGCAGAGGTTGGCGAATGTTTCCTTGAGGTCCTCCAGGAGCGTGCGATGCTCTTTTCTCTTGACCACCACATCGTCGACATAGGTGTGTACGTTTCTACCAATTTGCATCTGCAAGCATTTCTACAAGCAGCTCTAGTAAGTTGCACCTGCATTTTTCAGTCCGAAGGGCATAGTGGTGTAGAAGTAAGCCCCATACGGGGTTATGAATGATGTCTTTATTTGATCAGTTACATTCAGCTTGATCTAGTGGTGGCCCAAGTAGGCATCCAGGAAAGACAACAGGTCACAGCCGTCCGTGGAATCAATCACTTGATCTATCCGCGGCAGGGCGAATGGATATTTGGGGCGGGCCTTGTTGAGACTGGTGTAGTCCACGCACATGCGCCATGTCTTGTTCTTCTATGATGCTTAGGTCAGCCTCGTTGAGCAGGATCTTCTTTGTGCCCTTGGATGGCTTGAACTGTGCCTCTCTGGCTGGCTTTGGCTCGCCAGCTGGCATGTCCGCCTGTAGGGCTGCCACGTTCTGCATGATGATGCGCTCCTCTTCTGCAATGATCATGGCCTCAGCTAGCTTGGATCCCTTAGTGGCGCACTCCATTGATCATTTGTAGCAACTGGCCACGGTGATCACTCCCTTGGGCCTGAGAAGCTTCATATTTAGATACGCATAATGCGGTATCGCCATGAACTTGGTGAGTGTTGGGTGCCTGAGGATGGCGTGGTATGCGCTGGAGAGGTTAACCACCTCGAACTAGATGGGTTCGCGGCGGAAGTTACCCTCTGTGCTGAAGATAATGTCTAGCCAGATCTTGCCGATTGGTGAGTGTGATGGACCCGGGATAGCTCCATGGAAGGAGGTGCTAGAATCTTGGAGCCGGGACCCACTGATGCCGAGCCGGTCTAGCGAGCTGTGGTACAGGAGGTTGATGTTGTTGCCTCCGTCGACGAGGACGCGTGACAATCTACAGGAGTGCTTCTTAGAGATGATGATGGGGTCTAGGACCATCGCGTAGCTGTCTGGGTTGGGCAATACAGCCGGCTGGTCCTTCCTGCTCCATGTGATTTCCTTCTCGGACCAGTTCAGGTACTAAGGGATGGGAGGGACAATGGCGTTCACCTCTGCCTTGCGGTGCCTCTTGGTATGATTGGTTTCCGGCTCGGTGACAAAGATGTGGTAGTTGCCCACTGGTCGAGGGTAGTCACCATCATCATCATCCCAGTGTTGATGGCACTCTCGTTTGTCCTGTGGCCGACCGGTTGGAGGAGGCGAGGGCTGGGGTGGTGGTAGTCCCCCAGGTTCAGCCATCTTTTTCGCCCAACTGCACTAGCGGTTGTGTGATTTGCTGGCTTATTGTCGCCACTATGGAGCTTGCATGGCCTATCAAGCATTGACTCGATGGTGTACTTGGGCCGCGAGGGCCTGTCATCGGGCCTCTTCCTGCGACTGCCTCCTGTAGTCGGATCCTCGTGGACTACTGCCACCTGCTTGGTGTTGTACTGGTTATCCAGTTGTTCGTCTTTCCTCTTGCCGTGACGGCTGTCATGGCCATGCCGCCTAGAGTGGTGATGCTCACCTAGCTGGCGCCGGTCTGCGGGGTCATTCGTGATGATTTACCCTTGGTCATCCACCACAATGGGTTTCTTCATTATTGAGTTGGTCGCGGCGTACTTGTCCGCGATGGCCACGTCCTGAGCCATGGTCTGGGGGTCTGCCCGGCTAAGCTTGTTCTTGAGCATGGTGCCATCTCGGCAGCCGTTGGTGAAGAAATCGATTGCCTGATGCTCTCGCACTCCCTCACAGGAGTTGTGCATGCTTGTCTATCGGGTGAGGTAGGCTCGATCCGACTCGTCCTTGCCCTGAACACAGAGAGCGAGCTCGCGGGGCCTACCCGGCCGCTTGTAGGTGTTGGTGAAGTTGCGGACGAATGCTTCCTCGAAGTCCAGCCACGCGTTGATGCTGTTGTCGGGGAGGCTGTTGAGCCATGTTCTTGCCGAGTCGAGGAGCATAAGCGGGATGTAGCGCACGACCACATGGCGGTTGCTATTTGCGATGTCTACCACGGTGACATAGTCCACCAGCCAGTCCTCCGGCTTGACGGTGCCATTATAGTTTGGTGTGTCTCTAGGGGGCAAATGTCCCTTTGGAAACGGTTCGTTCCGGATGCGCGGACCGAAGCACTTTGGGTCGGTCGGGCTTTCTTCTTCCACCGCGTACAACTGCACTAGGAGGTCGATGCGCGCGCGTGTCTATAGCCGGCTCTCTAGGACCAAGTCGCTCTGATAGGCGGGTCAAGGGGGGACCTTGGCTCCCACCGGCTCCATCATCATGCGCTCAATGTCGTGGTCCTTGGCCGGCCACGCCGGCTGAAGCGGTTGGGGTGCGGTTCTTGCTGGTGACCGTGGCCTCATTGTGTTGGCCACGACTGCCTAATCCACCACGCGGTCGACTGTTTTGTCTTTGCGCACTAGGCGAAGAGGCCTGACGATGTTTGCTCCCTCCTGGATCCTCCAGGTCCACTATTCGGTGAGGGATCAGATCTCTGATGTTGCCCCCTGGCGTGGGGATCCCTTGGCCTGCTGCTTGTTGGCGGTGGCAACGAGGAGCTGGACGTGCTCTTGCTGGCAATGGAGTTCTTTGCCCTCGAGGTGGCTCAGCTTCATGGCATCCGCCTCTGCCGCTCTCATGTTCTTTGCAGGAGTGTTGTGAACCAGCTAAACCTCGGGAGTGCATGGGTCAGCAGCACGGTCTAGCTTTGAGCCTAGGTCGCGGCCTCGGAATTGGAGTTGCCGGTTGAAGCCGTGGGCGGTGTTGTACTCGTGCATGGTTGCGTTCAGTCGGCACTATGCGGCCGCGACCTTGTTTGCCTCGTCCAGGAGCTTCTGACGAGTAGCTTCCAGCATGGCCGTAGCGGTGGCCGGATCTTCATCATGGGCGATAGGGTCACGGAGGTGCTGGATGGAGGCGATTAGTGGATCTTGGTCTTGTTCGCGCATGGCGCCATTGCCTCCTTCCCGACACTCTAGGGGTAGGTGGCGGTTCTCGTCTGAGCCAGCCATCATGACATCGATGCTGCTGCTGGCTGCGGTGACACGGGAAGCTACGAAGCCACGCGGTGTCTCGGAGACCATAACGATCCCGTGAGGGAAGGCCTCAGCGACGGTGGCGATGTAGACGCAGTGGTTCCCGATGTGGAAGACGGAGCCGTCGACGGGAAATGTTTCCCCGGCGAAGCAGGATGCGTTGTCGATGATGCAGTCCAAGGTGCCGAGAGTGAGAACAAGCCAGGAGGTGCCTCGCTCACTAGCGATGAGCGAAAGTACCATGCGGAAGATGATCCCATCCGAAGCGTTGTGCCCCACGGTGGGCGCCAACTGTCGGGGTGTGGAACATGGCAGTACCATCGGGGATGGCTTAAGAGGGACATTCAGGATGCAATCGGTGGCTCACGTGACGGGTTGGATACACGAACTGCAAACACAGCGATGTACCCAGCTTCGGGGCCCTCACGGCGAGGTAACACCCCTACTCCTACAAGGATCTACTATATGCGGGGCGAATGCCCAATACAATTGCTCCTGGAGCTGTTTCCTTAGCTCGTATCGAGAGTTAGAGCAAGAAGATGAACTAGAGTGTACTCGGCTGAATCTGAACTTACCTAGAACCCTAGCTCTACCCTCCCTTATATGCTGGCTAGGAGAGGTAGGTTACAATGTGGGCTCTAGAGTTTACTATTTAGGCTTTGGGTTTACAAAGCGGGCCGGCTGCAGGGCCCAGCCGGTGGACCAGGACCCAGTCAGCCTCGCAGTACAGGGGGACAACACTACAGTGTCATAAGTGCCACTCTTTAGGCACCATCCTTCCCTTTAACGGTCAGTCGGAGCTTTAGCGGTTCGCCGACAGCGCTATGCTCAACTTCCTTCTTTATCATGCGTGGTGTAGTTGTCTGGTAGCGGCGGCAGGGCGGCGTGCTAGCCCTATCTGGTGATGCGAGGAGCCAGAGGTGTGCTCTGTAAGGAGCGTCACCCCCTCCGTATCTCGCCACCGTATCCGAGGAAGGCTAGGTGGGAGCGGCCATCTAGCCGGTCTTTTCGTCATTCGGCTAGACGGGCCAGCTGGAAAATCTTGAGCTCCAGCTGGCTGGAGCAGTCCACCCAGCTGGGGACCCTTTGTCTTGCGGCCAGCCAACTAGTTACTCTTGGAGCCAGCCAGATTAGGCCTGGCTTACTCTACCCGAGGTTCATGATGGGTTCGTAGCATGGAAAACAATGATTTTCTACCGCAAGAACGAACAAAACCCAGATCTAATCTAGATAAAAGCCAAGATCTAATCTATTAGACATGTGCAACGAGATAGATCTGTACTAACCCATGTAGATCCGAAAGCGTTACGAGATTGGATCTCGTGGTTGATGTAGTCGATCACTTGCCGATCTCAAGATCGAGTGGACGATCCTTCCGGCGCCGCGTTCCGGCAGCACTTCCGCAGTCGGTCACACATGCGGAGTCGAAGCAGACCTTCCTCTCCTCATTCCAGCGAGCAGCGGAGGTAGTAGATCTTCTCCATGGAATCCCAGTAGCACGACGGCGTGGTGTTGGTGGTGTAGTAGAGAATTCTGCAGGGCTTCGCCTATGCCTGAGCAGAAGAAAGGAGGAGGATGGAGGCGGCTAGGATTGGAGTTGTGGAGTAGGGCCAGGGGTGGCGCCCCCACCCCTCTATTTAAAGGGGGAGGCGCCATGGGGAGGTGGAGTCCTTGTAGGACTCCCCTCTCCCTTGGCCGGCAGATTGGGAGGGGGGAGGAGTCCTCCTCCCCAACGACTCCTTGTCTTGCCCCATAAGGACTCCTTGATCCCTTTCTTGGTTTTCAAGCAAACTCCAAGAAATCTTCCAAAACCTTCCGGAACATTCCGAAACCTTCTAGAATCCTCATACAAATACTCCGGAACATTTCCTAACTCAGAAAATGATCCCCAATATATGAATCTTATTCTCCGGACAATTTAGGATCTCCTCGTGATGTCGCGGATCCAATCTGAGACTCCGAACAACAATCGGTCTCCAACGCACATTCCATATCTACTTAAAACAACTTCGAACCTTAAGTGTGTCACCCTACGGTTCGTGAATATGCAGACATGATGAAGACACCTCTCCGATCAATAACCATCAGCGGGATCTAGAGATCCATAACGGCTCCCACATACTCAACGATGACTTCGTGGTCGATAGAACCATTAACATAGGAAACCAATTCCCTTTGTCACGCGATACTATACTTATCTGAGGTTTGATCGTCGGTATCTCCATACCTAGTTCTACCTCGTTACTGATAAGTACTCTTTACTCGTTCCATGTTTTGTCATCCCTTATGACCCAGTCACATGCTTGCAAGCTAACTAGATGACATTCCACCGAGAGGGCCCAGAGCATATCTATCCATCATATGGATGGACAAATCCCAATCTTGGTCCATGCGCTTCAACACATACTTTCAGAATACCCAATGACACCTTTATAACCACCCAGTTACGAAGCGGTGTTTGATGTCATCAAAGTACCCATCCGGTGGTGGTGATTAACACAACCTCATGGTTGAAGGATTAGGTTACTATGCATTTAAAAGCTTATACCAATACGAACTTAATGACTTGATCTTATACTACGCTTACTATGGGTGTGTGTCCATCACATCATTCTCCTAATGATATGATCTTGTTATTAACGACATCCGATGTCCATGATCAGGAAACCATGATCATCCATTAATGAACAAGCTAGTTTAACAAGAGGCTTACTAGGGACTCTTTTATGTTTACAAAACACACAAGTATTAATGTTTCTGGTTAATACAATTATAGATGGGATGTAAACATTTATCATAAACATAAAGATATAATAATAACCACTTTATTATTGCCTCTTGGGCATATCTCCAACAGTCTCCCACTTGCACTAGAGTCAATAATCTAGTTAAAAAACTTGTGCATTCAACACCTATGGCTTTCTAGTGTTGTATAGACACTATTGCTAGTGGTAAACATAATCTTCGGATTTGACACTTCCAGGTCCGTGTGTATTTGCATGTCCTTGCGTCTCTACGCATTACTCATTCTCCAATGAGATGGCATTGTATAAATCTGGTCCTTTGGTGAGACCTTTAGTTTCTTGGGATTAAATCATGTTGATACAATTGTCGTACAATGTATCTTCATAGTATTATCCCGCTATGAACCATGCCTAGTTTGATAACAACCTACTTAACACAAATGCCCTCCTTTGCTGCTACTATAGCAGTTATATACTTAGCCTTTTGTTGTAGTATCCGTCACAATATCTCAACTTTGGAACTCATCCAAATCCATCATGGAACATCCTTTCCATTATATTGTGCCACCCATAGTCTAAATTGAGATAAATTTAATTTGTATCTTGTGAAAAAACTAGTATCAATGTAACACTTTACAACGAACTACCTTTAACTATTTGTCACTTATACATGATATATTCTTAGTTCTTCCAAAGCTAATAAGAATATCTTTACTATTGTCCAATGATCATCTTATGAATCATTCTGGTATATGCTCATAACATTTAGAGCATAGGACATATCTGGATGTGTACGTCTCAAAGAATGATTGATCAAAATATTCTTGTGATTTCACCAAGTGTCAAAACACTTGAATCTCGTGTCAACACACTTGAATCTTGATTTAGTCCTTTCCGTGCGTCAAGAACCTTTCTTGTTGTTTCCATATTGAACTCATTCAACATCTCATCTATGTACATTTGGCAAAACCATATTAGCGCCTCAATCTATTCATATAGACATTGATGCCTAATTCTTGGGTTATGCCTAAGTCTTTCATCGAAATGAAATTCTTAACCTGTGTCAATAAAAGATACATCATTTCTAATCAACAATATGTCTTTCACATAATGTATTAGAAATATGTCTTAGTGCTCCCACTTAATTTCTTGCAAAATGCAAACATCTTCATCGTCTCTGATGAAATTAAACCTTTTAACGGTTTCATCACGGTGAAGATTCCAACTCCGCGATGCTCACTTCAACCATTGAAGTTTTGCATACTCTTTTAGCATCCTTTTAATTTAACAAAACCCTTTGGATCATGTCATGTACACGTCCTAGGTAACCATTCTATTAGAAGAACTTTTTTTTGTTCAACTACCATATACCAAAATATATGTAGTGGTTGCTACATTAATCCGTCCAGACTAAATATCGCTATGAAAGATCAAATCTTATCATAGTCAATTCCTTGAACATTGTCGTAAACTCTTTCCGACATGTCGACTATTCCATAGATTTGAAACATCCATGCCTATTTCTTTATAGATCCAAACACGACCGATAGGCTTCATGCCTTTCCGGAGGGTCTTCTAAGTTCCGAAACTTGATTTCTCGTGTATGGATACTATCACGGATTCCATGACTTCTAGTCATTTTATGGAGTCAGGGCCCATCATCGCTTCTTTGCATGTAGTCGGTTCATCATTGTCAAAACAATAAAGACTTGTTTATCAAATCTTACTATTTGATTCTTACCGACCCACACGGTTCTATAGGAACTCTAATCTCCGAGATCACACCTTTTGTAATCACGAGAGCCATGAGCCTTGTGGTCGCCACCGGGACACTTTCCGGCGCTGCGCTACTTAGCACATATAGCTAAGGTTCAACAACCTTATCAAAGTTCTATTGTCCTCCCACTTAACTTTTCACGAAAAATTCCTTCTCAAGAAACTTGACGTTCCAAGCGACAAACTCTTTTGTCCTCGACGTTATGGAGAAATTCCCAACAAATTCTTTGGAATAACCTACAAAGACGTGCTTATCTGACTTTGGTTGTAAACATTTTACTTATGCATAGCATACCAAAATTTAAGAAAAGACAATTCGGGTTTTATCCCAAACCATAACTCATATGGTGTCATTTCAACGGATCACGATGGAGCTCTTTTCAGTGTAAAAGCGGTAGTCACTAAAGCTTTAATCTTTAAAATACAATGGCAGTTTTATAAATGACACCTTTGATCTTACCATGTAAAACAAGGTTTCATTACATATCTCGAACACTTCATACTCCTATGGTGTTTTGGGAAATGCAAATCCATGGAACGATTCCTCAAATCTTAGGTGTTTTGCTAAACTTGTAACTCAAACATCTTTCTTTATGATCCAATCATAAACTCTTTTATTTTTCTTGTTACAATGATTTTACACTTCATCTTGAAAGTCTTTGAACATTTTTCAAATGTTTCAAACTTCTTCCTTATTGAGTAAGTATATACATATACTCACTCAAATCTTCGGAGAAAGCATATGAAGTTGAAATCCATCACCCACGACGACACATAATGGACTATATACATCAATATGTACAAATTCCAATCAGTTAGTCGTCCGTTCCTCTTTTGGCCTACGAACGGAGTTTTAATTATCTCCAGGAAAGTATCACAAGCGTCATTTGATCCAAATCAAAGACTCCAAAAATCCATCAACATGGAGTTTCTTCATGTCTCCCTTTCAATATAATTTAAACGACGATGTCACTTCGCAAGTGATCTTTCAATCATTTGTCTTGCGACATTTTAGCATTAGTTTTATGGTCGTTATTTCTCCTACCGGACTTGTATATTATCCATCTATTATGGAATACGGTAATTATTTGAACAACCTTTTGTCGTCATAATACCTGATCAAAATAACAATTATTGAAACAAATCTTGAAGGCAAGCTTTGATGTTAACGAGCACCACAACAACCCTTTGTTTGTTTTCGATGAACATCATCACATTTTCTCTTGCTAGTTACTTAGGCCATTGCAATTCATGAATTGTGTTGTCCTGTATGACACTTCATACCAACCAATTCGGTATCCAATACCGGAGAACCACATTGTTTAACAAGCAAGGAATACAACCATAACATGTATATCTTCTATATGCCTAAGTTGGACATCTCCAACCTTTTATTTTTCTGCCAAATATTTTATAGATTCTCTTTCAGCAATTCCTTTTCTTTTAAAAGAATCTATCAACATCAATAGTGATGTCATTCACATGACACATAGTACAAAGTGTGTATAGTCAAATACCAATACCTTTGGACTTGCACTTTGAAGTGGATCACCTTCATCAAATGTTTGGCATTCTTTCAAAATTCCATTCTTTAGTAATCTTTTAGTGTAGTAAACATTTTACTTACATCTTCTATTCATCCTTATCATGACAACTTTCATGATCAAGCTGCTATAGGTTATAAAGGTGAATTGCGAGTATAATGTTCTTTTTCAAAACCTTTTGGAGGATTAGGACGACTAGCGTCTCCAACCTTCACAAATTCTCATCAAATATGAGGACGTATACTCTATCATGTTGTAACCAACACATTGTTTTAGATATCGCAATACCTTTCACATATGATGGTTTCTGAAACATTTCTTTCAGCTCTTAGATAAACTTGATATTAAAAACAATCTTTTGAGTATCAAGAATCATGGAGGCAAACATGATACTTTAGATACTAACATTGGAATTCTTACTCTTGATTTAATACTACTTATTAAACTTCATGGAGTAAATAGCGTTTGCTGAAAGTTTGCAATAGGACTTATAAACTTTAAATTGACATTCAAAACAATACGATACCAGTTCGTAAAGTAAATATCCAGAATTTCTATAGTTCCACTATCTCAACTATAACTAAGCGTAAGGTGGTGAACGGATGCCAATGACTACAACAAACTATGAAAATTCACTTTGATTGTGTTTATGATAAATTGAGTTCGACTAATCCAAATTACAAATGAACTCCCACTCAAAACAACATCCCTCGAGTTGTTTTAGTGATTACACGAACCAAATCCACTACACCAAGTCCGATCACCATGTGAGATGATGTAGCTTTAAAGGCGAACAATCAACATGTTCATCATATCATCCATATGACTCATGTTTTACCTTTCGGTATTCCGTGTTCCGAGACCATGTTTGTACATGCTAGGCTCGTCAAGGTTAACCTTAGTTTCCGCATGTGCAAATCTGGCTTGCACCCGTTGTATGCACACGTAGAGTCTATCACACCCGATCATCACGAGATGCTTCGAAACGACGAGTCTTAGCAACGGTGCCAACTAAGGGTGAACACTTTATTACTTGATATTTAGTGAGAGGGATCATCTTATAATGCTACCATCGTGATCTAAGCAATACAAGATGCATAAAGGATTAACATCACAGGCAATTCATAATTAGTGTGATATGATATGGCCCTTTCTTCTTGTGCCTTTGATCTCCATCTCCAAAGCACGAACATGATCTCCATCATCACCAGCATTGCGTCAAGGTCAGTGGCGCCGCTTCATGGTTGTCCATCATCACTAGCAACTATTACAACTACTTGGAATAAAGCTATTACAAGATGAATAGACACGCAGGTCTTAACAGAATTAAAGACAACCATTAGGCTCCTGCCGGTTGCCATATTACAACAAGGATCATTGCATACATCAAATATAATCACAATCACATGATGGCCATATCACATCACAAAACTCCTGCAAAAACAAGTTAGACGCCTCTAATTTTCTTTGCATGTTTTACGTGGTTTGGGGCTTTCGAACAATAACGGATCTTACCTACGAAACTGAACCACAACATTGATACAAGTGCTATCAAGTGCAAAGTGTAAATTGGATCTATACTATGGTGGGAGAGACAGACACCCGCAAAGCCACTTGTGCAAAGCAAGTTACACGTCAAGCGTGGGGCAAGTCTCATGTGCGATGACATGTAAGGTTAGCCCGAGCCGCATCATCCCACCATGCCGCAAGATGCAAAGTACACAAAGCAAAAGACGGAACGAGAACCAACACCCACAAAACTATTGTGTTCTACTCGTGCAACAGATCTACGCATAGACACGGCTCTGATACCACTGATGGGTTCGTAGCATGGAAAACAATGATTTTCTACCGCAAGAACGAACAAAACCCAGATCTAATCTAGATAAAAGCCAAGATCTAATCTATTAGACATGTGCAACGAGATAGATCTGTACTAACCCTTGTAGATCCGAAAGCGTTACGAGATTGGATCTCGTGGTTGATGTAGTCGATCACTTGCCGATCTCAAGATCGAGTGGACGATCCTTCCGGTGCCGCGTTCCAGCAGCGTTTCCGTAGTCGGTCACACGTGCGGAGTCGAAGAAGAGCTTCCTCTCCTCGTTCCAGCAAGTAGCGGAGGTAGTAGATCTTCTCCATGGAATCCCAGTAGCAAGACGGCGTGGTGTTAGTGGTGGAGTAGAGAATTTTGCAGGGCTTCGCCTATGCCTGAGCAGAAGAAAGGAGGAGGAAAGAGGCGGCTAGGATTGGAGTTGTGGAGTAGGGCCAGGGGGTGGCGCCCCCACCCCTCTATTTAAAGGGGGGAGGCGCCATGGGGAGGTGGAGTCCTTGTAGGACTCCCCTCTCCCTTGGCCGGCGGATTGGGAGGGGGGAGGAGTCCTCCTCCCCCACGACTCCTTGTCTTGCCCCACAAGGACTCCTTGATCCCTTTCTTGGTTTTCAAGCAAACTCCAAGAAATCTTCTAGAACCTTCCGGAATATTCTGAAACCTTCTAGAATCCTCATACAAATACTCCTGAACATTTCCTAACTCAGAAAATGATCCCCAATATATGAATCTTATTCTCCGACAATTCCGGATCTCCTCGTGATGTCCCGGATCCAATCCGAGACTCCTAACAACACGCGGTCTCCAACGCACATTCCATATCTACTTAAAACAACTTCGAACCTTAAGTGTGTCACCCTACGGTTCGTGAATATGCAGACATGATGAAGACACCTCTCCGATCAATAACCATCAGCGGGATCTGGAGATCCATAACGGCTCCCACATACTCAACGATGACTTCGTGATCGATAGAACCATTAACATAGGAAACCAATTCCCTTTGTCACGCGATACTATACTTATCCGAGGTTTGATCGTCGGTATCTCCATACCTAGTTCTACCTCGTTACTGATAAGTACTCTTTACTCGTTCCATGTTATGTCATCCCTTGTGACCCAGTCACATGCTTGCAAGCTAACTAGATGACATTCCACCGAGAGGGCCCAGAGCATATCTATCCGTCATATGGATGGACAAATCCCAATCTTGGTCCATGCGCTTCAACACATACTTTCAGAATACCCAATGACACCTTTATAACCACCTAGTTACGAAGCGGTATTTGATGTCATCAAAGTACCCATCCGGTGATGGTGATTAACACAACCTCATGGTCGAAGGATTAGGTTACTATGCATTTAAAAGCTTATAGCAAAACGAACTTAATGACTTGATCTTATGCTACGCTTACTATGGGTGTGTGTCCATCACATCATTCTCCTAATGATATGATCTTGTTATTAACGACATCCAATGTCCATGATCAGGAAACCATGATCATCCATTAATCAACAAGCTAGTTTAACAAGAGGCTTACTAGGGACTCTTTTATGTTTACAAAACACACAAGTATTAATGTTTCCGGTTAATACAATTATAGCATGGGATGTAAACATTTATCATAAACATAAAGATATAATAATAACCACTTTATTATTGCCTCTTGGGCATATCTCCAACAGTTCATCCCCGGGACAAATAGCATATTGTGACAGAAATTTGTCTTTTTTTCATGACAGATGGACGGAAAGGTTTAAGATAGCCCGGTTCGGACATTCTCGATGCAATATGGCCTAGTATTTTTGAAAAATGGGGTGGTACCATTTTAAAATTTTCATTTGGTGGTTTCTTCACAAAACACCCCGTTTTTTATATTCGGAAAATAGAAAATGTGTTATACGAAAGTGTATGTAATGTTTTACTTAATTTGTATTCAACATAAATGTGTAATATTTGAATTTAGATAGTTAGATCTTATTGTTCTGCAAATTTTTGATACATTATTTGTATTTTTCTAAATTAAAATGATTTGCTTATGATTTTTTAGGATTAATTTATGATTTTTCTAGGATTAATGTGAAAAAAAAGGAAAAGAGCTAGGCCTACGGTGATAGCTTTGCCGTCGGCGTAGGTTGATGCAGTTGCTTTGCCGTTACGGCCAGGTCCCTGCGCTGACGGTCCGGCTGTCGTCGGCCTATCTCATCATACGCCGACGGCCGGTTTGCTCGGCTGCCCGCCTCGGGGCCTACGCCGACGGCTTAGCGTCTGGTCGTCAACGCCTTGACTTGTTCCTGTAGTGGGAGAGGGATCCCATGTGAGCAAAGAAACACCATTGGGGGTTTACGCCTTGGGTTTTCCACCCCCAACAACAAAATTAGCCTTAGGGCAACATCTAATCCTAGATATAGCTGACGCTGAGAGTATTAACAACCCTGAACATATGGTACTCGCTTGTGTTCGCTCTAGTGGCACAATTAGTGAATATATATTATTGGCCATTTATCTTCTTCAAGAAAGCTAAATAGTTTAACAAATGTACTTATTGGTAACATCCCAGGATGGGAATCGTGAAGCCCAAAGGAACGTAAAGGAGAAAGTTCTGCCATTGAATAAGCTTGAGCCGTAGAAACTGGAAGATGTAACTAAATACATGTAAAATGCTTATACTAAGCTTAGAGCATCTCTAACCCATCCTCTTTTGTTCAGAGGAGAAAAGGGATGCCAAAAACTTATAGGAGTATATTTGCTCCTGTAAACTTCGGCCGCCGGATTCAATCCACAAAAACTTAAAGGAGGAAAAAAATTCATCACAATTTTCAAATCTCCACACCACATTTCAAGTATCTATATTACAAACATGCATAAATATTATCCAAAATACATTAAATTGATCATGTTAGATCCAAAAGTGAGGCCTTCACCATCTCGGCCACCTCAAAGAGCACCTCGACCACCATCACCACCACCACCACCTAGCTCTCGGGCCAAGATCCTCGCATGAGCAATCTCCCAATATGCCCTAGACTTGTCATCCAATCAGCTTGGGTTCATGAACATGATGTTACGGTCGGCATCCTCCCTCTCCTCGGCCAACTTCTCTCTCTCTCAAGTGCTAGCCGCTCCTCCTGTAGCTTCTTCTCCTTCGTCACCCTCTCTTCTTCAAGTGCAATCCTTTGCTCCTCCACCGCTAACTTGGACCGTCACTTCTCCTCCTCCAACACTTTGAGCTCATTCCACCTAGCCTCCTTGTCCTCCTTGCATTCGCCCGCCAATGCTTTCTTGTCTCGATGATGGCATTGAACTCTTCCTTATAGGCGCCGACACCTCCCCTTCTCTTTGGCTATCTTGACACCATCTGGCCTCTTGTTGAGGTCTTGCTCTTCATCATCGGTCTCCTCCTTTGGCTTAGCCTAGCCCTCTTCGGTGTGGTCTCGTAATTCCTTTGAATCCACTTCTCATTTCCTTGGAGCTCCTTGTAGCAATGGTGCAAAGCAAAGGCTTTGTTGCCACCTCTCTTGTTGTGGTGCTTGTACACATCTTGTTGGAGAGGACCCCACTCGGTGATTGGCACCCACTCGGTGGTGCATTGGTGACATACTCCACGGCGCTGGCCCAATAGTTGCAACACTCAAGAATTGTGCCCCAACAATGACCAAGTGAGCCTTGGGTAGGGTAGGATGGCACGGTGACCACCTTGTGGTAGTAATTCCCAATTCTCCCCCAAAACTTCTCCTTTGATTGATCTACGCCAATCGGAGCATCGAGCAAGATATTCATCCAAGTGTGGCACAAAGCAACATCTTCTTCCTCGCTATAGTTAGCGGATCTCTTGCCCGGGGCCTTGGGCATGTTACCCTTGCTCTTCTTCTTGCCCACCTCGGTCAACCCTTCTTCGACCTCCTCGGTGGTCTGCTCTTCTTCGGCCTCCTCATCGTCGCCACTAAAGTTGAGGTCGAGTTTGTTGAGGCCTTGCTGGTGAGAATGGTCAAGTTGGGACATGAACTTGGCGATGCTCACCTCGGTGGCACTCCGAGTCGGCCTGAGTATTTCATTGATCACCTCGTGGGTGCCTCGTTGAGGTGCGACGGTGGCCGGTGAGGAGGTCAACGACGTGGCCTTGGAGGTTGGCTTGGGCTTGCCCTTCGTCGTCGGCTTGGGTGTGGACACCGCTGCGGCCTCCCTCTTCTTCTTATCCTCTGCCGCTTGCGAATGAGCTATCATGGTCTCCGTCAGCTTCCGCGCCCATGGCCCACTCAGCACCGGCGCAAGTGGCGGCCTGCCGAGCTTCCCCCACCGTCTATGTGGCCTTGAAGGTCGTCTTGGTGGCCACTACCGTTGACCACGCCACACCGATGGTGCCAACCGTTCCTGCGACATCGGAGCCGTTGCGGGGGTCGATTCCGGCGGTGTCGCGTCGTCGGGAAAGTCCGACGGGGTTGCGGAACCGAGCTCCGATGACATTCTGGCCGGGGAAGGAGAGAATCCCAGCGTCGGCGATGTGTTCCGACGGTTTTGGGCGGGAGGGGGTCAGCGGCAAGGCGGGAGGGGAAAATTTAGGAGTCAAGTTGGCGGCCGAGTAAATTTAGGAGAGAGGGAGATTATAGGAGCCGGTATCTCATATTTTCTCCTCTAACCGTTTTTGCAACTTCGGTTAGAGCCGCCTTCGGCGGTTATATGAGCAAATAAAGGGATGCGGCCGCGAAAAGGGGATGGGTTAGAGATGCTATTGGAGTTTTTGATTTGATCGATGAGCACTTTCCATTCATTTTGGTTGCTCAAGGTGCTGCTTCCCATCTTCCATTTTGAAGCTTCTGTGTTATGTATCCAAGATGCTCCACAAAAAGGTCGAGTAGAGGGCATAGAGAGAGATTTTGCAGTGAAAATTGGCTCTGAGATTTCTTGCATTATGTATGAGTCTGAAGAGAATCAAGACGTTGCATGACATGTTTCTAGAATGATTCATCTATACGTCGAAGGCATGTATCATTAGTTCCTCTATGTCTCCATTTGTTGTCCCATGACAGCGCACATGTATTCAAATATATAGCATACATGTTTTGCCAGATTTTAGTTCAATAAAAATCAATCTAGCACCAGGCATATTTCCTAGTAAATTAAAAAAAGGGAGTGTCTATTAGACAGCTAGCTGTTCCATAATTCAGAAACAGTCACTTTTTCAGTCCAATGAATTGTTTACAGCTGTCAAAATATAACTCAATAATAAAAAAGAGGAGACTAAAAAAGTGCCTGTTTCAGTTTGTCCTGAACAGACACATTTCCCGGCCTCTCATTGATTGAGTCCTCGTTCAGTCTTGTTTTTGTTTGAGACCATTTCTCTCCCACCAATGTACAAAAAAGGACCAACAAAAAATGCCCGCTCAGGCAAACTCTCTGCAGCTAATGCCCGCTCAGCACAGCTATCCCCAACAAAAATCCCAATGTACAGAGCCTATCTTCTCGTCCAGCAAGAAAACAATGCCGCACACCATCGACCACCAGACCAGCTCGACTGCAAGAAAGCTGCCACCCCCTCAGCCTTGGCGATCTCTTAGATCCCCAGAAGAAGAACATTCAGAAAATAGTAGAGGGGAATCAGAGTATCAGACCCTACGGTGGAACAAGAAGAGAAAAGGAGGGACAAATATGCTTTGCTCAGTCACATACCTGGCACTTGTAGATGTGATGGAGTCCTAGGTAACCTCCATTCTGCCTCTCTCTCTCATATGATTTACACTTTATAGACCTAAAAAGGTGACATGTTAGCTAATACAAGAATCAGATACAAAAACAGATAGAAAAGAGTAAATTAAGAGGAAGATGTGTTCAGAAAAAACCATTAGGCCTGCATGGTTTTAGGGTTTTAAAGAGTTACTGATTGGATGCTGCAAATAAATAGTAGACACGATAATAAAAACAAGGACATAAATTGAATCAATTGCAGCACATGCTTGCATTTTTGAACACTCCATCTTAGTTCAAAAACATTACATAAATCCTGAATCACGATCAATACACTAGGGCAGGGTGTGTGTGTGGGCTATCACTGAATCTTGCTAAAATGGTTAATAGCTTTTAAATCATATTGATGCAGGAGCTATCATGATATTGATATTAATATTGATTAATAAATTAAGACTCATAACAAAGTTTCTTTTTGTTGCAAGTGCTTAATGATGGAGCCACAATGGCAAGGAACGATGCATGAGACAACGAGAACTTATTATTGCATGTAGCTATCTCGGAAAAAAACACAAAAGACAATATTTATTTGAGAAAAAATGTAAAATTATTTACTTTGTGAACATGAATGTGTAACACATTTTTAAAACACATGTGCAAAACAGAAATTTTCATACATGCTGCTGCTCCGAGGCGATATCGACAATAGATACTCATATGATATTGCCCATCTGTAGGTGAAAAATAAAAATGATACACAGATAATCTATGTTGCAACGATTTTGTGACCTAAAAAAATATATGTTCCCTTATTCCTCTAAAATGACTATCATGTAAATCTCTACAGGGAGATAAGCGGAGTTTGTCATCGTCAAACGACGATAACACATGGTGGCCTGGCGCTGATCAGGACAAACATGAGCTTAGCACAAGAAACAACCACTCCTAATCAAAACAACCTCAGTACAACGCGAATGGGTGTGAATCAAAGGTAAACACAAATAAACCGATAGAACCAGTAAAATTGAATATCTGAGCGAGGATAGAAAAAGCTTACGATTGATAGCTAATTTGAAAAAATTACCAGGACGACCCAAACAGGTGTGATGAAATGCCATCTTCAAGTTCAATGCACCCTGGAAGTAACAAAGACAGATTTCAGGTACATTTTTATATTACAGCAGAACATATTCAAAAACACACTTGTTTACTGTGAACAAACAATTAAAAACTAACGTTTAAAAAAAATCAGCAGGAACACAACATGGGGCATGAAGATATTGGCTACGATCCATGGGATGCAAATATGTTTGAAGACATGATACTCAATGAGGTTAGCTCTAAAAGCATCTATTATAAACTGATACCAAAAATAAAACGAACTTTGAAACAAATAAAAATCAATACTAATAATGTTCCCCTCATCCCCCATGTTAAATTCTTGAAGACGATAGTCCAAGAGATGAGCTAAATGGCCATGCATTCAACCATACATGGAATATAGAAGATCAGAACTTTGAGAAGAATTCAGATGATGACCCAACTAAAGTTGGTACATAACTGATTGATGGAACTGAAGATAATAGATTTGAGGAGAAAATGAAGAAGATGTTGAGAACTTTTTGCAAAATGAGGAACAAGCTACTAAGCAAACTAACTCAGGAGTGAGCGCTAAGTTGAAGGCGGAGAAGGGTGTGGAATTTAAATCGAGAGAGGAATCTCATCAATTTCTAAACATGTATGCATTTGCAGCTGGATTTTTTATTGTTGTTGATGAAACCACTGATCTGCATTGTTAGTCCCTCTCCAACTATCATTCTACACTTCTTATAACTACAAATTTGTTGTGCTTTGAGTATGAAAACAAGTGATTATATGTGCCGAAGGTTCGCAAATCAGAAAATGATTTAAAAAATCAGATAAAGAGCTCACCATCGATGGAGGAAACTCCTACTCTGTCACCCCATCGTTTCACCCCTTTCTTCTACTACTAATATATTTTGCTAAAAACAAATACTGAAAAGCACAAGAAATTGAGGGTGTATACGAACGAAGACCATTTGAGGGACTAACAAAATATACTAAGAGACACTAACAAACTGATAAAAGAAAGACTGGAAGAAAGAATGTGAAAAACAACGGATGAGCATACTGAAGAAATGATAGATTGAAAACCAACAAAAGAGAGACTACATGACTGAATAAATACTAAGAGTTATTGGAGAGTCACCAAAGACTGAGATTCAAAAAATTGAGGCCTGGAAAAGAAGCAACAAAGAATGAATGAAGATAAGTTAAAAACAAAACTCTGAATAATGACTAAATGGGAAATCAAGAAACTAAGATAGAGAGTGAGTTAATGAAAGATTGAATATATAATTAATTATAATCTGAATATAATGAACAACTGCAAACTGAACTAAATTAATCAACAAAGATTATGATAGAACAAATAAATTCATAGAACAAGGAACTAAAGAACTAAAATAATCAAGAAGCGAGGAAATACAAAGAGATACTGAAAAAATAAACAACGAGAGACTGATGTGTAGTGAAACAAGAGACTGAGAATAAATGATGGGACTGAGAAAAATAGTAAGTGAAGAACAAGAGAAGAAACATTAAAACTGAATAAAGAAATATTAAGAAACTTAGAAAAGTAAACAAAATAATAATAAGCTGAGACAATGAAGAAAGATAATAAACAAAGAGAGAATGGGAAATCTGATAAATGAAAGACTGATAAGATGATATACAAATAAATAAACACTGATGAGCTGATAAAAATAATAATAACAAAAACAGAGAACAAAGAAACAAACAATAAATAGAATTAAAGGACACAATAAAGAAGGTGACACAATGATGAAAAGAATGAGAACTCGTATTTAGAAGCATTGCCACTAAAAAATTACACATGGAACTCGTATGACATAGCTAATCAACCATAGTCATCATCAATGACTACATATTGAGAAGCATTACCACTACAAAAATGCGCATGGAACTCACATGGCATAGCTAATCAACCCCCCTAGCATCAAAAAAACAGCATAATGAGCACACTCATATGGCATTGCATAGTCAGCAAAACATCCAGCACAACTTAAGCCCTAGCTTACTGTGACCCTGTACACCAGGCATGAATCTGCACAAAGAGCATCTCGGGAAGACTGTCCCCCAAACTCTCAAATAACATACTCCCACCGGTCCATTTTTTCGAAATGGAGGTATTACCCCCGGCCTCTGCATCAAAAAGATGCACACAGACTGCTTTATTTCTTATTCAACGAAACCTTATAAAGAGAATACAAAGATCAATCGAAGCCACCTCTCAAAAAACAACTTGATGAAGAGGTGGCCATGTCAGAATACTCTAACCGCAACACCAACACATCATCAACATACCGGAGGTCCCGAAAACCGCCCCACGCGGGTCAGGAGCACAAACCAGTCCAGCTGATCCGTAGCGCACACCATCGTGCACGCTGAATCTCCTGCTGCCGCCGTCTTCCGCCAAGCCATCTTCAGGAGACATCGATGCAAAGACCTTGCAAGGCCTACCATTGATGCCGCCATGACGCCAGATGGCACCACCGCCCTGCGCACTTCCATCAACAAGCACGTGCGATCGCCACCGAGACCTCTTGGCGTCATGCCGCCGAGTCTTGCCAACCGCCGCAGCTAGAGACCGTCAGAAGATCTGTCGTCCGTAGCACCTACCGCACTAGGCATGACTGAGCGTAGCACCTGGTGGTTAGGCATGACTTGACATCTCCACTAAAGCCTCCGTGCAAGATGAAGCCGCTCCACCACCAGCCTTTGCCATCCAGCACTACACCACAAGCAAAGCTCCCAAGAGAGAAACGACACCAAAGCGTCGCCATTGCCTGATCCGGATAACCAGATTAGGGTTTCCCCCGGAGCAGCAGGAGTGACCATGACCTGTAGCCAACGTCTGTTCCAAAAACAATGCCCTCAAGAGGGGAACTGATGCCAAGCGTCGCCATCATCCGATCCGGGAGACCCAGATCTGGGGTTTCCCCTGGAACAGCTCGAGTAAAGTGACGACACCAGCGAAGACGATGCCTCCAACAAGGTAGCGACGTCGAGTGACGCCGCCATCGTCCGCCAAGATCAGAGTCAAGACTCATTTTTCACCGGCTGCCATGTCCCCTCCATACTCGACGCCGACTAGAAATCCACCATCGGAGATCGGTGGGAGATCCCGAGATCCTCCACACCAGATCCCAACGTGGCCAACCACCTCTAGAGGAGGAAGTTGCCACAACCATGCCCGAGGCCGCCGCCCCGGCACCCAGATGCCGCGATGGCGCCGCTTCCTTCGTCGTCGATGCACATCACCGCCACCTGCGATCTCAGGCCACCAACACCACGCGCCACCACGGATCAGAGGAGAGGAGGGCGCCGCCTCCCACCCCTGGCCACAACCAGCAGACGCTCTGGCGGCGGCGGAGGGGGAGGATGATGTGGGAGGGGCCTCGAGGAGGGGCGGCGGGGGAGATCCCGGGGGCGGCGCAGTGTCGCCGCCGCCCAGGGGAAGGGTTAGGTCGGCGTACAAGACTACGTTAGCGGCGGGGGGAGGGAGGACGACTCCCTCCGGTCCATATTATGGCCGCATCTAGTCTAAATATTTAACTACATACGTATAAATCTAGACAAAGTTAAGGTCATTAATATGGACCGGAGAGAGTACCAAAAAGCTCAAGAATCAGATAAGTCCAAAAATGCAGGAACATAGCCTAGCGAAAGGATATCCACCAAGCAATACTTCAGCACGAGTTAACATGTGCATCGACTAACAAAAGAGGATGAGCCTAGCTTACTGCAACATGTACCCAGGAATGAATCTCTCACATGGTCATCATTATTTGAAATCACCATCTGACCTGAAAAAATTGGACTACAAGTGCATCCTAGCGATACTGACACCCAATTTCGGAGACAATTAACAAAATCCCTCAAAACCATAGATGTCCATCTACGAACTGTTGTACCTCCCTGATAAACACGAGCTGCCACCTCCCAAAATAACATTGAATACTCAGATCAGCCACCGACAAATTCTATGCAGCGACGCATACATCACACACCAACAAAAACAAGCACCACCATAACAGCAGCACGGGGAGAAAAGGCAGGAGGAAAATACCCATGTCGTCGGCGCCGGACGCTCGCGAATCGACAGTCTAGAGCCCCAGCTCTCTCCATCCCAGATATCGCCGGCTCGGTGCCCCTGCTCTATCCGACGGCTTTATCCCTGGCTCGCGACGCTTCGACCCCTCCGGTCCCGGCCGAGCTAGCTGCAGCGGTGCCGCTGCAATCTCTGACATAGCTTCCGCCTTTCCCTCTCCTGGGGAAGACGAGACAAAGCGGTGGTCTCCAAAACAGAGCAGAAGAAAAAACTCAAAATAAGACCAGACGGTAGGAGCCGAAGACTGAGCGCGCGCTGAGATTTGGGACAAGCATCCAACGTCCTAAAAAGTGTCTGTTTTCCAATTACAAAACAGCTACCTGTTTATTAGGAAAAGTGTAAAAAAATAAGATCTAGTACACTGATATTTATTCGATAAAGGGAATTTTATTTTATTAACTCAAAGGTCGCATCAAGCTGATACAATCAACGGAGTTATGTCCGGGCTTCTGCATAACAAAAATGCAGATGGCCAAATACACTGAAATTTGAGAGAAATATAAAAGCTACTGCAGGTCCCAGGGTACATCGATTGTATGAATAATCTATGCATGTCCAAGGAACTTTTTGATTGGATTTTCGAGTTGCGCGATGACGGCCTTCCATCCAGTATGTGTGGGATGCACATCATCCCAGAAGAAGTAGTTTTGAGGGTCGCGGCACTGGGAGTAAAGAGGTTTCGAGTTCTCATCCCGCTGCCCGCAGAAGCCCTTGGGATCAATGGTCTCGCAACACGGTTTTCGGGTGTGCTTAAACTGCTTGTAGGACTCCGTATCTTCAGCTGCAAAATAAAACAAACCATAATCCCAATCAGTCATATGTAACGCTATAATAAGTAACATGCTCGCTCACTCGTATGAACGTACCCAAGACGTGGTTGCCCTGGCCGATGATGTTATTGAAGGCGGAGCTCAGGTCTGACTACGAGGACACCTTTCTTCGTGCCCAGCTTCTGTTTCAGGTCGCTGTTGTGCACGGAGGCGGCCTTATTAGCCATATCATCGCACGCTTTGTAGTTACGTTTCCTGCAGAGAGACGGCGTGCAGCCGAGAGGGTGCAGATTGTTCACCAGGATCCTCTTCACCCCGAGGTTTCGCAGCCGCTCCACATTCTCGGCAATCTCGGCTGTCATGTTCCTGGCAAAAGAGGCAATCTAGGAGAAAAACATTGTAAGTTAACGGCCAGATATATAAATTGACCAGTCTGCACTGAGTATACTAGTACTCACGTCATGGGAGTTCTTGTGGATGCCGAAGCGCTTGTAGTCATCTCCGTCAATGCCAATGAGCACAACAGAGTGGGTAACGTAATTCTCTGTGATAATCCCTCTTTTGAACATCCTCTTGAATTCGTCAACCTGATCGCGGAGATTGTTCCAAGCAGGAGTTAAGTTGTTCACACCGGTACCACCATAGGCGAAGTTCATGCCGTCAGGTGTACAGTAGAGAGCACGAGTGCTTTCGTACGTGGGAGGGGACATGGGAAGCCCCAACATTTTTGCTGCAACGACATACACACAGTCGCATAGAGAGTTAGGATGATACATACATATATAGATTTGATCTTAATTTACATCAAAAAGTGGACAAAATAAGATATAGATTACCAATAAAATCAGATTAAACCATGATGTCAGAGAAGCGGCCGGTGGCTATCGGCCCCTCCTCATTCGAGACACCATAGGGATAGTACCATTGGCGCGATGTTCTGAATCTACCTTCCATTTTCGGAAGGTTTCCACTATCCACGAACGAATCCCCAAATACGAAGAACGCTTGTGGCCTGCGCCACTTGCGCCGCCCAGATTCCGCACAAATACATGGAGTGCCCGCAGAACAAATGGATGATGATAGATGCAATGACAAAATAAAAACGGATGAAAACAAATAGCTGGTACATGTACCATTGATAGAAAGGAACAACCCGATGCCTAAGACGGCGGAGAGAAGCGACTGCATCTTGATAATTGGTATACCGAGGCGAGTCTGAAAGTCAGATGCGTGGGCAGTTTGCGTGTGGAGTATTTATAAATGCTAACCTGATAAACCTGATCACCTAATAGTACGGCAGATGGTTATTCTCTCGAACCTGATAAACCTGAACGCCTATAGTACGGCAGCTAGTTATTCTCTCGATCGATAAGAATTATTATAACAACCTGCGTCTAACAACTTGCGTCGTGGTAGGACTCGGGTTGCACCACGCGCATACGCCTATCCGTGCGCCGCGGGTGGTGCGTGGCAGGCATATACGATTTTATCTTTTCCGTAGTACGCGCGGGTCCAGGCCGAGCGTCCCTTTTTCGTACAAATTGCATGTAGTAAAAAACGGTTCGTTAACAAGACAATAAAAGATAGATCTTATGGGAGATCTTGTCAGAAACTTTGTAGCAAAAAGTTTATTCTAGTGTAGCAAAACCAACTTCGCCGAAGACTTTCGTCGGGAGTACTCGCCGGAGACATGGTAGAAGAAAACTTTGCACTATTATAGCAAAATGAGAAACCAAATGTAGCAAAAAAGTTTAGCATATCGCTGAAGACTTTCACCGGGTAGCAAACCCCATGCCCACTTGTAGCACTGTCGCAGACCGCTGGTACCAAAACTCGACGCCGCTTGTAGCACTGCCGCCGACCACATGTAGCACCGTCATCGACTACATATAGCAAGTCTCGACTCTGTACGCAGCAACGTCGGTGGCCTTGGGTAGCACGAATGACGGCCACATGTAGAAAGCCCATGGGGAGCGTCATCAACAA
The DNA here is from genome assembly GCA_910589775.1 of Avena eriantha. Taxonomy (NCBI): domain Eukaryota; kingdom Viridiplantae; phylum Streptophyta; class Magnoliopsida; order Poales; family Poaceae; genus Avena; species Avena eriantha. The sequence goes on from OU342740.1 coordinate 447,360,888, forward strand.
CGGCGACCCCATGCCCGTTGTGCTCACTTGGATATCCCTAGAGGCCGAGGCCCGAGGATGAGGAGTCGGAGCTTATGTAGGCGCAGAGGAGGGTGATGGCATGTTGGACGAGAACACCGTCGTCCTCGACACCAGCGAAGAGCCGATGGGGGAATGTGGTGGCGAGCGCTGCTGGCATGGGTCGCGTGGCGGCGTGACCTGTAGGGCGGGCGGAGCGCGAGGAGCAGCGTGGCGGCACGGCCTGCAGAGGGTGCACGACACGCAAGCAGCGGCATGGCGGCGCGGGCTGCAGCAACGAGAGGGCGGGTGGCGCACAAGGATCGGCGGGGCGACGCGGGCTGCAGCAACGAGAGGGCGGGCGGCGCGCAAGAAGCGGCGTGGCGGCGCGCAAGAAGCGGCGTGGCGGTGTGGGATGCAGCCAGGCGACGGTTCTGTGTGTAGAAGGAAGAAAAGAACGAAACGAGGTACACACGCGACCCCGTGGGCATGGTACTCCCACCTTATTTTTGATAATGTAAGCCACACCCGCATCATTTTTGGTGATCAGATTTCCCGAACAACTTATGGAAACTATACTCCCGATATTCCCCGTCCCTCCCGGTCTCACATATTTTATTAATTTCACACTCCAATGACTACGGGTGGGCATCGTTCACCAAGGGCGCGTTAGGTAGCTTGCATGAAGCCCAGACAGGCCCGACGGAGCAGAAAATGGGCCGTTTGGTTTCCTGTAGAGCTGGTTGGGCTACGCCAGCGCGAACATTAAAGTAGCCCGTAGCCAGACCCAATGACTACAGTCGATTTAGCCGTTTCTAGCGAGCCACCCTCATCGTGCGCCCCGCATATGCAAAACCGCTCCTCCCCGCACGAGTGCGGCCAAGGACGGCGACGACGCGAGCTTTTCGGTTGCACCAAAAAGCTTGCGCGAGAGGTGAGCTCATCTCTCCCACCGAAACCCCCCTATTTCTACCGCCCCTGCCTAGCAAGGGAAAACCCACCCGCCATTTTCCCCCTCCCCCCTGATCGAGCTCCGTTTTTCGCTCCGTCTGCGCCAGGTAAGTAGCTTCTTCTTCTCGGATGAGCGACGGTGGCCACGGCAGCGTGAAGGGCACCTCCTCCCCCTCTACGACTGAGCTGCGTCGACCACCTCTTGCGATGACGGTAAGCATCGTCACTTCCAGCTAGGGTGAGCTTAGATCTGCACAGCTGCTAGGGTTAGGAGGTGTAGTTCGTAGCTTCATTCAAGTATATGGCGGATTGTTGTGCAAATAGCAGGTGTAGGTTTCAGCCGGATTGTAGGATTTTTTCGGTAGGATCTAATAGCTTAGCTGTGTCCGGCTCGATCTTGTGGATGAACTATTACTTTTGATAGGTTGGTATGAATTTGATGCACATACTAGTTTCCTCCATATGTACACCTTATTTTTACACCTTGATTCATATGCATCATTATTGCGTCCTTGTTGTAGGACTCGTTCTGTGACCAATTTAGTCAGGCTTTGATCCCCATTGGGGACTCCCAAATCCCCTGTTCTTATGTGGATGACAACCATCCTCTCACTCAGAACCAGGTAGTTTCGTTGATGTCACCCACTCTCACTACTAGAGAAATGCTTATGGATAGATTTATTATTAGTGGAACATTTTTTTGAATATGCTCCGCTGATAATTATCAGTGGCGCATTTAAAAATATGCTCCACTGATATTTTGTTTAACCAATGGCGCACATCAACAATAATGCGCCACTGATAATGTGGGTCTGGCACCCGGAGGACTATGGACCAAACTTCAACGGCGCATATGTCCATATGCGCCATTGATATATGCTCATCAATGCCACATATGCCATATGCGCCATTGATATTATTCTCACCAATGGCACATTTTGTACTACATGCGCCATTGATAATTATGTGGGCTCCACCTAGACCCCACCACTCGGAAAGGTGGCAGGATTATCAATGGCGCATTTCGGAGATGCGTCACTAGCACTATTTTTCCAATGGCGCATGTTATAAAAAATGCGCCACTGATAAATCTATAGTAGTGAGAATTGTCAACATGTTGATTTTATTAGTTTTATTTGCGATTGCTAGATGATTTTTTGATTAAAAAAGTACTGTAGTCTCACGGAAACATACCAAGTCCAAATCCCTAATCGAAACCTCTCCTCTCGATTTCTCCCTCTCTCTCCTCGAGCCAGACCACCCACGCCGCCGGCAGCCCTTGCCCCCGCACCTCACCTTGCCAGCCAACCAAGCCCCTCCCCCAACCACTCGCCGGAGATGCACCGCCGCCACCTACCCGACCGTTTCCCCCACCCAACGACGCTCTCACCAGCAGGCCTCCACTCGTGCAAACCCTAGAGCGGCCCCAATGGGATCCGTCTCAATCCAGTGTGGCTCCTCCCACAAGCTCCACAAGGAGACCCATGTCCTGCTTCTACCCATCGCCTCCGACGGCGGACCGGGAGGAGATGGTGGATGCGGACGAGCAGGGTTTTGGCAAGTCTGGCGCCGCATCGGGCTCCGCATCCCCGATCGATGGGGCTCCTATCTGACCGGAGGGGCGACAGGTGCCCTCTATCCATCCGCCACGAGCTCTTCCCTTCCCCATCTGGTGGCTTCTCTCCGGGCTAGATTCCATCGCCCAGTAGTGGCCACAACCACCTCACTGCTCACCGCACGAGGGGAGACACGAGACAAGCTCGACGAGGAGGGTTCGTCAGGTGCCACCCCGACCTCTGCCCGACCATCACGACGAGGAATAAGGTACACATTAACTTCTCATCACCATCGCTACAAGATGGCATATTTTACCCCTGTGTGTGTGCTCTAGCTTCCATCTAGTTCTTTAGTTCCGAATTACCTATTAGTTAGTGCGCCATATATGGCTGCCTTGACTAGATTGGATACTTATCTCAATTAGCTCTGTTCCGTGAGAAGCCAAGAAGAGGCATTCATGCATATTGGTCGCTGTGTGTGTGCTCCATATTGTCATTTTTTATTGATCCTTGTTGTGCTTCTCTTTGCGTGTTTTAAATGACAAGAAAGCACTTGGCTGGTTCTAGTCTAGTGTGGGTGGAGGCCTACAGCGATGCAGGTCCATGGAGGAGATTACTCCATCCAAGAGTATTTTTTGAAGGAGATATGCCCTAGAGGCAAATAATAAATAGGTTTTTATTGTCATATCTCAATTAGTTTATAATAGTTTCATATTGTGCTATAACTGTGCCAAGTAGAAACATTGGTACAGGTGTGGTATGAAACAAACAAGTCCCTAGTAGCCTCTATTCATACTAGTTCGTTGGTCACGAAGATGATCTGGGTTTCAAGATCATGGGCATTTATGCCGACTGACAACGAGATCATATCATTGGAGAATGATGTGATTGGACATTCCTTGAAGGATTGCAACACGATCAAGTCATATAGTTCATTGTTGCAACAACTATACCTAGACTCCTTCTCCTTAGACCGTGAGCTCATATTACTCACTGTTTCCCTAGGCTGCTTTGACTGCATCAAACGCCACTTGGTAATACAGTGGTTATAAAGGTGTACGTTGGGTATTCTGAAGGAATAGTAGATGACATGTGACTGCAAGACCGGGATTTGTTCACCCACATGACGGGTAAAGATACATACGGCCGGCTTGGTGAGATTACATCCATATATGTTGCAGCATGTGACTAGGTCACAAGGATGTAATATCACGATAACAAGAAAACATAACTTGTTGTGAACGAGCGCTTGAACAAGGTATGGGATACCAATGATCAGATCTCGAAAAAGTTGTATCGAGAAAAAAAAGGAAGAGGATGCTACATTTAGATGGTTCAAACGACATTGTCATCAGGAATGCATAGGGGTCACATGGACATCCCTAGTCCCTCTGTTGATCATTGATACAGATCATGTCTAGAGCATTCTCGAGCCGTGAGAGGATACACTTAAGGGTACGATGAGAGCGATCATTCGTAAGACGGAATCACAGTAGAGAAAGAGAGAAAGCCGGAATCGTTCCGCAGAGAGATCCGAAGTTGTTCAGAGAAGGAATAAAGGAAAAGACCGAAAAAGTGTTTTCAGATAAATGGAAATTTAAATATATATTTATTATATGTTAATTGTGAATTAATATATTATAAATAATATTTAGATTAAGATTTATAAAGTCAACTTTTATATTAGGCCAAATCCCAGAGGGAAATAGTCTAGAAATAAAAGTGCAGAAAAATAAATGGAAAAGACAAAAACAGCAAGCCATATGGGCGGCGGATAACCGCCACCGCACAGGGCGGTAGATAACTAGGTGCCGCCATACCTGCCGGCCCACCCGGGCTCCGCCTCCAGGCACGCGAGCTGGGCCACCGGATCGATCCGGCCGACCCAGGCTAGGTTGGCAGGCCGCCGGGGTGAGCCGGGCCGCCGGGGGGTGGCCAGCCCACCCGGGCTGCCTCGCCAGGCTGCCACCGCGAGGGGCTGCTAGGCCGCCGGTGGGCAAGCCGGCCCACCCGGCTGGCTGGCTGCTGCTGCCCCTTTTCTCTTTTTCCTTTTATTTAGTGTTTTCTATTTGCTATTTGGGCTGAGTACTTTTGTCCCATTTGGCAGTCTGAATTTCTGCCGACTTTTTCCTTTAGGAATAGTCCCACATGGCTTAGCCTTTAAGAAAGGTACACCCCCTTAGCCTATATAAAGGGGTGCCCATGGGTGGGATTAAATACGCCAAATACACAACTTGAGAAGTCCTTTGGTTGACTTTCTCCCTCCCTCTCTCTATACCTCATGACCATGGGCCCATGTCTAGGCTGTGCGATCAAGGCACACTTGCAGTACGCCGTTGCGCTGCAGGGATTCCAAGCCAGATATCAACTTTCGCACTCCCGGCGGGATCGGGGAGCCGGAGGTCTTATCGTGCACCGGATGTGTACGAAGACACGAGGCACAACACTTGGGGCGCTTAAATGTCGTGAGCCGGAGCTGTTGCATGATGAAGATCAAGAAGGAGCAAGGGGTGACCTGCGAGGAGCTTCGTGACCTTGAGGTTGGCTTCGAGTACGACTACATCAACCACGTTCCCCACGGAACATTCACCGCTTACGGTCTACAAGGGTATGTATTCTCTACGCACCGGCTGTTACCGCATTACTACATAGATAGATCCTAGGCCAAGTTTCTGGGTACCGTCGTAGGAATTTTTTGTTTTCTGCGCCGATCCCCAACAATGATATCAGAGCCGATCTATGCGTAGGAGTGTTGTACGGCCAGTACGCACATGTATTGTGCGGGCATTGATCCCTTAGTTATTACCCTCTAACGTGTACTTGTTTATATCGCGGTATTGTTTGATGAAGCAGCCCGGACCGACCTTACGCGTATTCGTACGCGAGACTGGTTCCACGCTCAACATACGGCTTGTACCGTATAAGTGGCTAGCGGGTGTCTGTCTCTCATTCGATAGTTGATATAGCATTTACAATGGAGGGCCCCGAAAGGGGTGTAATAGAGACAATTGTTGGATCCATGTTGTGGTTGGAAGGTTCGTAGTTTAGAAATGGTTCTAGTGCGAAAGCCCTAACAACCACGTAAAACTTGCAATAGATAAAGTAGAGGCGTCTAACTTTATTTTGCAGGGGGCATGTGATTATGATATGGCATTGGTCGACACAAAGGTAAAGTAGTTTACTTTTCTATTACTAAGTAGTATAGTAATAGTCATCGTTCCGATTGACGACCTAGTGGAGGCGTCGTGGACTTGGCGTCAAACCAAGGGCAAGATGGAGATCATGCCGGAGCGCTCGATAGAGATCAAGGCGCAAGAAGAAAGACCATATCATATCACATTATACATATGATGTTGATACCAGTTTTTACATCTTATTGTGTGCTAGTATTAGATACCCAACGGTAGCAAATAAGATAATCCCTATTTAATTCCAATGTTCCGTGTTCCCCTTGTGTGTGCACCACCAATAAAGTTCTTCAGTATGAGGCAATCCAAGGTTACAGGCCTGGGTGTCAAACATATCTGCGTTCGCATACAATGGGTATAAGCCATGTTGCACAGCAAATACACACAAGTTAGATTTGGCGAGCCTAGCATGTACAGACATGGCCACGGAACACAAGAGATCGAAAGATCGAGCATGAGTCACATGGATGATGTGATTTGCATTGTTGAATGTCTACCTTTGATAAATGCACTGATGGCTGTGATGATCGGGGGAGGTGCAGAGGATAGGGATCATGCGATCATTAAAATCGTCCAGGGGATGACCGTTTTAGTGGAGACCAATTATACATTGATCTCTTATTATAAACTTAGTCTAGATGTCTGTTTGCAAATATCTTAGTAGACCTTGGCCTATCCCATTGAGGTCCTTTGCAACCATGGAAATATATTGCTTAATTTGGAACTTAGCAAAAGGGTCCAACTTCATAGATTAATACCCACTCCTGAGAGATATCCTCGTAAAAGGTGATCTTCTCTTCTTGATACAATAACCATTAGGAGATAATTCGATGACTCCGGATTGTTTGCAAAAACACTTAGTGACCTTGCATTAGAGTTGAGAACTCTTAGAAGGGCTTGATTGCAAATGGAGTCATAGATGAAAAGGTATATGTAAGATATACAAAATTATAAATGTGGTTCTTGCAAAACTCGTTGCAAATTGCAAAGTATTTGATACTTGTCCCGTTTTGTGAAAGCAGGATGATCTGCTTGAGAATTGCTGGATTTGAGGCAATGATGACGGCAAGCAAAATAGTTGATGGCCGACATCACCTCTTCCCTCAAAGTTTGTCATTTGGATTAGTGGACTTGAATATAATTTGTAATCCTAGTTTGTGTGTCTTGCTTTTGGCGAGACAATTATTCATATGAACTAGTTACAAGTCAGTTTGTACTATTCTTATGAACAATATCTTATGGTCACATTATGATTATAAATAAGTTATTCTCATCACTATGTTAATGATAATGTTTTAAACATTTATAAACGATTAGAATGCTAAAAGATATCCAAATCTTAATAATGAAATGACACTATAGTTTAAGTCATTTTGGTTATTGCAGGTTCTTTATGAAAGATCGGGGTCCTAGATGCTTAATCTAGAGACTTTGCAAAACCATTCCTCTTGGGCAGAATGACTAAAACTCCGCATTCTGGTAAAACAGTGATATGCGAAGAAATGTTGAATCTTATACATAGTGATGTATCATATTTTCAACATTAGTGGAAATCATTTATTGTGGACTTAAGTGAATAAGTGTATTTACTTAATGAAACATGAAGTTTGAAATGATTTGAATTGTTCAAATGAGTTCATGACTAAATGGGATATTGAATTAACTGAATTAACAAGTCTCTTCGATTTGATCGACATGACTAAAGTATTCAAGTTAAGTTTAGCATAAAAGGGACTTGCGAAAGATGTTTCACAAATTATGATAATTGGATGAATTCAAACTCTGTTGAAATATCCAAACATCATAATCATTATGTATTAGATACATATGGTATAATATTATCTCTTATAGGGGTTATAGTTATCGTTTAGAGTTAGAAATCAAAATAAACAAACACTCATTTGAAATACAATGGAACATAAAAGGATTCGTGGAAACAACACCATAAGTGTTATGGCATGTTTGAGTTTCTAGAGATTTCGACAAGTCAAAGTCGTGGCGAATAAACAAGTCATTGTAGAGCATTCTTAGGAAGCTATGAATGCATCTTCCATAAGGGACAAACCTGTTGTTGTCCTAAGTTGATGTGTCTTGATGAAGATACAGGTGGAAGAAAGTAAAAGATCAAAACAAGGTATTTGACCTTACCTCGGAATTGTTGAGTGGCGCAACGGAATTCGTTTTGTGAAACCAAACTCTACAAATAGAAGAGAAACTGTTGATAATGATCATAAAGTTTCAGTGAATACTTTTCCTAAAGTAAGTAGGATCCAACTATATATTCTACAAGTTTGTGGAATTATATAGTTGATTCACTTGTCATGTTTTAAACAAGACATACCTACGAAATACAAAGAAGCGTGATGGACCTAAGTACGAGAAATCAATGGTCATTGAAATCTCGTTAGCGGAATTCTTGATTTGATGATGATCAAAGAATTTTTGAATGTCCAAGATTATCGAGGGGACCTAGATTTGAGTTGGAGCAAATCAGCTTGGCTAATTCATAATATGTAGCTGACATATTCTGAGTGGGAGCTAAGTGAAATCCCTGGATCTCAAACATGAATGTCATATTTGAGTGGGAGCGTGAAATCATTCTAGGATATGTGGACGACATATGTGAATGATGTGATTGGTGTTAATAATATTTAAGTTAGGATGGAGTTGAAGTTATTAAACAATAAGATCTATCGAGATAGATTAGTAAGTTTAATAAACATTGAATGTTGAATGCTTCATGGACTTGATTCTGAAAGATGTTCAAAATGTCCTAAGCAAGATTCTGAAGTAGCTCAGAATAGAACAAGGTAAGAAAGAAGTTCTTACTATATGAAGCATTGAGTTAATATTGCAACTGTGGTTGAAAGAAAGAGATGTGTTGCATCTCCTATGCCTCAGTCATAGGTTCTTCCATAAAACCATGTTGTATACTCGACATAATGTGACCCAAAGTTCTGGTTGATAGGACAAAGTCTTAACTGTAAGAACATGTCTTTAAGTGATTCCTAAGTTGATCACTAAATCAGAATTAAGTTTGTACTTAAATGGCAAGAAGCAATGTAAGTGGCATAGATGCATTTCATGCACTAGGATCTATATAGATATAGAAGTATAAAAGCTCCATCTAATGTGACATATAATGTTATGGCGGGGCTAGTTCGCTTTTAACATAGAATGATGTGTCCCAGGGCCCAGTGCCCATGAGAAAGCCCTCGAGGTTGATCTAACGTCACTGTAAACTCCTGGAATCAGGCCTCGTTCTACAGCCATTACTATAGTATATATACACAAAGGATAGCAAAGTGTGTTTCGAAATTTCGATGACAACAGTGAAAAACGACCGTCATCATAAACACTAGAAACAAAAGTCTCACTTTGTCGCCATACAAATGCTTCGACCCATTATAAGATAATGGAGTGAATGTCAAAATTAGGAAGACATTAACGATTTGCAAAAGACATAATGGTCTGGTAAAACAGAACATGGACATGACGTTTCCCATGAGCATGCATGATCTGTAAACGCATATGGCATATGGTTTATACGAGTAAAATGCAAGCTGGATTATTTGTACTCTAGTGAAAGTGGGAGACTGATGGAGATATGCCCTAAAGGCAAATAATAAATAGGTTTTTATTGTCATATCTCAATTAGTTTATAATAGTTTCATATTATGCTATAACTATGCCAAGTAGAAACATTGGTACAGGTGTGGTATGAAACAAACAAGTCCCTAGTAGCCTCTATTCATACTAGTTCATTGGTCACGAAGATGATCTGTTTTTCAAGATCATGGGCATTTATGCCGACTGACAACGAGATCATATCATTGGAGAATGATGTGATTGGACATTCCTCGAAGGATTGCAACATGATCAAGTCATATAGTTCATTGTTGCAATAGCTATACCTAGATTCCTTCTCCTTAGACCGTCAACTCATATTACTCACTGTTTCCCTAGGTTGCTTTGACTGCATCAAACGCCACTTGGTAATACAGTGGTTATAAAGGTGTACGTTGGGTACTCCGAAGGAACAGTATATGACATGTGACTGCAAGACCGGGATTTTTTCACCCACATGACGGGTAAAGATACATACGGCCGGCTTGGTGAGATTACATCCATATATGTTGCAACATGTGACTAGGTCACGGAGATGTAATATCACGATAACAAGAAAACATAACTTGTTGTGAACGAGATTGAACAAGGTATGCGATACCAATGATCGGATCTCGGAAAAGTTGTATCGAGAAACAAAAGGAAGAGGATGCTACATTTAGATGGTTCAAATGACATTGTCATCAGGAATGCATAGGGGTCACATGGACATCCCTGGTCCCTCTGTTGATCATTGATACATATCATGTCTAGAGCATTCCCAAGCCGTGAGAGGATACACTTAAGGGTACGATGAGAGCGATCATTCGTAAGACGGAATCACGGTAGAGAAATAGAGAAAGCCGGAATCGTTCCGTAGAGAGATCAGAAGTTGTTCGGAGAAAGAATAAAGGAAAAGACCGGAAAAGTGTATTCGGATAAATGGGAATTTAAATATATATTTATTATATGTTAATTGTGAATTAATATATTATAAATAATATTTACATTAAGATTTCTAAAGTCAACTTTTATATTAGGCAAAATCCTATAGGGAAATAGTCTAGAAATAAAAGTGCAGAAAAATAAATGGAAAAGACAAAAACAGCCAGCCCTGTGGGCGGCGGATAACCACCACCGCACAGGGCAGCAGATAACTAGCCGCTGCCACAGCTGCCGGCCACCCGGGCTCCGCCTCCAGGCGCGCGAGCTGGGCCACCGGATCGAGCCGGCCCACCCGGTCTGGGTTGGCAGGCCGCCGAGGTGAGCCCGGCCGCGGAAGCCAGCGGGCCGCAGGGGGGTGGCCAGCCCACCCGGGCTGCCTCGCCAGGCTGCCACCGCGGGGGGCTGTTGGGCCGTCGGTGGGCAGGCCGGCCCACCCGGCTGGCTGCTGCTGCCCCTTTTCTCCTTTTCCTTTTATTTAGTGTTTTTTGTTTGCTATTTGGGCTGAGTACTTGTGGCCCGTTTGGCAGTTCGAATTTCTGCTGACTTTTTCCTTTAGTATTAGTCCCACATGGCTTAGACTTTGAGAAAGGTACACCCCCTTAGCCTATATAAAGGGGTGCCCATGGGTGGGATTAAATACACCAAATACACAACTTGAGAAGTCCTTTGGTTGACTTTCTCCCTCCCTCTCTCTATACCTCGTGACCATGGCCCCAAATCTAGGCTGTGCGATCAAGGCACACCTGCAGTACGCCGTTGTGCTGCAGGGATTCCAAGCCGGATATTAACTTCCGCACTCCCGGCGGGATCGGGGAGCCGAAGGTCTCATCATGCACCGGATGTGTACGAAGACACGAGGCGCAACACTTGGGGCGCTTAAATGTCGTGAGCCGGAGCTGTTGCACAATGAAGATGATGAAGATCAAGAAGGAGCAAGGGGTGACCTGCGAGGAGCTTCGCGACCTTGAGGTCGGCTTCGAGTACGACTACATCAACCACGTTCCCCGCGGAACCTTAACCGCGTACAGTCTACAAGGGTATGTATTCTGTACGCACCGGCCGTTACCGCATTAATACATAGATAGATCCTAGGCTAAGTTTCTGGGTTCCGTCGTAGAATTTTTTTTTGTTTTCTGCGCCGATCCCCAACATTTTTTCTATACAGGATATGGACTTTGTTATCAATAATTCGAGTTAGGAGTTGATTCAGACTCGGACACCATGTATGTAGCTGTACAGGAGCATGCTAGTTGGTAGTAGTGAACATATTTGGATTTGATTGAGATTCTGGCCCTTATTTGTGCTTATTTTCTCTCTGGCATGACAAAATATGTATTTATATTTGTCTCTGCATAATTATGATTATGTATTTCATACAGAATTTTGAATGCATGTGTTGCTTGATCCATCCTAGAATCTTTCTGCACTAACTCAATGGGAATTCTTGACTAGATTCCTTGCTTTCCAGTGGTGCTAGTAGTGTTGTGGTGCTGTCCACCGGAGCTCCTGCCAGCGATGCTACTGTCGTCGTCCACATCACCCCTCTGAAGGTTGCTATCTCGATACCCCCCTATCTTCCTTGGACTGCCGTGCATGTGTGCCTAGAGAGTGATGATCAAACGATTTAGTTTTTGAGTGTTTCTAGATATTTTTTCTAGTAAAGATCTGAGTATGTGCTAATTTTGAGGGCAAAGGTTGATTACTTTCAAAGCCTGTGTGCTTGCTGCCCACTTCCATGTCATGGTACAAGTTCTAGATCAGGTTCGAAATCCTGGAAACTGATATATTACTTGTTTGTCTATTATGCTTAAGCATTCCATGTATGCAAACTTGTCTAGGCCGATGTGTTGTTTGATTGTTCCAATCAGAACATTTTTATCCTGCTTGTGGCTGGTTTGCCGTTGCCGCTGAACATTTCTTTACAAGTTTATCACAGTATTCATACTAATGCATAGCCTCGTAAATTATGTGCTAAAAGTTTGATGATGCTTGAAAACTTTCCAGCATATAATTCTTGATCATATTGGAATCCTTCTGTTATTTCAGTACATGCCGTGCGTGAAAATTTTCACTTTAGGATAAGAAAGTGCGAAAGTTCTCTGTTTATTTTTCCTCTTATCTTGACCTTGTTTTATATTAGTTCAAAGGGAATTCTTGTTAGCAACTAGCATTTGCTTGTTTTCAGGATTGGAGCATTTTTTTGTCTAGATCACCTGTATTGATGTAATTGCATTGAGCCAGCCAGAAATGTTTGTATGAGAAAAGTTGAGAACCTTAGGTCCTCAAGTGCGGAATATTGTAATCATTTTCATATTCAGTACCAGCCATGCTTGTAATTATTAAATATGTTCTTATTTGAAGTCCCTTGTTGTATGAAGGTAGTGAAACAGGGAGATGGCAGGGGGCTAACTAGTTACGGTACATAGGGACATGGCTGTTGGGAGGGCACCGGTGATTAGGATGCAACGGTGGCGATGCGAGCTGCGAAGTCCTATCGTCTGGCACACGTTGCACGACTGGGGCTAGTTTAGGACTTGGCTAATAATGATGATCAACTTGATCTAATGTGTAATGTATGAGATGATGATCAACTTGGTGTATGCAAGAATTCGGGCACTTGTCACTATGTCCGGTTTTAATTGATGTGATGATGTATAATTCTATTTGTACTATTATCTCTATTTCTATGATGTGTACCTGTATAAATACATGTATATGTACCTGTATAAATACCTGAGAGCCCTGTATTATGTATACCTGTACAACATATCACTGGCGCATCTTTTATTTAGCCAGTGGTGCATACAACATCAGTGGCGCATATGTAAATATACTCCACTGGTAAAACATCAATGGCGCATATTATAGATGCGCCACTGATTGTACCACTATTAATGGCGCATATTTGATATGCGCCATTGATACTTAATTATCAGTGGCGCAATACTAGTGGTGCATTCCATATGCGCCATTGATAGCAAAAAATATGCTCCACTGATAAGCAATTCTCCACTAGTGTCTAGAGGGTGGCATCATCTCTACTCCCACTTCTGTCCAGACCTATGTCGCCTCCATCGAGGCTAAGGTCACGACTAAGCTCAAGAAGGCGCAGATGAAGGGGACCATGAAATGGCACCCTTACATGTCCACCTTCGTGCTCAACAAGATGTGCGACATAGTGAAGAGCGGCGTCAGAAGGGGTTCAAGGAGATCCATCTCAATGTGTGCGCCAAAGCTTTGTTCGAGCATTGTGGTGCTAAGGTCTCAGGCACTCAGGTGTAGAACCACCTGAGGAAGTGCATGGTGCGTTGGATCTAAATCAACAAGCTGAGAGACCCTAGCGGCGCGCAATAGGATGAGGACACCTTCACCATTCTTCTTTCCACTGAGCACTTCCAGGGACATGTTCAGGTTTGTAGCTATGATCACTGCAGACCTATCTTCATAAATAACATTGTCACCACTAACACACTCTTTCTTGCAACTCGTAGGCGCACGCAAGGGACACAGACCTTTGTGATCTACATTTTCACAGTAGCTAGGACCCAAAAACTTCTATGGCTTGTATGAATCGATGAGGTGGTATATACTAACCCCTCATGTGATTTTGAACCTGATTGCGGTGGTAGGTCGACACCCCATTTTGATGTGGTGGTAGGTTAATACCATGTAGTGTAGGATGAATTCGTGATCCACTTTTGAGTATGATAATGCACGCACCTGTTAGTACGTACTTGTCTGCCTTATGAACTTGTGATGCTAGTTATGGATGGTAGATGCATATGATGAACTTGTGCTGTTACACATTGACATGTTACTCTTATGCCTTGTAGAGAAACTTCTATGTGGTGTTCAGAGGCAGGACACCAAGGGTTTACTCCAAATGGATATACTTCCAGGATCAAGTATCAGGTTACTCCGACAACATCTATGAAGTGTTTGACACTACCGAGGAGTCATTTGAGGCATACCATAGCTACATAGCTGAGCAAAACAAGAACCTTGTTCATGGCAACTACATCAACTAAGGAGAACATAAACTGGACAATGTAGCCCATGAAGAACAGCAACATGTGGAAGTTGCTACCGAGGAACAAGAACAGCAGCTGCCCATTGCTGGCTATGAAGAAGCACATCATATCCACATGATAGCCTCAAGGACTTCATCATCGTCGTTCTTCTTATGGTGATCGTCAAGTTGATCTACTTCTAGGGTGGTGCATACAATCTCATGTGTTTGTAGTGGTGGTAAGCACACCAGTTTTTGAATAGGATAACCATAAGGGTCAGCCTATGTGCAATCAAACAAGTGTTTTTTTGCATGCAATGGGCCAAAAGTCACTGATGCAGGCAACCAAACACAAAGGGCAAAAAGGCCCAAACCATACCCAGGTATCCCATGCAGGCTAACAAATGGGCTGCAAAAAGAGGCACGATGCCTATATGAGGCGGGCAGTGCTGCCTTTGGCACTACCTGGCCGGGCCAAGAAATTGATGCAGGCTACCAAACGCACCCCAAGAAATTCAGAATGCACGCGGCATCACCGTCCGCACTTGACATGGGTATACCCTATGGGTACTCATGTTTAGGCTATACGGTCGAGCCTTAGAGGAACCCACGGTGAAATCGAAGCTCAACAAGGATTCGAGTGGCCCAGGTCCGGAGGGAGGCGACTCCTTGAAGGACACGAAAAGCAATAGATAGAATTTCAAAAGGGGAAACTCCTAATTTGTAACCGACTCGGCCTGCTATCCCGAGACCTAGCCTACCTATATAAAGGCTAGGAGGGGTAGCGAGGAGGGCATCCACAACTGTAGCATACACCTTGCCAAATTGCATCTGCGCACCCCCTGTAACCTTCGATTCCTCAATAATGAAAGAGCAGACAAGAAGGAGTAGGGTCCTCCTCGAGGCCTGAACCTAGGTAAACCGCGTGTCTCTCTATGTGCTTTTTTGCTAGCCGATTGATGCCTCCAGCGCTCCCTAATACCTCTAACCTAAGTCCATTAATGATGGGCATTGACGAGTTAACCCCTCGTCAATTGGCGCCATCCGTGGGATAAGAGAGTGCTGATGTTGCGGCTTCCTCGGCCCCATCAACTGCGGTCTACAACTCTCTTTCGCACCTTCGAGTTCACCGTCCATTCGCCAACTACTAGCCCATATTTGGAGTTCGTAGGCGTTGGGATCGACATGATGATCGAAAGCCTACACTTTCAGGTCGGTCCGATCGGCACGCTTCGCTTCCCTGATCACGCGCAAGCTCCTTTGATTGCCCCTGCGTCATGGTTTCCACCACCGATTGGCACCATGAGCAAGCTCAATTCCTCGGCATCAGCTGATGATATGACAACAACAACAATTGTGAGACCGCTCTATGATATCCGGCATCGGAAGATGGCGCCTACGACTCTGGATCTGAGAGCTGCGAAAGCAGTGGTTTCCCAAACCACTACATGTGAGCCATCATCAACAGCAGCGACGGAGGCACTCAAAGGGACACCGTGAACGGCTGGCCCACCAACAACGGGCCTACCAATCGAGTCCCCACCATCGGTCGCGTCAACGGCGAACAACCACAACTGCCCAACCCCGATAATCAAGGCGGACCCATCAACAATGGGATGAGGTGGCAGGAGATCCGCCTGAACAACGTTGACTGGGTGCGGTAAAGGGAAGCCCTACAGGGCAACCCCCTTCCACCAAACACATCACAACAAATGCTGATGGGATACCATTGGCTACTCATCCAAGATTTCAACCACCAGCAGGCGGTCAGTGCACAACTCGACGAACGTAGGAAGGCCGTGGACGAGTTGAGCCTTCGGCAGGCGACACTCTCCTCTATTGGTTGATCCTCCTCCAAGGGTAACGACCCCGCAGTCGTGAAAAGGCGCTCTCGACTAGCCAACCTCAACAACAAAGATGTAGATGAAGCCACAAGAGCCCTTGACTTCACATTCATGTCGGTGGACTCGCTGGGCAATATGATCCCAAAAACACCACATGAATCGGTGACAACAGCCACGATGTATCTGCTCACCAACTAGCCGCCAGCCGGAGATCCACGATCGGTCATGCACCGGGCCATGATCGCTGGACTTGGACTGGTCGAAGCCGCTCTAGCCAAGGAGCCAACACCGAAGCTGAAGAAAAACAAAGCTCCACCCAAGTACTACTCATTGTCTTCTAACGAGGACGAGCACGACTTGTCGCGGTGATGTCGCAGCTCACGGTGACATGACCATGATTATGACACATGCGACGAGATCACTCAATGCAAGGCCGACCAGATGTGCGCCAAACGCGCCTACTCGATAGAGTCAGAAGACAAAGGAATAGAGCTCTGTGGTGCCAACTGCTTCAGCAGAGCCATATGACATAGGCGAATGCCGAAATGATCCAAGCTTCCTTCGGTAAACCTGGTATTCGATGGTCTCCAAGACCCGAAGATATGGTTGGAGGACCATATCTCCACCGTCAAGTTGGATGGTGGAAACAAGTGCACAACCATGCAATGCCTTCAGCTGCAGTTGCCCGCGCATGACTCAATAATCTGCCTCACAGATTGATCCGCAGCTGGGAGGAGCTGGGCGTATAGTTTCGTTCAAAACTTCAAGGGTAGCTACAAGTGGCTAGCATCCAGAACTCAAGGCCTGATGCCAAAAGACGAGTTAATCCCTTTCTTCATATATCCAAAGGTGGCCCATCATCAAGAACTCGGCAGAAGATATCTCCGACGATCGTGCAATCGTCTGGGACGCATGAAGCCCAAAACCATCGACCACCTGATGGACATCGTGAATTGGTGGGCAGATGGAGAAGATTTGCTGAACAACAATCGTGTCTGTTCAGGTGACGAGGACGACCTTGGCCATAGACGTGACCATCAAGGAAAGCATCGACTGCACAGCTACAAGGACTGCGAGGAGTTCGACATGGTCGCAACTGGCTACACCGACAATCGCGACGAGGGGAACCGCAGCAGCAAGTATCATAGCAGCAACTACCATGATAGCGGGAAACCCGCGCAAGTGTGGAAATGCCACACCCGCGATGACGCTCCTAGAACATCCATCCAGGATAAGTTGTCTGGACCGTGCAACATCCACTTCTACATTGACAAACATGATGGTAAGAAGAAGTCCAACCACCTCCTTAAGGACTACTGCGAGCTCTAGAAGCTCCACGAGGGTTATGCCCCGCTACATCGCGATGCGATGACTCAGGGGTACGGAGCTGCCCCAGGCGCCATAGCTCATGGGGCGCCACCACCACCACCTGGAGGACCCGTGCAGCCTGCCACTACGCCAATACAAAACAATGGATGGGAACAATACCCACGAGTGCTCGGAAAACATGGGCATGATCAAGAAGGGGCGTCCCTCAAACAGGATGCAGAAAACAATCACCCGCCAAGTCAATTTAGCGGTCAACACCTCTCACTCAACCCTAAGTACCTCAGTGGGTCAGTGTGATGCATCACCTTCTACAGGAGCGATCACCCACGCCAGATCCCTCGCCCAGGCCATTCTCCCCTGGTGCTCGAAGCACAAATAGGAGGATTCGAGATGACTTGAGTCTTCATGGACGGCGGCAACAACATCAACCTCATGTTCCTAGCACCCTGTGCGCCATGCGGATCCCCCTCTCTAGCCCGGAAGCATAGGAAACAACGTTCTATGGCATCGTCCTAGGGAAAGGAGTGTATCCCCTAGGTAAAATCTAGCTGGACGTCATCTTCGGCACAACTGCAAACTTTCGGCGAGAGTGCCTCGAGTTCGAAGTGGTCGACTGGCCCTGGCAGTACGACACCATCCTCAGACGTGTCACATTCGCAGGGTTCATGGCAGTCCTACACTATGCATACTTGCAGATGGAGATGCCAGGACCAAACGGCATTATCACCGTTAACGGAAGCTTCACCAAGTCTGATAGCTGCGATACGGAAATTCAACAGAATCTCCCAATCCTTCGGAATGCAAGAGGAGATGGCAAGGCTTAAGGAGTCGACAGACAACAGTCTTCCTCCTGTGTGCAAGCGGAACACACCAGACTAGTCTTTGAACTCTTCGGTGAACACCAAGGCAGTCCAGGTCCACCCAACGGACCCGACCAAGTAGGCCCACATCACCACCAATCTGAGTTCCGCATAGGAACTCGTGCTTGTTGAATTCCTTCGTGAGTGCTAGGAAATATTCGCATGCTGTCCTCTGGACATGCCAGGAGTTCCCATGGAATTCACCGAGCATGCACTCAACGTGAATCCAAACGCAAGACCAGTCAAGCAGTTGATGCGTCGACTGTCAGAACCAAGGGCAAAGGCGGTTGGCATGGAAGTCAACAGACTCCTCGACGCCAATTTCATATGCGAATTCAAGGAAAGCACCTGGGTGGCTAACCTAGTGCTCGTTCCCAAAAATGAAACGGATATCCTGCAGATGTGCATGGAATTTACCACCCTCAATAAGCATTGCCCGAAGGACCACTTCCCATTACCACAGATCGACCAGATAATTGACTCCACCGCAGGATGTGAACGCCTCTCCTTTCTCGATGCCTAGTCAGGTTACCATCAGATTCGAATGAAGGAAGAGGACCAGGAGAAGACGACCTTGATCTCACCTTTTGGTGTTTACTGCTACACAACGATGCCCTTCAGGCTAAAGAACGAAGGAGCCACCTATTAGTGGTGTATGCAGGCCTGCCTCAAAAATCAGCTCGGTCGAAACATCCAGGTTTATGTCGACGACATCGTCGTCAAGACCAAGGAGGAAGTTACATGATGGCTCTGAAATATAGCCATCTACGTCCACATTTAAACTAGATATTATTCATAGATTTGATGAAATATCTCTCCAAATCCTGCCACTAATGCCTAATAATCAAAGGGGTATGCAATCCTTTCTTTCTTTTTTTCCCTGCACAGATAATGAAGTTTGATGATGGGAATCACTAGATTAAAGTCAAAGATACAAGATTTCCAACAAACCGAAGAAACCAGGAGTCGCGAAGTGGAGACAGATGCTTTAACGACCAACTATACGACGGGAATAAAATTCTGGCCATATAGTTTCGGTCGTATAGTTACCATCGACACCACTAGGTCAAATAGAACAACTTTCGTGAAGGTACCCCTATATAAAGAGGCCTCGGGCGACGAGAAAAGAGAGCCCGCAGACCATTAGCCGCCTCTAGATCTCCATCCACAACGCCGAAGAGCCGCCGGAGGAATAGACTTAGATCTAATCTCTCCACCACCATAGCCATATTCCACCACTTGTAATAGTAGATCTCTTCTTCAATTGGCGATATTGTAAGACTATTTGTTATCAATCTCATGATTTCCATTACAATGTTTATGATCTTTGATCTCATCTCTATGTGTGAGTAATTCTCATTGGGCCAAGGGCTTCGGCCTAGCCATGTACCTTTTGTGCATGTTATTTATCATAGGTGGGATCATGTATTAGTTTGTATGACATGATGATTATTGTATCCTCTCTTGCCTTAATCTAAGGTATGCGCCTCTAGTATCTGTCATGCGAGGCGCATATCACATGCACCTCCTATACTTCATATACGCGAGGCGCATATATCACATGCGCCTCCTATACTTCATATACGCGAGGCGTATATCAGTATATGCGCCTCGCGTATATGAAGTATAGGAGGCGCATGTGATATGCGCCTGACATATGTCGTGGTATGCGCCTCGGGTAGTACCCAATATGCGCCTCCTATACTTCCCATATGCGCCTCGGGTATATTTTTTGAAATTCAAATTTTATAGAACTTTTCATATTACAGTTTACAGGTATTCAAATATACAATACAGTCCAGAATATAGTATAAACAACACCGAATTTTCTAGAAACTTGCAATTGGCAAAAGCATAATAGAACCATCATGAATACAAGTACATTACACACCAATCATGACATACGTGTTCATACATCAACAAGTGCCAATTTTTCGCACAACACCAAGTGTTTGTGCCACAAGTTCACACCTTTGAGTACAAGGTCACAATCACATTACAACTCCGATGACGGAGCTCTATCAAGATGAAGTAGAGCACATAACATACCATGAAGAGCAACAAGGTTGCGATCACGAGGAAGTTCCTCCACTTCTTCCTCGCGTTCCTCCTCCACTTCTCTTCCGCCACCTCTAGTCTTGTAGCCTTTGTAGATGTTGCCCGAGAATTTGTTCACTTGCTTCTGACAGTCTTCCCACTCCTCGTACACACCTGGAACCTTGCCGGCGTACACGACATAGCACTTCTTCGCCATCTCCTATACACAAGATAGATGATGTTATCTATGTCAGTGCAAAGCAATAGCAGTTCACAAGATAAGATCATGCATATATATATGGCTGCAACAAGATGTAAGAAATCACGTTCTAATCATCGGCATTTCGAAGAAAGACAAAAAAAGCAAACAAATAATGACTTGCATTAGTGCCTCATACTTAGGTTGCGCATGGAAATAACAATGCTCGCTGTTTGATCTTGTGCGGCAAGTAGAGTATATGCCGGAATTACTAGTCTACTTGGCACACGAGATCAAACATCGGCATAGTCATACACATGACGCCACAACATGTTCAAATCATCGGCATTGAAGAAAGACCAAAAAACAAACCAAGAATGACTTGGATTCGTGCCTCATACTATTCGTATCGCCAAAGACAAAAGAAGAGAAATACTTCCATGATTCATATAGCATGGGCATGTTATGTCCAATGGTAAAGCAAGGAAAGGATTCAGTCTCCACGAAAACGACTCATTTCGAGTTTGGTGTGTTGAAAGGAGTCATTGTCGTGGACCCAAAACCCTTTCCTTGGCCTACCATTGAACATATTATGTCTTATGTCTATGAATCTCGAAAATATCTGTCCTCTTTCGACTTTGGACCTACGAGATGAAATAGTTTATCATTTCATTATATCGCCAAAGACGAATAGTGAAGTAATGTCTTTCCTTTCGACTTTGGGGCTACAATGAGATATTTGAAACTAAATACTTCACCATTTCATTTAATTCACGCTATCTAATCTATTCGTATCGCCAAAGGCAAAAGAATAAATACTTCCATGATTCATATAGCATGGGCATGATGTGTCAAGCGGCAAACCAAAGAAAGGATTCGGTCTCCACGACAACGACTCATTTCAAGTTTGGTGTGTTGAAAGGAGTCGTTGACATGGACCCAGAACCCTTTACTTGGCTTGCCGCTTAACATATTATGTCCTATGTATATGAATCTCAAAAATATCTGTCCTCTTTCGACTTTGGGGCTACGAGATGAAATAGTTTATCATTTCATTATATCGCCAAAGACGAAAGGAAAGAAATCATTCCATGATTCATATAACAATGTCGCCAGTGCTATATGAATAGTGAAGTAATGTCTTTCTTCCTTTCGACTTTGGGGCTACAATGAGATATTTGAAACTACATTAAATTCATGCTATCTAATCTATTCGTATCGCCAAAGACAAAAGAAGAGAAATACTTCCACGATTCATATAGCATGGGCATGTTATGTCTAATGGCAAACCAAGGAAAGGATTCAGTCACCAAGGCAATGACTCATTTCGAGTTTGGTGTGTCAAAAGGAGTCGTTGCCGTGGACCCAGAATCCTTTCCTTGGCTTGCCACTAGACATATTATGTCTTATGTATATGAATCTCGAAAATATCTGTCCTCTTTCGACTTTGGGGCTACGAGATGAAATAGTTTATCATTTCATTATATCGCCAAAGACAAAAGGAAAGAAATCATTCCACGATTCATATAACAATGTCGCCAATGCTATACGAATAGTGAAGCAATGTCTTTCCTTTCGACTTTGGGGCTACAATGAGATATTTGAAACTAAATACTTCAGCATTTAATTTAATTCATGCTATCTAATCTATTAGTATCGCCAAAGACAAAAGAAGAGAAATACTTCCACGATTCATATAGCATGGGCATGATATGTCGAGCGGTAAACCAAAGAAAGGATTCGGTCTCCACGGCAACGACTCATTTCGAGGTTGGTGTAACGAAAGGAGTCATTGACACGTGGACACAGAACCCTTTCCTTGGCTTGCCGCTCAACATATTATGTCTTATGTATATGAACCTCGAAAATATTTGTCCTCTTTCGACTTTGGGGCTACGAGATGAAATAATTGCATCATACTTAGGTTGGGCATGGAAAATGACAATGCCGCTGATGGATCTATGCGGCAAGTAGAGTATATGCACAAAACTCTAGTATACTTGGCACACCAGATCCAGCAACAACATGGTCACACACATGACGCCACAACACATTTTTATCATCGGCATTTCGAAGAAAGACAAAGAAAGCAAACCACAAGAAGTAGGGCGGCAATAAAGAATGAAAAGCAACAAGCACTTAAAATAGTTCATAACACAAATAACTAGCTAGTGTCGCTCATAATCAAGTTCAACGGTTGACGAAACATACTCTAGAGGTTTTTCTAGGAAAGTTTAACATAGTGATAAGAGGTTACAACACGAGTTCAGAACTAACAACTAGCTACCTAGGCAATGCAATCATCAAGACTTCTTCGGCTGTTGAGTCGGCTTTAGGGGGGCATTGATGAAGCCCGACCGAGTTTTCGCCATCTGCATGAATATCCTGCGGTCACCCTGATGTGCTAAGTGTTCGTCTATCTCCCTGTTGGGCGGTGTATGGCTGCCGTAGAAGAGGCCCCCGGATTTCATGACTCCCTGGTGCACGATTATCGCGAGCTCCTCCTGGATGTAGAAGATGTGCTGCCTGAGGTTGCGATCATGTATTGTTGCAAACCTTTCAGCCCACTTCGCGAGGTCAGATGGTAGTGTTTTGAAGGGAATATGCCCGAGAGGCAATAATAAAGTAGTTATTACCTTATTCCATGTTTATGATAAATGTTTATTTTGCATGCTATAATCATATTGATTGGAAACGTAATACATGTGTGTTTAATAAAAAATACAAAGTTCCTAGTAATGCCTCTCATATAAACTAGCTCGTTGATTAACAAGATGATCAAGGTTTCCTGATCATGGACATTGGATGTTGTTAATAACGAGGCCACAACATTGGTGGAATGATGTGATGAACATTCATCCGAAGTATAGCATTACGATCAGAGTCATTATGTTTATATTGCTATAACATCATACGAAGTAATCTTAGTCCTTAGACCATGAGATCATGTTAATTGCTAACACCGGAAGAGTATCTTGATAACATCAAACGTCACACCGTAACAGGGCGACTATAAAGGTGGGTTCAGTGCTATGAAGGTGGTATGTCGAGGCTCATGGATCAAGAGTAGGATTTGTCCATCCCGATGACGGATAGATAGACTCTGGGCCCTCTCGGTGATATCACATTAAGATAGCTTGCAGGCAAGTGATGTGATCACTAGAATGTTATATCACGGGAACGAGAACAGAGTGCATGTCGGTAACGAGATCAAACTAGGTATTTGGATGCCGATGATCGAGTCTCAGACATGTAATATATGACGAGACAAAGGGATTTAGTTACGACGTTAAAGTTTCACACGATCACAAGAGTCATCGTTGAATATGTGGGAGTCAGTACGGGTCTCTAGGTCCCGCTGCTGATTATTGATCGGAGAGGGGTCTTGATCATGTTTGCATTATTCGTGAACCGTAGGGTGACATACTTAAGGGATACCGACACCATCTAGGAGCAAATATGTTTCAGATAAATATTAAGAAAGCGCTGGAATCATTTCGATGGAAACCGAAATTGTTTCAGCTGAAATTGCTGAAACTGGTTCCGCATGTGATATTGAAATATTGCAGGGAGTTTTATGTGAATGTTTGTTAATTAAATTAATTAAGAAAATTCTAAATAAAATAAATAAAAGTGTTTTATTTAATGAGAGCTTGCATTAAATTTGGTGGAAATTTAATGCATGTGAGTGGACATGAGTGGAGGTGTGTGTTTATGTGAGTGGGAGCTCCAGCCACATGAATGAGGGAGAGGTGGGGGCACCCACCATGGCCGGCGCCATGCCACCTTGGGCTACCCCCTCCCCTATATAAGGAGCACCTCCTCCTCCTCTCCTCTAGCACCACCTCCTCGTGAAGGTTCTCTTCTCCCTCTAGTTATTCCACATGGTATCGGATTAGAGAGATACATGTTCCCGGTGGCTTTATCTGGAAAGGAGTTGCTGCTTCCGCTGCATCGCTGGAGCGAGGATGCGGAGGTTGTTCGTTGGACCGAATGTGTGTGTGATCACGGATGCACCGCTACTTTGCGGTGCTGGACTTGATGGTGCTGGACCGGATGGTGCGGGAACTGCTGGACCTGAAGGACTTCATCACGATCTTGAGATCGGCAAGTGTACGACTACATCATCCACGAGTTCGATCTCGTTAACAAAGCTTTGTTGTCTTTGAGGGTAAGTTATCTATGGATGTATATCCACCCGTTGCTTGTATCTAGTAGATAGATCTTGGCGTATAGTTCCCATCGTAGGAATTTTTTTGTTTTCTATGCTGCGAACCCAACAGTGGTATCAGAGCCTGATCTATGTGTAGGTGCTTTGCACGGTTAGTACACATATGTTTATATGTGGGCGATGATGATTATGTTATTGCATCTTCTATGTATTTTGGATATTGGTGGCATAGTGGGATGAAGCGGCCTGGACCAACCTTACATGTCATCGCACATGAGACCGGTTCCACGACTGACATGCAACTAGTTTTGCATAAGTGGCTGGCGGGTGTCTGTCTCTCCTACTATAAGCAATATCTGATTTACAACGAGTTTCTAATAACTTGGTTATCCTTGTTGTGGTTCCATGTTCGTAGGTAAGACCGGTTCTATCTTCGAAAGCCCTAAGCCACGTAAAACTTGCAATGGATAAATTAGAGGCGCCTAGTTTAGATTGTTGCTGGGCTAGTGTCTTCATATGGTAATGTTGTAAGTAGATGTGTGGTAGATACTCTTACAACACACTTAACGTGTAAGTTCCATAGACCTTGGCCTTACACACAAAGGAATGATAGAGATCATACCACGATGCATATGATAGAGATCAAATGGATGGACCATATCATCCCACTTTACACATTAGATGTTTGCATCTTATATTGCTAGTTTGGCGTTTTTAGTAGCATTGTAAGATGATCCCTCATTTAAATATCAAGATAAAATGTGTTCTTCCTTAAGTATGCACCATTCTATGGATCGTGTTTCGAGACATCGTGTGATGATCGGGTGTACTCGACTCTACGCTTTCTTACAACGGGTGTAAGACAGTTTTACACACGCAAATACTAAGGTTCTTACTTGGCGAGCCTAGCATGTACAGACATGGCCTCGGAACACGGACCGAAAGGTTAAGCATGAGTCATATAGTTGATGTGATGCCCATATTGATGCTCGCCTTTGAAGCTACACCGACTCACGTGATGATCAGACTTGGTGTAGTGGATTTGGTTCATGTAGTCACCAAAAAGGCACGAGGGATGTCGTTTTTGAGTGGGAGTTCATTTCTAATTTGGATTAGTCTAACTCAATTTGTCATAAACTACATCGAATTGAATTTGCATAATTTGTTGTAGTCATTGGCATCTATTCACTACCTTATGCTTAGTTTTAATTGAGATAATAGAACTATAGAATTCTGGATATTTACGTTACGAACTGGTATCATATTGTTTTGAATGTCAATTTAAAGTTTAGACGTCCTATTGCAAACTTTCAGCAAACTCTATTTACTCCATGAAGTTTAATAAGTAGTATTAAATCAAGAGTAAGAATTCTAATGTTAGTATCTAAAGTATCATGTTTTCCTCCATGATTATTGATATTCAAAAGTTGTTTTAATATCAAGATTATCTAGGAGCTGAAAAATTGTTTCAGAAACCATCATGTGTGGAAGATATTGTGATATCTAAAACAATGTTTTTGGTTGCATTATGATAGAGTACAACTTAGCAAAATACATGTTCTCATATTGTATGAGAATTTATGAAGGATGGAGATTCTAGGCATCCGGATATGCCAAAAAGGTTTTGGGAACTAACATTATACTCGTGATTCTTCCTTATAGGCTATAGTAGCTTGATCATGAAAGTTGTCATGATAAGGATGAATAGAAGATGTAGGTAAAATCTTTACTACACTAATAGATTACTAAAGAATGGATTTTTGAAAGAACACCAAACATTTGATGATGGTGATCCACTTCAAAGTGCAAGTCCAAAGGTATTAGTATTTGACTATATACCTTTGTACTATGTGTCATGTGAATGACACCACTATTGATGTTGATAGATTCTTTTAAAAGAAAAGGAATTGTTGAAAGAGAATATATAAAATATTTGGCAGAAAAGAAAAGGTTGGAGATGTCCAACTTAGGTATATAGAAGATATACATGTTATGGCTGTATTCCTTGCTTGTTAAACAATGTGGTTCTGAGGTATTGTATACCGATATTGGATACCAAATTGATTGGTGTGAAGTGTCATACATAACAACACAATTCATGAACTGCAACGGCCTAAGTAACTGGCAAGAGAATAAGTGATGATGTTCATTGAAAACAAATAAAGTGTTATTTTGTTTTTCATTGTCGTCAAACTGAGCCTTCAAGATTTTTTTTAATAATTGTTATTTTGTTCCGGTATTACCAGAACAATGGTTGTTCAAATAATTACCGTATTCCATAAAGGATGGATGAAGTTTTACAAGTCTAGTTGGAGAAATCACATCCATAAACATTATTGCTAAAATGTCATAAGACAAATGACTGGAAGATCACTTATGATGTGACATCGCTATTTGAATTATATTGGAAAGTAAACATGAAGAAACTCCATGTAGATGAATTTTTGGAGTCTTTTGATTTTGATCAATTGACGCTTGTGAAACTTTCCATGAGATAATTGAAACTCCGTCTATAGGCCAAAGAGGAACGGATGACTAACTTATTGGATAGTATGCATGTTGATGTATATAGTCCATTATGTGTAGCCATATGCGATGGATCTTTTTGCTTCATATGCTTTCTCCAGAAATTTGAGTGAATATATCTATATATTTACTTAATAAGGAAGAAGTATGAAACATTTGAAAATTGTTCAAAGGCTTTCAAGATGAAGTGAAAAATCATTGTACCAAGAAAATAAAAGAGTTTATGATTTGATCATAAAGGAAGATATTTGAGTTACAGGTTTAGCAAAACACCTAAGATTTCAGGAATTGTTCCATGAATTTCCATTTCCCGATAAACCACAGGAGTATGGTATGTTCGAGAGATCAAATCAAACCTTGTTTGACATGGTAAGATCAAAGGTGTCATTTATAAAACTGCCATTATGTTTTAAGGATTAAAGATTTAGAGACTACCGCTTTTACACTGAAAAGAGCACCATCGTGATCCGTTGAAATGACACCATATGAGTTATGGTTTGGGATAAAATCCGAATTGTCTTTTCTTAAATTTTGGTATGCTATGCATAAGTACAATGTTTACAACCAAAGTCGGATAAGCACGTCTTTGTAGGTTATCCCAACGAATTAGTTGGGAATTCCTCCATAACACCGAGGACAAAAGAGTTTGTCGCTTGGAACGTCAAGTTTCTTGAGAAGGAATTTTCCATGAAAAGTTAAGTGGGAGGACAATAGAACTTTGATAAGGTTGTTGAACCTTAGTTATATGTGCTAAGTAGCGCAACGCCGAAAAGTGTCCCGGTGGAGGCGACAATGCTCATGGATCCCGTGATTACAAAGGGTGTGATCTTGGAGATTAGAGTTCTTATTGAACCATGTGGGTCGGTAAGAATCAAATAATAAGATTTGAAACAGAAGTCGTTATTGTTTTGACAATGATGAACCGACTGCATGCAAAGAAGCGATGATGGTCCCTGACTCCATAAAATGACTAGAAGTTATAGAATTCGTAATAGTATTCATACACAAGAAATCATGTTTCTAAACTTAGAAGACCCTCCGGAAAGGCGTGAAGCCTATCAGTCGTGTTTGGATCTATAAAGAAATAGACATGGATGTTTAACATCTATGATATAGTCGACATGTCGGAAAGAAGCTTACGACAATGTTCAAGGAGTTAACTATGACAAGATTTGATCTTTCATAGCGATATTTAGTCTTGACGGATTAATGTAGCAACCACTTCATATAATTTGGTATATGGTAGTTGAATAAACAAAACAAGGTTCTTCTAATAGAATGGTTACCTAGGACGTGTACATGACACGGTCTGAAGGGTTTTGTTAATTCAAAGGGTGGTAAAAGGCCATGCTAACTTCAATAGTTGAAGTGAGCATAGCGGAGTTGGAATCTTCACCATGATGAAAATGTTAAAGGAGTTTAATTTCATCGGAGATGATGAAGATGCTTGCACTTGCAAGAAATTAAGTGGGAGCGCTGAAACAAATTTCCAATACATTATGCAAAGTACATATTGTTGATTGGAAATGATGTATATTTTATTGACACAATTTAAGAATTTCATTAAAATAGGATTTCGATGAAAGACTTCGGCAAAACCGGAATATTTGGCATCAATGTCTATATGTATAGATTGAGGCGCTAATATGGCTATGCCAAACGTACATATATGAGATATTGAAAGAGTTCAATATGGAAACAACAAGAAAGGTTCTTGCTGCATGGAAAGGATTGTATCAAGATTCAAGTGTTTCAACACTTGGTGAGTAAAATCACATGAATATTTTGATCGATTATACCATGATATGTATATATCCAAATATGTCCTATGCTCTAAATGTTATGAGAACATACCAGAATGATTCTTAAGATGCTCATTGGATGATAGTAAAGATATTCTTATGAGCTTTGGAAGAACTAAGAATATATCATGTATAAGTGACAAATAGTTAAATGTAGGTCATTGTTAAGTGTTACATTGATACTAGTTTTGTCACAAGATACAAATTAAATTTATCTCAATTTAGACTATGGGTGGCACAATGTAATGGAAAGGATGTTCCATGATGGATTTGGATAAGTTCCAAAGTTGAAACATTGTGACGGATACTAAAACAAAAGGCTAAGTATATGACTGCTATAGTAGCAGCAAAGGAGGGCATTTGTGTTAAGTAGTTTGTTATCAAACTAGGTGTGGTTCAAAGTGGGCTAATACTATGAAGATATATTGTATGACAATAATATCAACATATTTTAACCCGAACGAACTAAAGGTCTCACCAAAGGACCAAATTTATACAATGCCATCTCATTTGAGAATGAGTGATGCGTAGAGACACAAAGACATGCAAATACACACGGACATGAAACTATCAGATCTGGAGATTATGTTAACCACTATCAATCGTGTATATGCAACACCAAAAAGCCATAGGTGTTCAATACACAAAGTTTTTCAAACTAGATTATTGACTCTAGTGCAAGTGGGAGACTGAAGGGAATATGCCCAAGAGGCAATAATAAAGTAGTTATTATCTTATTCCATGTTTATGATAAATGTTTATTTTGCATGCTATAATTGTATTAATTGGAAACGTTAATACATGTGTGTTTAATAAACAAAATACAAAGTTCCTAGTAATGCCTCTCATATAAACTAGCTCGTTGATTAGCAAGATGATCAAGGTTTCCTGATCATGGACATTGGATGTTGTTAATAACGAGGTCACAACATTGGTGGAATGATGTGATGAACATTCATCTGAAGTATAGCATTACGATCAGATTCATTATGTTTATATTTCTATAACATCATACGAAGTAATCTTAGTCCTTAGACCATGAGATCATGTTAATTGCTAACACCGGAAGAGTATCTTGATAACATCAAATGTCACACCGTAATATGGTGACTATAAAGGTGGGTTCAGTGCTACGAAGGTGTTATGTTGAGGCTCATGGATCAAGAGTGGGATTTGTCCATCCCGATGATGGATAGATATACCCTGGGCACTCTCGGTGATATCACATTAAGATAGCTTGCAGGCAAGTGATGTGATCACTAGAATGTTATATCACGGGAACGAGAACAGAGTGCATGTCGGTAACGAGATCAAACTAGGTATTTGGATGCCGATGATCGAATCTCGGACATGTAATATATCACGAGACAAAGGGATTTAGTTACGACGTTAAAGGTTCACACGATCACAAGAGTCATCGTTGAATATGTGGGAGTCAGTAGGGATCTCCAGGTCCCGCTGCTGATTATTGATCGGAGAGGGGTCTCGATCATGTCTGCATTATTCGCGAACCGTAGGGTGACACACTTAAGGGATACCGACACCATTTAGGAGCAAATATGTTTCAGATAAAGATTAAGAAAGTGCTAGAATCATTTTGATGGAAACCGAAATTGTTCCGGGTGAAATTGCTGAAACAGGTTCTGCATGTGATATTGGAATGTTGGAGGGAGTTTTATGTGAATGTTTGTTAATTAAAGTAAATAACAAAATTCTGAATAAAATAAATAAAAGTGTTTTATTTAATGAGAGCTTGCATTAAATTTGGTGGAAATTTAATGCATGTGAGTGGACATGAGTGGAGGTGTGTGTTTATGTGGGTGGGAGCTCCACCCACATGAATGAGGGAGAGGTGGGGGCACCCACCATGGCCGGCGCCATGCCCTCCCCTATATAAGGAGCACCTCCTCCTCTCCTCTGGCACCACCTCCTCGTGAAGGTTCTCTTCTCCCTCTAGTTATTCCCCATGGTCTCGGATTAGCGAGATACATGTTCCTGGTGGCTTTATTTGGAAAGGAGTTGCTGCATCCACTGCATCGCTGGAGCTAGGAGGCGGAGGTTGTTTGGTGGACCGAAAGTGTGTGCGATCAAGGATGCACCGCTACTTTGTTGTGCTGGACTTGATGGTGCTGGACCTGATGGTGCTGGAACTGCTGGACCTGAAGGACTTCATCACGATCTTGAGATCGGCAAGTGTATGACTACATCATCCACGAGTTCCATCTCATTAACAAAGCTTTGTTTTCTTCGAGGGTAAGTTCTCTATGGATGTATATCCACCCGTTGCTTGTATCTAGTAGATAGATCTTGGCGTATAGTTCCCATCGTAGGAAATTTTTTGTTTTCTATGCTGCGAACCCAACATGTTTTGCTCTCCATGTCATTGAAGAACGCCCTGTGGTAAACAGCGTAGAAGGCATCCTTCCTACTGCCAGACAGCTGCTTGACGCAGGCGAACTTGGTGTTGTGGCGGAACATGTGCGCGTCGAACTTCACATATGGCGTTGCCGGTTTGACGCCTCCCGTTGTGACGTAGCCGGCGAGAGCACCATCAAGAATGTTCTTGATATTGGTGTAGTTTTTCGGGTGTGCACTATTTGCGTCGAGGTACACGACTATTGAGTGTTTCAAATTCAAGCATATGAGCATGCATCCTGTCTGATCATCCTCCGTGATGGGATGGTAGGGAAGGAGAACCACATCCTTGTCCGAGTATGTTTGCAGGAAGGTTGAGAGGTAGTCGGTCGCCAGTGCTATGTCCTCGGCATCTTTTAGGACGACGTCCCGCATGAAGTAGGGATCCACTATCTAGATGCCCGGGATCTTGTCTCTGGTGATCTGCATTGCCATATTGAGGGAGAATAGCCGGACCAGGGTGTTGTGCAGCCAGAACTCGTTCAACATGTCGAAGATGTCGGAATGCTGCAGGTAGAAGATATCCCCGGGGGCTACACTGACGAAGCATGGCACATAAGGCACCTTATCCTTGAAAACGAGGTACGACTGATCATTCTCGCGAATGCGGCGCTCCTCAATTGTGAGACAGCTATAATGAAGATTGCGTAATTGAGAGCCTGCGACCTCGAGCAACGAGTTACACATCATCGATGCACCCGCCACGTGTTGCTGATTCCTGGCTTGCCCTGTAGGGCCGTCCTGAGCCCGGAGAACAAGATTTGGACCCTTGCTCCGGTCACCCTTAGGCTTCCTTTTGCGACCATGCTTTCTGCCCTTTGGGCTGTCAGCCACCGTGTTCACCTCACCGATCACCTTATGAAGGGTGCTGGGGCTAATCAAAGGAACTGCTGGCCTCGGAGGCTCGGTGAAGGGGGCGGGTGGCGGCTTCTCCTGACTAGTTGGGAAGAGACGCACCTGGAAAGGGGGTTTAGCCGGTGCTGGTTGGGTATCGGTAACTTGATGTGTGCCTGATGGTCCCAGCTCATACCAATCAGAAAACCTTGTGTTAACGAACTAGTCGCTGAAGTTCGAATCAATTTCTCCATCATCATCATAGGGATCATGTGCCATGTTGTCCAAGTCTTCCATCTCAAAGTCTTCATCATGTGCTGGTTGTGCTGGCTGTGCTGCCTCTAGGGTGATGTTGAGCTGGTCCTCCATCCCCAAATAGATCTAGCTCTTGGGCCATAGGTACAAGTAGCCGAACCTTGTATTGAGGACCGCATCCAGCGAGCCTCCCGAGGTGCTTGTTAAATGGTAGACCAAGAGGGGTCTTAGTTTGTAGAAAGTTCGAGCAGAAAGAGATGCACTCTTCGGCCAGGAAGCCATTTTCTATGCTTCCATCTGGACGGGACCTGTTCTTAATGTATCCTTTGATGTGTCCATTGAGCCTTTCGAACGGCATCATGCTTCGCAGAAACAGAGGACCGAGCTGGACGATATCCTCCTCGACATGGAGAAGCAGATGAAGCATGACGTCGAAGAATGCGGGAGGGGGCGGATAGATCTCGAGATCGCATAGTATCACCATGATCTCGTCCTGTAGCCTCGTGAGCTACTTAATGCCTATCGAATTTTGAGAGATGACGTCGAAAAATTTGCAGAGGCCAAACAATGTTTCACGGACGTGCTTGTCCATTATACCTCGGATCGCGACCAGGAGTACCTGCGTCATCAGGATGGCGACGTCGTGAGACTTCATCCCGCTGAAGCGCTGCTTTGCCTCGTCTAGCCATCTGCTTATCTTCCTTGCGTAGCCGTTCGGAAATTTGGCTCTAAGGAGGTAGTTCATAAACTGTATGGCCTCCTTCTTACTCAGAGTGAAGCACGAGGCCTTGAGCTTGACCTCGCCCTTCTTGACCTGCTTTTTTCTCTTGTGATGATGGCTATTCTGTGTTTCCGTCTCCTCCACCTCGTCCTCCTCCTCGTCATCGCTAGGTGGTGGTTGAAGTTCATCCCTGATGCCCATATGCTTCAAGTCGTTCCTTGCCTTCGGCCCATCTTTGGTGTTGTCAGTGTTAAGGAGGGTGGCAAGCAGACTCTCGCCCACGTTCTTCGTGATATGCATGAGATCAAGGCTATGAGGCACGCGGAGGATCTTCTAGTATGACAGGTCCCAGAAAACAGACCTCGCCTTCCATACCTTCAGCAACGGCTCTGGCTTCTTCTGGGTCTTTCCTGGTGCAGGGCATTCCTTCCAGTTATTCAACAGCTCGTAGATTTGCGCGCCGCTCCTCTGGTCCAGGATTCCTCGGAGCTCGGCCGCCCCATCGAACAAAATCTCCTTGCTTTCTCCAGGCGTGATTCTTGGGAAGCCACCTCCGAGCCCCAAGGCACATGGTTTTCCCGGACCCGAGATATTTCTATAGCTGGCGGAATGTTGTATTATCTTTGCACCTAACGCTCCCATAGAATCCTTGGACAACCTACCCCGAGAAATATCCGTAACCGGGATAGTCTTGCACCGTCGTTATCACCGCTGCTCTCATGTCGAAGTATTCTTGTCTTGAGGCATCCCATGTACGGGCTCCTTCTTCCCATAATGTGGCCAGCTCCTCTTTCAACAACGTGAGATACAGATTGATGTCTATACCGGGTTGTTTTACCCCTTGAACCAGCATACTCATGGTTATGTACTTCTTCTTCATGCACAACCAGGGGGAGGTGGTAGATCCATACAAACACGGGCCAGGTGCTGTGTGTGCTGCTCTGGCTTCCGAACGGATTGAGTCCGTCGGTGCTCACACGGCGGTAAAGAGTCGTGATGAGGCAATCGTAGAGCGTGATGAGTCGCGGAAACACGAAGAGGATCTGCGCGCCTCCATCGTGGCTAGGGAGAAGTTGTTCGAGGAACAACTTTTCTCCATTGCCAAGGCTCTCTCAGGTATTCCATTGTCTGGATTTTCATTGTTTTTCTTTTTTCGAATTTGTCATTGGTGCTGACCTTCGTGCCCATGCTTGGGTTCTTATATAGATGCTAGCGATTTGAGCTTCGACCCTCAGGTACTCCGTCGTGACGATGCCTTGGCGGGTGCCATTTCGGCAGTTGAGGATCACAGCGCTGCCGTTCAAGGGACGCTCTCCAAGGACAAGGGTGTGCTCAGTCGCCTCCAGGAAGAGCTAGCGCCCAAGGCTGAGCTGATCGAGAATATGGACGAGCTGGTGGAGTCCCTTGCCGGGGGCGTCCCTGCAAGTTTCAAGAACTTGCTCCATGCTGCTGGCGCTTCGATGTCCCTCGCAATGGTTCAAGCCCATGGAGTCGAAGTTGATCCTGCGGCGGTCTCCAAGGCGATGCCTATCAGCGCTGATGGCCAGCAGGTAGTCTTTGCTCCCTTCACGACTGCTTGTTGCGAGTACGGCCCGCAGCTGATCAATACAGTTGCAAAGTACTCTGAGGAGCTTCAGCAAGCCAAGAAAGTTGCGAAGGTTATGACATCAGGAGCCGGCGGGAAGTCTGTGGCATCTAATACTGCCACAGACTCGATGAGGCCCCCAAAGCCGAAGTCAAAGTCGAAGGCGGAGAAAGCCGCTCCTCAGTAGTCGCATCTTGTAATAGTTAAATAGCTTATGTCTTTTGTCAAGAACATGCCTGTTGGCGAGTGTATCTGCTGATACTTTTGTTAATCTTGAATGCACTCGAATCTTTTGTCTATGCCTCGCCTTAGTACTCTTATTGTCTCTTGATTGACTTGTGATAGGGCACATCGAGTGATACTTTGAGGGAGTCTCAGGATTCTCCGCCCCTTGATGACACTTTGGCACCGTCGCGCTCAAGGGTGGATGAGCTGTCTCTGCTCTCGTGACTCCGCGACCATGTGAAGCAGTTGGAGCGTGAATTGGCTGTACTCCACGGAAATGCGGACGTATGGAAGTCAAAGGCGGAGAAAGCCGCCTCCCGAGAACAATATCTGCGAGGGGAGGTGACGCAGTTGGGCGACCAATTCAAATTTTAGTCTTCTTGCTTCCTGTCGTTTCCTTGTAGTCACTCGCAGTAGTTTGTTCTCCTCATATTTTGCCTTTGCTTGGTATAGTTGTCAGCGCGCACCATCCGCAGGATGAGAAGGATCGAATTGCCATTCGCATGAATGACCTGACCCAAGAGCAGCTTCAGGCGAGTGGGTACTTCTGGCTAGATCATGATCGCGCAATTGCATTGGCGACCCTGCAGGATCGTGTGTTGCGAGTGCTTCACTTATTGAAGAAGTCGTAATCATATTTGAAGAACATTTACCAGACGATGTTCTCGCTGGACGTTGTTCCACCGAGCCTGCTGGCCCTTCTTGCTAAATTCCAGGACTTGAGTGCGGTCCGCGAGTGTGTACGACAACAGTTAGTGGCTGGTGCCAAGGCTACCCTGTCGCTGGTGCGGTTGCATAGGCCGGATGTGGACATTGCGGCAATTGCGGCCGGACTGCCTACGCCGCCATCGGGTTCAGCTTGGAACATGGTGCCACACTACCATGCAGTGGATCGCCCGGTGGAGGAGATCGTCGACTTCTTCGAGGAGCAGACCAACGTTCTTTTATTGCAACAGTAGTTTAGTTTGTATCCTGCACATAGTTGTACCAGTGTTGTAAATTTCATATATATGTTGTGTATAATTCATTGACAATGGTGTGTAAAAGAGCTTGTTAGCGTGTATGTTTTGTGAGTGCATTGCACTATGCGATTCCTTTTTGTTAGCCTGACTTGTGTTTGTCTCAGTCCCTTGCCAACCTGTCAGGTGTGTGGCAGCTGGGTTGGTGTTTATCAAGGGTTTCGATTGATACGTCAGCTACTCAGGATATCGCGTTAGTTCGTAGAACAGATGTGCATAGGGTGGCGTAGCCCCCGAGTGGATTGATTGCAAGAATAAAATAAAAGGAACGCAGAATTTTGGGGCACTTAGCTTTATTTATTCGCATGACGGTACGAGGTACAATATGTGGCTGAGTAGCCTTTGGCTGAATAGCCTTATTTGCAATGTAAAAGTAAAGACGACTAAGGGTAGAAGCGCCGCAGCTACGCGAAGTTCCAAGGGTTGGAGTATGCGACTCCTGTCTAGAAATCTTTAAGGCGATATGCGCCACCTAGGGTTGCTTCTGTAATCACGTATGGTCCCTCCCAGGGAGACTCGAGCTTTAGATGCCCTTGCTACTTAAGTCGCAGGACCAGGTCGCCTTCGACGAAGGACCTGGGGCGTACCCTCCTGCTGAGGTAGTTGTGCAGGGTCTGCTGGTAGATCATTGATCTCTCCGCGGTGATTTCCCTTGCCTCGTCGAGGAGTTCGACGGAGTCTTCGAGTGCAAGAGTTGAATCCTGCTTGCTGTAAGCGACCACGCGCGGTGCTTTGTATCGTACTTTGGCGGGTAGCACCGCTTCAGCTCCGTGCACCATGAAGAACGGGGTGTACCCTGTGGCGCTGTTTGGAGTTGTGCGTAGGCAAGTACCGATTGCAGCTCGTCTGGCCAGCAACACGCGGCCTGCTCGAGTGGCCTGAGGAGTCGCTTCTTGATGACGCCGCAAACTAGCCCGTTAGCTTTTTCGACCTAACCGTTGGTCTATGGATGTGCTACAGAGGCATAGCTGACGTTGATTCCTAGGTTCTTGCAGAATTCTTGGAACTCCTTGGATGTGAAGTTCGTCCCATTGTCCGTGATGATGCTATGTGGAACTCCGAAGCGATAGACGATGGACTCGAAGAACTTGACTGCGTTGTATCCTGATTGATTAGTCACTAGCATGTCCTCTATCAACTTGGTGAATTTGTCGATTGCGATCAAGAGGTAGATGTAGCCTCCGCGCGAGGACCTTGGGAGTTTGCCGACCATATCGAGTCCCCATTGCACGAAAGGCCTGGCCAATGGAATTGGTCGGAGCTCTGTGCTAGGTGCATGTGGCTTGTCCGCGAATCGCTAGCAAGCGTTGCATTTTTGGACGATGTCCTTGGCGTCACGCATGGCCGTAGGCCAGTAGAATCCAGCTCGTAGTGCTTTGGTGACAAAGGCGCGACTGCCATCATGGTGCCCGCAGGTCCCCTCATGGATATCGAGGAGGACAACTCTTCCATCGGCCATGGAGACGCATCGTTGGAGTACTCCTGTGATGCTGCACTTGTATAGTTCGCCGTTGATAACAGCGAATGCCTTGGAGCGCCGGGCGATGTGTAGGGCGTCAGTTGGATCATCCGATAGCCTCTTTCTAAGGAGGTACGTAATGTATGGTTGGGTCCAGGATGTCTCGATCATCATGACGCTCATTGGTCCTTCGAGTCCTGTGTCCAGCTCTAGGTCGTCGAGTGCCATTGGCTCATTGGGCGGCGCAGCCCCCGAGTCCATTGTTACGCTTGTTTTCTTCTCTACGGCCTTTGGCTTGATGGAGCGTTCACAGATGCGCTCGAGAAATACCCTAGGTGGTATGGGGGCGCAGGTGGAGCCTATGTTGGCGAGTGTGTCCGCCTCTTCATTGCTTTCGTGACCTATGTGCCGTAGCTCGCAACCATCGAAATCCCCTTCAAGTGTGTCGTAGACGTCACGGTAGGCGATCATGTTGTCGTTCAGTGCGTCGCACTCGTGCATTGTTTGGTTGACGACCAGCTTGGAGTCGCCGTATATAATGAGCCTCTTGGCGCTGCAGGCTTTTGCCATCCTCATCCCATGTAGCAGGGCCTCATATTCGGCTTCGTTGTTGGAGGCGGTGAATTGCATTCGCATAATATATTTCAGCTTGTCTCCCTGGGGCGATGTCAGTATGACACCTGCACTAGTTTCGTCCTTCCGCTTGGATCTGTCAAAGTGCATTGTCCAAAGGTAGGACATATCTGGTTTTTCAGGGAGCTGATTCTCCATCCAGTGCATGAGGAAGTCAGGGAGAACTTGCGACTTGATTGCGTCGTGCTTTTCATATGTGATGTCTCGTGGAGACAGTTCGATTCCCCAAAGTGCGACTCGTCGAGTGGTGTCGGGATTGTTGAGGATGTGCCCAAGCGGGGCGTCGTTGACTACCATGATTGGGTGTTCCTAGAAGTAGTGGCGCAGTCGCCGGGCCGTCATGAAGACGCCGTACGCCAGTTTCTGGTAGTGCGGGTACCGCTATTTTGTTGGTGTAAGTACCTCGCTGAGGTAGTAGACTGGGCGCTGTACCCCGTGGACCTTGTTTTCCTCGGCTCGTTTGACTACGAGCATTGTGTTGACCACCTGGTTGGTGGCGGAGATGTATAGCAACAATGGTTCCCTTTCGCGTGGGGTCACCAGGACTGGCAAGGTGGATAGCAGGCGCTTGAGGTCTTCGAATGCTTCCTGCGCCTCATTGGTCCACTCGAACTTGTCAGCTTTGCGGAGGAGTTGGTAGAAGGGCAGTGCCTTTTCACCCATCCGATTGATGAATCGACTGAGAGCCGCGATTCGCCCAACCAGCTGTTGGACACCTCTTACGTTTTTCAACTTTTCCATGGCCAGTATGTCTATTATTTTCTTCGGGTTCGCTTCGATCCCTCTCGTGGAGATAAGATACCCGAGTAGTTACCCAGATGGTATGCCAAAGGCGCAGTTGTCCGGATTGAGCTTGATCCGGTAGCGGTCGAGGTTGGTGAAGGTTTCGCGCAGATCGTCGATTAGTGAGGCTTCCTCTTTGGTCTTGATTACTATATCGTCGACATAGACTTGAATGTTGCGACCAAGTTGGTTCTTGAGGCAAGCCTGCATGCACCGCTGGTAGGTGGCTCCTGCGTTCTTCAGCCCGAAGGGCATTGTGTTGTAGCAGAACACACCAAAGGGCGTTGTAAACGTTGTTTTTTATTGATCTTCCTCCTTCATTCGAATATGGTTATAGCGTGAGTGGGCGTCAAGGAAGCAGAGGGGCTCGCATCCCGCGGTGGAGTCGATGATCTGGTCGATTCGTGGTAGCGGGAAGTGGTCCTTCGGACAATGCTTGTTCAAAGAGGTGAAGTCCACGCACATCCGCAGGATATACGTGTCCTTTTTTGGGTACTAGCACCGTGTTGGCGAACCAAGTGCTTTCCTTGATCTCGCGTATAAATTTGGCATCGAGGAGTCTGTTGATCTCCATTCCAACTGCCTTTGCTCTTGGTTTAGACAGTCGCCGAATTGTTTGTTTGACTGGTCTTGTGTCTGGGTTGACGTTGAGTGCGTGCTCGGCGAATTCCCTGGGAACCCCTGACATGTCCGATGGAAACCAGGCGAAGATTTCCTAGTGCTCATGGAGGAATTCGACGAGCGCGAGTTCCTATGCAGGACTCAAGTTGTTGCCGATGAGGGTCGTCTTGGCGGGATCCGATGGGTGGACCTGAACTTTCTTTGTGTGCACCAATGAGTCGAAAGATAGGTCAGGTGAACTTGGCCGGCTCAGGGGAGGCAGACTGTTGTCTGTCGACTCCTTTAGTCTCACGAGTTCTTCCTGCATGCCAAAGGACTGGGAAATTCTGTTGAATTCCCTGTCGCAACTGTCAGACCTTTCGAAGCTCCCGTTGACTATGATGACGCCATTAGGGCCTGGCATTTTCATCTGCAGATAGGTGTAGTGTGGCACTGCCATGAACCTCACGAATGCGACATGTCCGAGGATGCAGTGATACTGTGAGGGCCAGTCGACGACCTCGAAGTCGATGCGCTCGCACCGAAAGTTTTTTGGCGTGCCGAATATAACGTCGAGGTTGATTTTGCCATGGGGGTACATGCCCTTTCCTGGGACGATGCCATGGAATGTTCTGTCTGAGGCCTCTAAGCAGGCCAGAGGGATCCTCATTGCTCGCAAGGTACTCGCGAATATAAGGTTGATGCCGCTTCCGCCATCCATGAAGACGCGAGTCATGTCGAAGCCTCCAATTTGCGCCTCGAGTACGAGGGGACAGTGGCCTGGACGAGGTACTTGGGGCGGATGGTCGCGCTTGTTGAAGGTGATGCAGGACTCGCTTCCACTGAGGTACTCAGTGGTAGATGGTGGCGAGTTTGTTGCCAGATTGACTTGGCGAGTGATGGCCTTTTGCACCCGGTTGGAGGGGCGACCCTTTTGGATACGAAATCCATAGATGAAACCAAAAGGAAAGCAAGATTCGTACTGCTTGGATTTTGGTGCATTCTTGAGAAAGCTCACTTCTAGTGATATTTCTGAATTATGGGGCAAATGGAAAATAGTGTAAAACATGATG
Source organism: Avena eriantha (assembly GCA_910589775.1). Lineage (NCBI taxonomy): Eukaryota > Viridiplantae > Streptophyta > Magnoliopsida > Poales > Poaceae > Avena > Avena eriantha. Next base: position 447,401,510 of record OU342740.1, read on the forward strand.
AGGATTCAAAACCCTGCATCAGAATGTTGAGAAGCGCAACGGACAATGTTCCTAAATGTTTCTCTTCATAGAAGGAAAGAATCAATGATATTGATCATTGTATTTTCCCCAGTAATGTTTTCACTACATGAAGTAGGATTCAAAATGAAATCCATATCTAGTATGGAAACATTTTTGAATCATTTGTCATGATTCTTGAAATATGACATACCTACGAACTACAAAGTAAATAATGGTAAACTAGAATTATGAGAAATCCTAAAAGCAAAATTCCCTTGAGATTAGAAAGCAATTCATTGCTGAATCTCACAAGTAAAAGGAGTTGCTTGGATTTTCCCAAATGACTGCAAAGCCATAGTGGAAAAAGGGGGTGAATGACAAAAGCACAATTTGTCAGGTATTGGACAAATTCAAATGTGCTAAATGTCTAATGGATTTAAAACTTGTAATAGTACTAGTATCTCATAGGAAATCTCCAAGTTTGATATTTGATCAAAGATTTTGAAGTTGTTCAAAATAGAGAGTAGATATGCAATTTGCATAAAATTGAATGGGAGCTATGAAAGTCTTCCTAAAACAATATGTGATTGACATATTTTTGAGTGGGAGATTTTAGGAGTAATTCTTAAGTATGTTAAGGATGAAAGCACAAATACTTATAAATAATGATTTATAAGATGTAGAAGTTGATAATAGGTGTATTAAGATATTATGTAGTATTCCTTAAGGGATTCTGAAAAGTGTTTCAGAATAGAAGTTAATTAAGGAACTGGTCCTTAATAACTCAAATTAGGAATAGTATTGAGTTTAACATCAATGGTTGAAAGAAAGAAAAGGATGATCATCATCCACTATGTTGAGACATAGGTTCTGTCTTAGCATAATAAGTGATCCAAATAAAGGAACATTTAAAAGTGATTAAGTTCGAATCACAGAACGTTGAGCTAAGTTTGTCCATAGTGTCTAATAGGGATCTGTAGACATGTTTTCCAAATCCATAAAGGATGACATATCTTAAAACATAAAGGGTTATGTTATATGTTGGAAACTCCTGTAAATACCGATTAAAGTCAAGTAGGAAGCAAGGTGAACAAAAACATCGAAAGTTGCACTAAGTGCACTAGTGTTTCGATGAATACATTTATAATAATAGATAAGGGTACCATCTAAAGTGTTTTATAATGTTATGGCGGGGCTAGTTCGCTTTTAACGTGGAATGATGTGTCCCAAGGCACGGTACCCTTGAGAAAGCCCTCGAGGTTGATCTAACGTCACTATAGGCTCCTGGAATCAGGCCTCGTTCTGCTGCCATAGCGACGATGCATACACACAGATGTCATCATGTGATGATAAAGTATTGATGTCAATCAAGGTGACATCAGTAAGTTGCAAAGGGTTTGGGACTGTAAAGTACAGGCCCAAGACTCAACCTCTTCCATGAGCAAGCATGTTTAGGGTACCAGATATATGGTGCCGATGATTGAGAACAAATGCAGCTAGTGTATTTGTACTCTAGTGCAAGTGGGAGACTGTTTGAAATATGCCCTAGAGTCAAATAGTAGTAAGGACTATTATCATATTTCATATAGTTTATGATTAAGTTTTATATCATGCTATAACTGTATTGAGTGGAAACATCAATACACATGTGATATACAAACAACCAGGGGTTCCCAGTGTAACTCTAGTCACTGGTTTATTGGTCAACAGATGATCAAGTTTCCTGATCATGTGGCAATTATGCCAGTTGGAAATGAGGTAATCTCATTCTGAGAATGAGATGATGAACCAATACCCAACCTAAACATCGTGACCCGATCCTGTCATGAAGTTCAAGTTATGATGATTAGAAATGGATCCTCGTAGACTATTACTTAGACCATGAGGCTATATCAGTCACTGTCTCCCGAGATTGCTTAGATAGCATCAAACGCCATCTAGTAATACTGTGGTTATAAAGGTGTGTTCAGGTATTCGGAGGAAACCGGAGAGGCAATATATGTCAAGAGTGGGATTTGTCTGTCCATGTGACGGGAAGATACTCAAGGGCCCACTCGGAGAAGTAATATCCAATAGCTGCGTAGCGTGTGATTTGATCACGGGGATATCACTTGTCGGAACGAGTCAAGTAGCATTGTTCAGTAATGAGATTGAACACGACATGGTGATGTCATTGATCAGATCTCGGGTAATGCAAGTATCGAGTGACAAAGGGAATAAGACACGACTGTCCCAGTTCAAACGACGAAAGATCTTCGTGGAACGCACAAGGGTCACATGGCCATCCAGGTCCCTCTGTCGATCATTGGTGCGGGAGTCTCCCGACCATGTCTGGAGTGTTCCCGAACCTTGGGGTATCACGCTTAAGGGCTTCATGATGCTTAGAGAGTGTTTATAGGATCGGTGGAATCACCGAAGGTTTGTAGAGAGAAAACGGGAAGGGTTTCGGTAATTCCGGAGGATGTCCGGAGTGGAGGTGGAAAGTGTTCCATAGCCACGGAGGTTGAATAATATGTGAATGAATCTTAAATATTGATTTAATCATTTATTCGTAATTATTTAATAAATAGAAATTATGGTTAAAGGCTTAATGGGCCAATTTCCGGAGGGAGAGGGGCCATTAGGTGAAAGGAGAGAGGGAGAAGGGGCAAGGGGGCTGGCCGGCTGGGCCGAGCCCCCCACGCGGGGCCCACTAGGGTGGTCGGCGGCCACCCCTCCCCCCTCCTCTCCTTTATTCCCACCCCGGGACTTTGAGGGAGGTAGTACCTCCCCTCCCCCTATATATAGTGGGGGTATTTAGCCAAATAAAAGACACCAATAATCAATAAAGGTCTTCTCACTTTTGGGAGGACCTCCAATTGATATTTTTTCTCTCCCCCTCTCTCTCTCTCGTGACCATGGTCCCAAGTCTAGACTGCACGAGCGAGAGACATCTTCACCGCGGAGCACCGTCGCGCTGCGGGATTCGGATCCGAGAGCTCCACTTCCGCAACTGCTGCTAGATCGGGGAAGCGGGAGTCATCGTCAGGCACCGGACGTGTGTAACTCCCCGCGAGGTGTCGCACTTGAGGCACTCAAGTCGTTGGAGCCAAGGAGCGCAAGGACTTCATCACGACCTTGAGGTCGGCTTCGGCTCGTCTACATCAACCACGCTCTCCTGAGCACTGACAATGCTTTTTGGTCTTCAAGGGTAAGTTCGCGAAAAGCCCACCCCATTACTGTATTACTAATAGATAGGTCCTGGCAGCTTCAGGGGTTCAAGGGCGTAGGGTAAAATTTATTGTTTTCATACGTGGAACCCCAACAACTTCTCTGTCACACTGGTGCATTGCAATGTGTGGAAGTTGCTTTCCTATGTGTGTTTTGCTTCTACACCATGGTTTGCCACTTTTAGGTCCCCCTAGAGTCATTGCACATTGCATATATGTGTTCTTTTCCAAAACGACATTAATATCTACATGACCACACACACTCCAGTGGATCTGCGATGCAACTTCTCTATCACACTGTGCATTGCAATGTGTGGAAGTCGTGCTTTCTTATGTGTGTTTTGGTTCTACACCATGGTTTGCCACTTGGGTCCCCCTAGAGTCATTGCATATTGCATATATGTGTTCTTTTCCAAAACCACATTGATATCTACATGATCACACACACTCCAGTGGATCTGTGATGCAACTTCTCTATCACACTATGCATTGAAATGTGTGGAAGTTTCTTTTTCCTATGTGTGTTTTGCTTCTACACCATGGTTTGGCACTTGGATCCCCTAGAGTCATTGCGCATTGCATATTCTTTTCCAAAACATATTTACATGACCACACACACTCTAGTGGATTATGTGATACACCTTTTGTCACACTGGTGCATGCAATGTACATTTGTGGAAGTTGCTTTCATGTGCGTGTTTCACTTGGATCCCCCTAGAATCATTGCACATTGCATATTATGTTTTTTTTCCAAAACCACAACACTGATATCACATACTCCAGTGGATTATGTGATGCAACTTCTATCACACTGGTGCAACATGCAATGTGGAAGCTGCTTTCCCTATATATGTGTTTTTGGTTGATATCCTATGACCATGATGGTTTGGCACATCGATCCCCTAGCTAGAGTGATTATATATTCTTTTCCCTAAACCACACATTTATATATCTACATGACCACGCACTCTAGTGGATTCTTTGATGCAACTTCTATCACACATTATATTGGTGCAACATGCAATGGTGGAAGCTACCTTTTCCTATATATGTGTTGGTCTTTGTGAACAACATGGTTTGGACACATGGATCTATCCCCTAGAGTAGTCAGTATTAATTGCATGGGTTCTTTTTATTAATTTCCTAAACCACACATTGATATCTCCACTACTAGAGTCATTGAGATCCACATGTCTATGTACACCATGCATGGTTTGACACATGGTGGAGTCATTTGCATGTGTTGTTTTCCAAAAACACATTGATATATATACATGAACCACACACACTATTGTCAAAACACTCTAAAAAAAGAAACTCATATGAATATGAAACTACACCATGACATCGAAGTTGCATTTGAGAACAGGCTCACGATTCTGCGTCATCAACATCCCACCACACTTTAATAAATATAATAATGCCATATATGCAAGATTTCCACATGTTTTTCCCATCTGGTTCACCCGTAAAGAGATTTTTCATACCACACTTTGGATCTCACCTATACCAATATTTTGGCAAAAATCAACATAATAGATTTTTCCTGATTTTTTGGGTTAGTAATTGCTAATTTGTTCGAAAGGTACCCTTTTTAACAAGCATCCTATATGATTAATTTATTTGAGCCACTCATCGTGCAATAGACGGCCAAGATACGCCATCAAAAAAATTACCAACACACCTCGCTCAAATTTCGCGCCTCAAAATTTCGTCCTTGGGATAGACCGATTAGGCCTTTAGCACAACACCACGGATCATTTGCGCAGAGGGAATTTAGGTAATCTAAAAGTGGACGAGATCCAATTTTCCTGACCTCACCGTCCTATACGTCCTCCCTCGCCCTCACCCTCGCCGCCGTCCTTCTCTCCGCCCCTCGCGGCTCTATGCCCCTCCTCACCGTGCCGCCATCCTTTGTTCTAGTAGACAGCAGCTAGCCGTCGCCGTAGCCCAAATCCTAGCCCGAGGCCACCTTCGCGGTTTCCCACCATGCCGTGCCAACTGTCAAGCTAGTAGGTCTATAACCTCGCCGTCAACCTCACCCACAAGATATGCCACCTCTACGTGCACCTCTCCGTAAAGATCTCCCCACTCGCCATGCACCTCTCCATCAAGGTCTGCTCCCTGGACGCCAAGGTCCGCCCACCCACGGTCAAGGCCTGCTCACTCGACGTGCACCTCGCCGACAAGGTATGCCACCTCGCCGTGCACCTCGTCGACAAGGCATGCCAACTCACCGTCAAGGTATTCCCACTCGCCACGACCGTGCACGTCGAATACAAGGTACCCACTTGACATCCACCTCGACTACAAGGTCCCCCTACTCGCCGTGCGCCTCGCCGTCCACCTAGTCGACATGGTCTGCCATATCGTTGTCGACAAGGTCTGCCTACTCGCTGTGCAGCTCATTCACATAGTCTGCTACCAAGGTCTGCTAAGAACCTCGATGCCATGATTTAACCGTTCCGTCAAGAATAGCGGTAAGAAAAGGCCCCACTGCCTGAAGGCAAGGAAACACTTACGTTGCTTTTATGCTGTTTGGTTATATTGTTTGTTGTAGATAAAGGCTGCATTATCTTGTTTGTTGCAGATAAAGGCTGCATTATCTTGTTTGTTGCAGATAAATGCTTTTCATAACACATCTTATGATCAGAGTAGTGGAATATTTTACACTTGTGATTACTATTGGACAATGAACAACATATGTTATATTGTGCCTACTTTCCTATTTAGTGTCAAGATATAGATGCATATACTTCTCATGTTTAATTGTCCTGACCTCCTTATTATTGCAACCAATTGGTGAATTTTCTAGCTTGTAAACTATTAGGCTTATGATCAGTTTGCGTGTGATAAAGGTTGCATTATCCTGTTTGTTGCATTACTTTGGATGTTTCGTGATATGTCTTATGTTCATCGTATAAGTAGTTCATAGTTTACTATTTTACATGATGGTTACTATAGGACAGTGAGCACCACAGGTTATATTTTGCTTAATTGCCGATTTAATTGCACGGTAGATGCTTTTACTGCTTATGTTTAATCACCCTACCCTACTTATTATTGTAGTTTATAATACTAAGTGTTACTAGGCTATGTTACTCCCCACTATGACTGATCTTAATATTATCTCAATAGTGAGCAGTGTCATAGGTCTTATAACATAGACACCATCATTTAGGTTGGCCATAGTGGGAAGTTTGTACACACTAGTATTATGTGTACGATACTAGTGTATAATACCATCTAGGCTACCCATAGTAGGACTATCATGCAATCCATGTTGCATTTGTTTTGCTATTTCGTCGTATGTCTTATGATCAGAGTATGAATTGTTCATAGTGGACTGTTCCACCGCATATGTTATATATTGAGCCATATTTGGAGTTCCCTATACATGTAAGAAACACATATGTACAGTGGAATGTGCTTGGTATGTTGCTTAGAAAAATAATCCAAGCTTTTTGTAAGAAACAATGCTTATTTGTATTCGAGAGGTGCCAATTTAGACATCATCCTGTTATAAATAAGCACCATTGCTTAACCAAAAACTGGTTTATTTCGCTAAGCACTTCTCTAAGCGTCTTGCATTGTACATGCTCTTAGGTTCTTAGCATATGTTGTTGCAGCACCAAGTGTATTCACCCTCCTAGACCCCTAGACCCCTAGAAGTAGCAAAAAGGAAGTTCCAGGCCAGATTACATTATCCCGTGTGTTGCATTAGTTTGGCATCCTACGATCTTTTTGTTTAAATTTCTCATGGCGACCTGTTAAATGATGAGTACTATATACTATATAACATAGGTTGGTATCACACCCAGTTTTATATTTCTAGATTAATTGGAATTCTGTATTCATGTTAGAACAAGAAATACTACCGATGGAAGAAAGTTGGATGAAAACCATCATGAGAAAGAGTCCATCGATGCAATGACTTGGTATTAGGTTTGTAGCCAGTGTTGTTGCATACCCAACTGTATTCTCCCCTAAAAAGAGCAACGGTGATCCCTCTGGACCACAGTATGATCCCGAGGGGGGTATCAGCGAAGGTGACATATTAGGTGATGAAACACTAGTCACCAAGGCAACTGGGATGCTGGTAGTCCCCTTACCTGCTAGCTCACCATCTTGTCGTCATTTCTCCACAATTAAGGTGTTGCCAAATCATCTTGTGTGGAATTGTTTGCTTACTCTTTTTGCCATATGTTTTGTTCCTCTTTATTTTCCCCAATTTACTATTACATGTAAAATATGTAGCCTAAGCAGAGAAAATTCAAGAAGACAACTCCTAGGCAAAGGATGGCTCCTAGTGGTGGATCATTTCGCAAGCGTGTTGTGGCATCAATAATATCTCCAGACACAGAAAATTAGAGACTGATGTCTACGCACGCTTCTATTCTTGTAGATAGTGTTGGGTCTCCAAGTGCAGAGGTTTGTAGAACAGCAGCAAGTTTCCCTTAAGTGGATCACCCACGGTTTATGGAACTCAGGGAGGAAGTGGTCAAAGGTATCCCTCTCAAGCAACCCTGCAATCAAGATACAAGAAGTCTCGTGTGTCCCCAACACACCCAATACACTTGTCAGGTGTATAGGTGCACTAGTTCGGCGAAGATATAGTGAAATACAAGTAATATGTATGATTATAAATGGTAATTGCAATCTGAAATAATAGTGGTAGCAAGCAACCATGTAACAAGACTTATTGTAAACGGTGTTTCAATGCTTAGAAACAAGGCCTAGGGATCATACTTTCACTAGTGGACACTCTCATATAAATATATTTTCTTCATTATGCTACCCTGAACTACTCTTCGGTTGGACGATGTAGGGTTATAACAACACACTTTAAAGTTGGTATTCCCCATCTAGATAACCCCTCACTGTCACCTTGAGCGCTAGATGGTTCCAACAAACACCACAATCTCATAGAGACATCCAACTCAAATTATACTCATGATAAGTATTTATGTAACCTTAGCCTAAGCGCCACATGGTGTGCACACTGTCAACTTCACACACGTGGGGATAAGAAGAGATTAATTAAAGCACTTGAGTAACAGAATAGATCCTAGATGCAAAACATTAGAAAGTTTATGCAAAACAAGCATGGAGCATCAAAAATTATAGATAAGTTTACGACGTATCAACATCCCCAAGCTTAACTCTTGCTCGTCCTCGAGTAGGTAAGTGATAAAAAGAATAACTTTTGAGGTGACATGCACCATCACAATCTTGATCAAGGCATTTGTAAAGCATTGATAACTGGGATCAAAGTACTCTAAACATAAGCAACTATGTTGTAACATGAAAAAGGTACAAACAAAAGATCATGAATAATAATGCATTGAAAGACGTTTGCTTGTTTCACATATAGAAAACATAATAAAAGTGGTATTCAGCTTGTCCCTCATGGTACAGCAAAACATAAATGCATAGGACACCTTCAAAGTTCATAAGGGTGACTAGATACAAATAATTTATGAACAAGCAATAACAAAGTGAATCAATCAACAAGTTTTGGGACAATGCAGATTAAACTAAGAATGACCACTATGCTTTCTCAATACGTGCATAAAGATAGAAGATGGAGACTGAACATAAAAGTAAAAAGAAAGGCCCTTCACGAAGGGAAGCAGAGATTCAAGTTTCATAAAGAGCTTACAAAAATTATGGTACTTATTAGCTTTCAGCTCTCATTGCCCCTATCATAAGAATCTTGAGGTGATTAAGGTTAAACTGACACAAATATGAGGATATGCTTGACAAGTTATAAGTTGAAAATTTCATGCCCCGTTCTTACGAGTACCGAACCTCATGCTACTCAACTTTAGTCACAAGTAAGTTCTTGTCATTGTAAGTACATGTGTATCATAGAGAACCGCCAACGGGGTACCCCTTGCCCCATGATATAGGAGCTATCACATAAAAAAATGACAAGGTAATAGACAATGAGCATCTCAACGATCTTTTTATTTACTATTTGCATAGGTTTTTATTGAGGATGCTTCATAGAATGCTCACTATGGTTATGCTATAAGTTTCCACCATGATTAGGCATGGCTTAGGCTAGCCGCCCATGTGTTTCTCTAACACACATACAAACTCCATGAGCTTACAAGCTCCCCTTTTATTTCACACTGTCGGGATCCATAAGCAAAAGATCATGATATCAATTGAATAATAAGTGCAATGTTGAAAGCGTTCCCCATGACAGCATGGTTCTGCTAATTCACAACTTATAAAGCGCAAGCATATGCGCAACATAGATGGACATAATGGTTCAAGTTTATTAAGTGCAAGAAATTAAAGTGTGCCATCAAGTTTGTGAGAGCTTTAATCACTAATTTTCATATAACAAGTTTAATTTGGAAGGTAGATAAAAGCATGAATATACTTGAAATGGTGTAGCACACCATGTATAGGAATTTATAGTGGGCTCTTTGGAATAACTTGGTTTCATTGGGAGTTCGATGCATGAGTGGAACTCATACTTGGTATATGTGGAGGCTAGGAAAAGACTGGGAGTGACCAACTAAATGGCCATAATCATGCAAAGCGACAAAACATTATTAATTAAAGCATAAAGTAATATTACAAGTCAAAAACTAAATGATCATAGAGGCTATGGTGACTGGTTCATAGTCTTAACATGGTGTAAGCATGTGCCAAGTCAACCCAAATAAAGCATCAAAGGAGAATACCACAATATTATTCTTTTGTATGCTAAAATAACGCATGATTCTTTCAAGGCACATTAAGCCATCTCAATTGTTTGAAACAAGTCATGCTAAAACAATAATCACTAAGCATATGGTCAAAGCAACATCTAGCATGACAAGATAAAGGATAAATCACAGTCAAAGCAAGCTTCCTTTTGTACCATTATAAGCATGAAAATTCCTACTATTTTCCAACACCAATCGAAAACAAAAGCTAAATGAAGTACTAGCAAAGGAGAACACTCACAGAACAATAAGAGTGAAAAGTATTGTGTTCTAGGCAATGAATAGCGGCGTGTGTCTCTCTCCAAAAGAAGTGTGTTGGGATCCAACCAACTTATTGCAGCAAAGAAAGCAAAAGAAAACTAAAAACAAAGACGCTCCAAGAAAAACGCATAGTGCATATAAGGTAATAAAAATAAAGTGTCTTGAAAGGAGATCTAAGATTATTGATGAAGAAGGGGATGCCTTGGGCATCCCCAAGCTCTGGCGCTTGTACTTATTTAATATTTCTTGGGGTGACACGGGTGGCATCCCCAAGCTTTGGATTTTTTCCGTACTTCATCTCATCACATTATTCTTCCCAACACTTGAAAATTTCCTTCATACAAAACTTCACACAATCTTCATTAGCAACATTAGTGTATTCAAGATAATAAGTCTTTGGGTTTAGTTTCAACACAATTAAATATTAAATTAAAACACAAGATACTGTAGCAATTCCTTCTAAAAGCTCAAGTGATCAAAGAGAACTCATAGAAAAAGAGATTAAGAGACAAATGCAAATAATGGCAGAAATCTATCAAAACAGACCAGCAGGTAAAAACCGATTTTTTCGAAGACCTTCTATTTCTCAAATCGAAAAGTGCTAAACTAACTAAAGTTAGATTATAACCTGGGGCATAAGCACAAACAATTACAGCTCAATCCGACGTAATGATATTTTTACGATTTTTTACAGTGACGCACAGAAATCTGTTTCGGGACATCAACTTCCCCATATCATACTTCCCTCTCATTAGAGGTTATTCTTAGCAAAAAAACCAAACAAAAGGGATAAGGAGAGGTTATTACAGAGACAATAACTTCCAAGACTCAACAAAACAAAAATAAACTGAAAGTAATAATAAAATGGGTTGTCTCCCAAAAGCTCTTTCTTTATAGCCATTAAGATAGGCATGATAATTTCGATGATGCTCAAGAAGCAAATATGGAAGAAATTTAAGTCTTACCTACTTCTTATGAAAAATAATCTTCTAAAGAAACAAGTCATGAAAGCACAAATCAACAAGCATAGGAAAGCAAAACAAGTACAACTTCAAAAGTTTCAACATAAAGAGGGGAAACTTAATATTGTTGAGATACATAAAACCATGTTTCCCTCTCTCATAATAACTTTCAGTAGCATCATGAATAAAATTAACAGTATAAGTATCAGATAAAACATTCTTATCATGAGCCACATGCATAAAAGAATTAACACTCCCCACATAAACATAGTCATTCTTATTAATCGTAGTGGGAGGAAATTCAAAAAAATAGCTATCATTATTATTCTCATCACCATAATCATCAAACATAGGAGGCATATTGTAATCATAATTAATTTTATCCTCAATAGTAGGTGGACTGAAAATATCATACTCATCAAAACCAGCTTCCCCAAGCTTAGACTTTTCCATAGCATTAGAAATAATGGTGTTCAAAGAATTCATACTAATAAAATTGCTATTAGCATGCAAATAAAGTTCCATAGGTTTTTTAATTTTTTGTTTAAACACTTCATGTCCTAACTCAAGATAAATACTATAAAGCTCTCTAATTTTGTTGTTGTTTTCCATTAAGCCTAAATACTGAAAATAAAAACAAGAAACAAAAAGATATAATTGCAGAATCTAAAGAAAATAACTTCGATCACTCACACACCAGCAATAGTGCTAGAAGATAGCTTAGTAGCCAGAAGATGTGAGTACCTTTTACCTTACCTCCCCGGCAACGGCGCCAGAAAATAGCTTGATGTCTACGCACGCTTCTATTCTTGTAGACAGTGTTGGGCCTCCAAGTGCAGAGGTTTGTAGAACAGAAACAAGTTTCCCTTAAGTGGATCACCCAAGGTTTATCGAACTCAGGGAGGAAGTGGTCAAAGGATCCCTCTCAAGCAACCCTGCAATCAAGATATAAGAAGTCTCTTGTGTCCCCAACATAACCAATACACTTGTCAGGTGTATAGGTGCACTAATTCGGCGAAGAGATATTGAAATACAAGTAATATGGATGATTGTAAGTGGTAATTGCAATCTAAAATAATAGTGGCAGCAAACAAACATGTAACATGACTGATTGTAAACGGTGTTTCAATGCTTAGAAACCATGCATAGGGATCATACTTTCACTAGTGAACACTCTCATATAGATATCTTCTCTTCATTATTCTACCCTAAATTACTCTCCGGTTGGACGATGTTGGGCTAAAACAACACACCTTAAAGTTCGTATTCCCCATCTAGATAACCCCTCACTATCACCTTGAGTGCTAGATGGTTCCAACAAACGCCCCAATCTCCTAGAGACATCCAACTCAAATTATACTCATGATAAGTATTTATGTAACCTTAGCCTAAGTGCCACACGGTGTGCACACTATCAACTTCACACACGTGGGGATAAGCAGAGATTAATTAAAGCACTTGAGTAGCAGAATAGATCTACTTATTCAACTCGATTACAAAGCTCATGATCTCAATAAGATCACGCATAGAGAGAGATGAACGCATAGCTACTTGTAGAGCCCTTAGCCTCGAGAGAGAACTATCCTTATCATGGGAGCCAGCAACAATGATGGAGATGACGATGGAGTCGATGGAGATGGATCCATGGGCAGGGTGCCGAAATAGAGACTTCTCTCCCCCGAATCTCCTCTTCGGTGGCGGTGGTGCTTGATGTCTGCTCACGCTTCTATCCTTGTACACGGTGTTGGGCCTCCAAGTGCAGAGGTTTGTAGAATAGCAGCAAGTTTCCCTTAAGTGGATCACCCAAGGTTTATCGACATCAGGGAGGAAGTGGTCAAATGTATCCCTCTCAAGCAACCTTGCAATCAAGATACAAGAAGTCTGTTCTGTCCCCAACACACCCAATACACTTGTCAGGTGTATAGGTGCACTAGTTCGGCGAAGAGATAGTGAAATACAAGTAATATGGATGATTATAAGTGGTAATTGCAATCTGAAATAAGAGTGGCAGCAAGCTGACATGTAACAGGACTGATTGTAAACAGTGTTTCAATGCATAGAAACAAGGCCCAGGGTTCATACTTTCACTAGTGAACACTCTCATATAAATATCTTCTCTTTATGATGCTACCCTAAATTACTCTCCGGTTGGACGATGTAGGGCTATAACAACACATCTTAAAGTTCACATTCCCCATCTAGATAACCCCTCACTATCACCTTGAGCGCTAGATGGTTCCAACAAACACCATAATCTCATAGACACATCCAACTCAAATTATACTCATGATAAGTATTTATGTAACCTTAGCCAAAGTGCCACACAGTGTGCACACTGTCAAATTCACACACGTGGGGATAAGGAGAGATTAATTAAAGCACTTGAGTAGCAGAATAGATCCTAGATTACAAAGCTCATGATCTCAATAAGATCACTCATAGAGAGAGAGATGAACACATAGCTACTTGTAGAGCCCTTAGCCTCGAGAGAGATCTACTCCCTCCTCATCATGGGAGTCAGCAACGGCGATGGAGACGGCGGCGGAGTCGATGGAGATGGCTCCGAGGGCACTTCCCTGTCCTGGTAGGGTGCTAGAATAGAGACTTTTGTCCCTCGAATATCCTCTTCAGTGGCGGCAGCGCTGCGGAACTTTTCATGGAATTCTGATATGGTATTTAGGGTTTTCATCTCGGGAGTCTTATATAGGCGAAGAGGTGATGCCAAAGGTGGTCTAGGGTGGTCACACCACCTGGTGGCACGTCCAGGGGTGACCCGCGCCACCCTAGGGTGCGCCAGCCTCCTGGATCCCATCCGTCTCCCCTTTGGACTCCGTGTCGTGTCGGAAAAAATAGGAACTTCATCTTTTGTTTCATCCAGTTCCAAGAATATGTCTTTATTAGCTTTTCTGAAACGAAAAACAACAGAAAACAGGCAACTGGAACTATGGCATCTTGTCAATAGGTTCGTTCCAGAAAATTTATGAATATACCTCAAAGCGTGAACAAAACATAAGAAAGTAGATATAAACAAGCATGGAACATCAAAAATTATAGATATGTTTACGATGTATCAACATCCCCAAGCTTAACTCCTACTCGTCCTCGAGTAGGTAAGTGATAAAAATAATAATTTTTGAGGTTTGACATGCACCATCACAATCTTGATCAAGGTATTTGTAAAACATTGATAGCTGGGATCATAGTACTTTAACATAGACACAAAAGATATAGTTCTAATAATAAGACATAGCAACTATTTTGTAACATGAAAAGGTACAATCAAAAGATTCATGAATAACAATGCTTTGAAAGACGTTTGTTTGTTTCACATATAGAAAACATAATGAGAATGGAATTCAGCTTGTCCCTCATGTGGTACCAAAAAATAAATGCATAGGACACCTTCAAAGTTCATAAGGGTGACTAGATGCAAATAATTTGAGAACAAGCAATATCAAAGTTATGAATCAATCAACAAGTGTTGGGACAATGCACATTAAACTAAGAATGACCACTATGCTCTCTTAATAGGTCCATAAATATAGAATATGGAGACTCAACATAAAAGTAAAAAAGGCCCTTCATAGAAGGAAGCAGGGATTCAAGTCTCATAATCAGCTTCCAAAAATTATTGTACTTATTAGCTTTCAGCTCTGATTGCCCCTATGATAAGCATCTTTAGGTGATTAAGGTTAAAGTGAACAAATATGAGGATATGCTTGACAAGTTATAAGTTGAAAATCGCATGCCCCTTACTTACGAAGACCGAACCTCATGCTACTAAACTTTAGTCATGAGTAAGTTATTATCATTGTAAGTACATGTGTATCATAGAGAACCGCCAACGGGGTACCCCTTACCCCATGATACAGGAGCTTTCCCATATGAAAATGTCAAGGGAAGCAGCCAATGAGCATCGGTCTTTTTATTTGCTATTTGTATAGGTTTTTATTAAGGATGCTTCACAAATTGCTCACTATGGTTATGCTGCAAGTTTACACCATGATTAGGCATGGCTTAGACTAGCGGCCCAAGCGTTTCTATAACACATATACAAACTCCATGAGCTTACAAGCTCCCCTTTTATTTCACACCCCCGGGATCCATAAGCAAAAGAACATGATATCAACCAAATAAAGTGCAACGTTGAAAGCGTTCCCCATGGTAACATGGTTCTCCTAATTCACAACTTATAAAGCGCAAGCATATACGCATCATAGATGAGCACAATGGTTCTAGTTTATTAAGTGCAAGAAAAGTAAAGTGTGCCATCAAGTTTGTGAGAGCTTTAATCACTAATTTTCACATAACAAGTTTAATTTGGAAGGTAGATAAAAACATGAATATACTTGGAATGGTGTAACACACCATGCCTAGGAATTTATAGTGGAACCTTTGGAATAACTTGGTTTTTTTCGGGGTTGGATGCATGAGTAGAACTCATACTTGGTACAGGTGGAGGCTAGCAAAAGACTAGGAGCGACCAACTAAGAGAGCAATAATGGACATAATCATGCAAAGCGACAAAACATTATTAATTAAAGCATAAAGTGATATTACAAGTCAAAAACTAAATTATCATAGAGGCTAAGGTGACTGGTTCATAGTCTTAACATGGTGTAAACATGTGCCAAGTCATACCAAATAAAGCATCAAAGGAGAATACCATAATATTATGCTTTTGTATCCTAAAACAATGCATGATTATTTCAAGGCACATTAAGAAATCTCAATTGTTTGAAACAAGTCATGCTACAACAATAATCAATAATCATATGGTCAAAGAAACATCTAGCATGACATGATAAAGTCTAAGTCACAGTCAAAACAAGCTTCCTTTTGTACCACTATAAGCATGAAACTTCCTACTCTTTTCCAACACTAATCGACTTATTTGAAACAACTCTCAAAGATGATAATCAATAAATACCAGAGAGAAGGTCTTACCCATCTACAAATCATAACTGAAAAGTTCTAAGCCAAAAGAATAAGAAAACTAAAGCTAAACGCAGTGCTAGCAAAGGAGAACACTCACAAAACAATAAGAGTGAAAACTAGAGTGTTCTAGGCAATGAATAACGGGGTGTCTCTATCCAAAAGAAGTGTGTTGGGATCCAACCAACTTATTGCTGCAAAGAAAGCAAAATAAAACTAAAAACAAAGACGAAGACGCTCCAAGAACAACACAATTGGTGCATGAAACAATAAAAATGAAGTGTTTGGAACAAAACCTGAGATTTTTATTGATGAAGAAGGGGATGCCTTGGGCATCCCCAAGCTTTGAAACTTTTACTTCTTGAATATTTCTTGGGTGACATGGGTGGCATCCCCAAGCTTGAGATTTTGTCCATACTTCATCTTATCACATTATTCTTCCCCTAAACTTGAAAATTTTCTTCATACAAAACTTCACACAATCTTCATTAGCAACATTAGTGTATTCAAGATAATAAGTCTTTGGGTTTAGCTTCAACACAAGTAAAACTTCCATTAAAACACAAGATACTGTAGAAATTCCTTTTAAAAGTTCAAGTGATCAAAGAGAACTCAACGAGAAAGAGATTAAGAGGCAAATGCAAATAATGGCAGAAATCTGTCAAAACAGACCAGCAGGTAAAAACCGATTTTTCCGAAGTCCTTATATTGCTCATATCAAAAAGTGATAAACTAACGAAAGTTGGATAACAACCTGGGGAAGAAGCACAAAAAATTACAGCTCAATCCGACGTACAAAGATTTTTCACGACTTTTTACAGTGAAGCACAAAAATCTGTTTTGGGACAGCATCTTTCACAAGCATTACTTCTCTCTTATTAGAGGTTATTCTTGGCACTAAAACCACACAAAAAGGATAAAGAGAGGTTATTACAGAAGTAATAACTTTCAAGACTCAACAAAATAAAACTTACTGACTAAAAATTTGTGTTATCTCCCAATAAGTATTTTTTAACGCCTTTGAGCTAGGCATGATAATTTCGATAATGCTCACATAAGAAATATGGATTGAAGTAAAAGAGAGCATCAAGAAGAAAATATGTAACAAATTTAAGTCTAACCCACTTCCTATGAAAAATAATCTTGTAAAGAAGCAAGTCATGAAAGCACAAAGCAACAAACATAGGAAAGCAAAACAAGTGCAACTTCAAAAATTTCAACATAAAGAGGGGAAACTTAATATTGTTGAGATACATAAAACCATGTTTCCCTCTCTCATAATATCTTTCAGTAGCATCATGAATAAAATTAACAATATAACTATCACATAAAACATTCTTATCATGAGCCAGTTGCATAAAATAATTATTACTATCCCTATAAACATAGTCATTCTTATTAATCGTAGTGGGAGCAAATTCAACAAAATAGTTATTATTATTATACTCATAACCATAATCATCAAATATAGGAGGCATATTGTAATCATAATGAATTTTCTCCACAATAGTATGTGGACTGAAAATATCATACTCATCATTGTAATCATCATATATTGGAGGTATAGTGTCATCAAAGTAAATTTTCTCCGCCGTGATTGGGGGACTAAAAATATCATGCTCATCAAAACCAGCTTTCCCAAGCTTAGACTATTCCATAGCATTAGCAATAATGGTGTTCAAGGAATTCATACTAATAACATTGCTATTAGAATGCAAATAAAGTTCATAGGTTTTTTAATTTTCTCTTCAAACACTTCATGTCCTAACTCAAGATAAATACTATAAAGCTCTCTAATTTTGTTGTTATTTTCCATTAACCTAACTAGTGAAAAATAAAAACAAGAAACAAAAAGATATAATTGTAGAATCTAAAAGAAATAACTTCGATCACTCACACACCAGCAACAGTACTAGAACATAGCTTAGTAGCTAGAGGATGTGAGTACCTTTTATCATACGTCCCCGGCAGCGGCACTAGAAAATAGCTTAATGTCTACGCACGCTTCTATCCTTGTAGATAGTGTTGGGCCTCCAAGTGCAGAGGTTTATAGAACAGTAGCAAGTATTCCTTAAGTGGATCACCCAAGGTTTATCGAACTCAGGGAGGAAGTGTTCCAAGGTATCCCTCTCAAGCAACCCTGCAATCAAGATACAAGAAGTCTCTTGTGTCCCCAACACACCCAATACACTTGTCAGGTGTATAGGTGCACTAGCTCGGCGAAGATATAGTGAAATACAAGTAATATGGATGATTATAAGTGGTAATTGCAATCTGAATTAAGAGTGGCAACAAGCAAACATGTAACATGACTGATTGTAAACGGTGTTTCAATGCTTAGAAACAAGGCCTAGGGATCATACTTTCACTAGTGAACACTCTCATATAAATATCTTCTCTTTATGATGCTACCTTGAACTACTGTCCGGTCGGATGATGTAGGGCTATAACAACACACCTTAAAGTTCGCATTCCCCATCTAGATAAGCCCTCACTGTCACCTTGAGCGCTAGATGGTTCCAACAAACACCACAATCTCATAGAGATATCCAACTCAAACTATACTCATGATAAGTATTTATGTAACCTTAGCCAAAGTGCCACACGGTGTGCACACTGTCAACTTCACACACGTGGGGATAAGGAGAGATTAATTAAAGCACTTGAGTAGTAGAATAGATGCTAGATTACAAAGCTCATGATCTCAATAAGATCATGCATAGAGAGAGAGAGAGATGAACACATAGCTACTTGTAGAGCCCTTAGCCTCGAGAGAGATCTACTCCCCCCTCATCATGGGAGTCAGCAACGGTGATGGAGATGGCGGTGGAGTCGATGGAGATGGCGGTGGAGTCGATGGAGATGGCTCCAGGGGCACTCCCCATCTCGACAGGGTGCCGGAACAAAGACTTTTGTCCCCCATTTCTCCTCTTCGCTGGCAGCGGCGCTGTGGAACTTTTCGTGCAATTCTGATATGGTATTTAGGCTTTTCGTCCTAGGAGGCTTATATAGGCGAAGAGGCGATGCCAGAGGTGGGCCAGGGTGGCCACACCCCCGGGTGGCGTGGCCAGGGGTGACCCGCGCCACCCTAGGGTGTGCCAACCTCCTGGATCCTATCCGTCTCCCCTTTGGACTCCGTGTCGTGTCGGAAAAAAAAGGAACTTCAGCTTTTGTTTCATCAAATTCCGAGAATATGTCTTTATCAGCTTTTCTGAAACCAAAAACAGTAGAAAACAGGCAACTAGCACTGTAGAATCTTGTCAATAGGTTAGTTCCATAAAATGTATAAAAATACCTCAAAGCATGAACAAAACATAAGAAAGTAGATATAAACAAGCATGGAACATCAAAAATTATAGAAACATTTACGACATATCAGTGATGCGGAACTTTTCGTGGAATTCTGATCTGGTCTTTAGGGTTTTCATCCTGGGAGGCTTTTATAGGCGAAGGGGCAAGGTCGGTGGAGCACCGGGGGGGCCACACCCCCTGGTGGCGTGATACATTGCAAATGTATCTGTAATTTTTGATGTTCCATGCTTGGTTTTATCCACTTTCTTGTGTTTTGTTCCAACTTTGGAGTACTTTTCATATGATTTCTTGGACTAACCTATTAACAAGAGCCACAGTGCCAGCTGCCTGTTTTCTGCTGTTTTTGGTTCCAGGAAAGTCAGAAAATGAATATTCTCGGAATTGGATGGGACAAAAGCCAAAGTGCCTATTTTTCCGGAAGTGATCAAGTGCCAGAATACGAGACGGAGATGGGCCAGGGGCCGGCCACACCACCTGGCCGCGCGGCCAGGCTGGGCCCACGCCAGGGGGTGGTGTGGTGGCTCTCGGCACCCCCTCGGCCTCTCCTTCCGACTATAAGATGCCCTCGGGACGTAAATCCTAAGGACCCGATCAAAAATCCACGAAAGAGTCTATAGCCGCCGTCATCTCCATCCCTAGATCGGGAGGGATCTGAAGCTCTTCCCGGCACCCTGCCGGAGAGGGGAATTCACCCGGGAGGCCTTCTTCATCACCATGCAAGCCTCCGGTGTGATGCGTGAGTAGTTCATCCTTGGACTATGGATCCATGTAGTAGCTAGATGGCTGGTTCTCCTCCTTTGTGCTTTCATGTTTAGATCTTGTGAGCTCCCTTCATGATCAAGATCATCTATTTGTAATTCCACATGTTGTGTTTGCGGGGATCCGATGGATATTGAGATGCTATTTCAGATTGATTATTGATCCTATCATGTCTTTGTTATTTGAGATCTTGCATGCTTTCCGTTGTTAGTAGCTATCTTGGCCAAGTAGATGCTAGCAACTCCAAGAGTTAGTATTTATGCTCGATAGTGGGTTCATGCCTCTGGTAATCTAGGGAAGTGATAGAAATCTCTAAGGTACTAGATGTGCTGTTGCTACTAGTGAGAAAACAACAATCCTTTGTTCATAGAACAATCGTATTGTTTACTTTACACGCAGTTCATAAAGCAATAATCTGTTGCTTGCAACTTAATACTGGAGGGGGTTCGGATGATAACCTGAAGGTGGATTAGATGCAGTTGGATGGCGGTCTATGTATTATGTTGTAATGCCCAATCAAGTCTCAGAGTAGTCAAGATGATTAGTATATGCATGTATTGCTTTCTCGGTGTTTGTCAATTGCCCCGCTATAATTTGTTCACCCAGCATATTATCTATCTTAAGGAGAGCCACCTCTAGTGAACTATGGATCCCGGTCCTTTTTATTTACATACAATCTACAAACTTTTACTGCTTTGTGTTTACTTTCTGCAAACCTTTACTTCTTTCAAAATGATACGTTTAATCCTTTGTTTTCTGCAAAACACGGTGAGATTGACAACCTCATCGCAAGTTGGGGACAAAGTTATGTGGTTGTGTTGTGCAGGTCTCCATGTTGCTACTAGCACCGGTAGTACGCCCTGCCAAAGCTCAGCTAGTAACACCTTTGAGGTGTTTCCTTGCTCCTACTGGTTCGATTAAACCTTGGTTTCATAACGGAGGGAAACTTGCTGCTGTGCTCATCATACATTCCTCTTGGGGTTCCCAACGAGCTCTACATCAACACCGCCATCAAGCATTTTTCTGCGTGCCGTGCATTGAGCCATCAAGCATTTTTCTGGCGCCGTTGCCGGGGAGTCAAGGACATCTTCACAAGGGGAGTCCCTCATAACCAATCTCCTTACTTTGTTGTTTTTGTTTTGCTTCGTTTTCTTTTTGCTTCGTTTGCTTGTTTTGTTATTCAAAAACACAAAAAAATTAGTTTTACAAGTTTGCTTTCTTATTTGAAAAACACAAATAAATTAGTTCCTATCCTAAGTTGTCACTATGTCTGGCCTTGCTCCAATCACTATGTCACCCGAGGATATGATTTTCACTTTTAAACAAGGAATTGTGGAAAGATTTAAGGAAGCTTGGTCTAGAATCTCCGATCTACATGAAAAAACTAAGCCTAAAATGACTCAAAGCTTGTTCCTTAGCAGTTTTTACCTTGGAATTGCTCTTTTCTATAGATATGCTTTGGATGCTATTGTGGGAGGAGATTTCCTCCATTGTAATGAGGATGATGCTATTAATGCTATAAAGAAATTGATCCTCACTTACAACTTGCCTAGCCAAACTGATACTTCTTTCGCAAAAATATTTGCTAGGTTGAACACTCTTGAGGCTAGCATTACTAGATTAGAAAGTTGCTATAATACGCTTAGGGAGCATCACGATTATGTTCCAAAAAACTCTGAACCATCAAAGTGGTTCCCTACAATAAATATTGAGATGAACACTGAAACTTTTCAAGCTCACTGTGATATCATGTCTGAATTTTGCCTTATGCCCAAAGATATTTATAAATCTCTGAATACTTGGGGGCTCAGTGAAGGAGGAAAAGAAATATCTCTTACTAATAATACTACCATACTACCTCTTGGAATAGCTGAAGGAGTGTTTACAAAGATCCTTGGGAAAATGATTTCTATTGATTATCTTGTTATTGAATGTGCAGGAAAAGGACAAATTACACTTGGAAGGTCCCTATTAGAACACCTTGGAGCAATAATAGATGTGGGAAAGGGGACCATGCACCTTTCTTCTCCACCAAATAATCATATTTTCCCTAAGGTTAAGAATAAAAGTAAGAGAGGTAAGGGCAAGAAAGTTGGTTTTAATGTTTCTTCATTTGAGAACACTTGATTCTTTCTTTGCTTCTTATGCCTAACTTAAAGGCGTTAAAGAAAAGTACTTATTGGGAGATAACCCAAAAGTTTTAGATGAGTCTTGGAAGTTATTACCTCTGTAATAACCACTCCTTCTCCTTTTTATTTGCTTTTTTTTGCCAAGAGTAACCTCTAATGAGAGTGAAGTAATGATTGGGAAAGTTGCTGTCCCGAAACAGATTTGTGTGCTTCACCGTAAAAGTTCGTGAGAGAGATCTATATGTCGGATTGAGCTGTAATTGTTTGTGCTTCTGCCCCAGGTTGTTATCTAACTTTCGTTAGTTCAACACTTTTTGATTTGAGCAACATAAGGTCTTCGCAAAAATTCGTCTTTACCTGCTGGTCTGTTTTGACAGATTTCTGCCATTTTCTGCATTTGCTTCTTGTTGGTTCCTCCTTGAGTTCTTTTGGGGAATTGAGATTTTTGAGGGAAGTTCTACAGTATCTAGTGTTCTAATGGAAGTTTATTTGGTATTATAACTGAACCTTAAGACTTATTTATCTTAAGTGCACTAATGTTGCTATTAAGATTGTCTGAAGTTTTGTATGAAGGAAAAAATTTCAGGTGTATGGAAGGAATGAGTAATGAGATGAAGGATGGACTAAAGCTCAAGATTGGGGATGCCACGCGTGTCACCCTAAGAAATATCCAAGAATTACAAGCGTCAAAGCTTGGGGATCCCAAAGCATCCCCTTCTTCATCAATAAAAATCCTAGGTTTCTTCCAAACGCTTCATTTTTATTGTTTCATGCACAGTTGTGTTTTTCTTGGAGCGTCTTCTTTTTCGTTTTGGTTTTGGTTTTTAGTTTGCTTGGTTTTCTTAGTTTGCTGAATAAATTGGTTGGACCCCGTCTTTCATACATTTGTTTTGCAAATAGTTTGGTTTGGTTTGGAAAAGGGTAGGAAAGTTCATACTTATGTGGTAAAAAGAGCTTGTTTTTCACTGTGGCCTATGCTTTGTCATGCCATGATTGATATTGTTTTGGCTTTATGCTTAGTATTCTTTGCTGTAGCATGAATTTTTATAAACAATTGAGATTGCTTAATGTGCCTTGGATGAATCATGCGTTGTTTTAGCATATTAAAGCATAGTATAGTGGTATTCTCCTTTGATGCTTTATTTGGGTTGACTTGGCGCATGCTCACACCATGTTATGACTATCCAAAGTCACCATAGCCTTTATGATTCTTTAGTTTTCAACTTTTAGTATCACTTTATGATTTGATCAATGATGTTTTGTCGCTCTGCATGATTATGGCCATTATTGCTCTCTTAGTTTGTTGCTCCCAGTCTTTTGCTAGCCTCCACAACAAAGTATGAGTTCCACTCATGCATCCAACTCCCTAAACCAAGTTATTCCAAAGAGTCCACCATACCTACATACTAGTTGATGTTATTCCAAGTACATTCATGCTTTTGTTTACCTTCCACTTGTTATGAGAAAACTAGTGATTAAAGCTCTCACGAACTTGATGGCACACTTTACTTTACTTGCCCTTAATAAACTTGAACCATTGTGTCTTCTATGTTGTATATGCTTGCACTTATTTGTCGGGAATTACCAGAACCATGCTTTCATGGGGAATACTTTCAACATTGCACTTGGTACTTGTACCTAGTTGATATCATGCTCTTTTGTATATGGATGTCGTCGGAGTGAAATGAAAGGGGGGCTTGTAAGTCCATGGAGTTATGTATATGTGTTAGAGAAACGCCTGGGCCACTGGTCTAATCCATGCTGACATGGTGGAAACCTGCAGCGTAACCATAATAAGCTGTCTATGAAGCATTCTTCTTATAAAAAATGAGTCCTATATTGAGAAAAAAAGAGAAAAAAAATAGATACTATGAAAAGAGGAACGAGAGAAAAAAGCACCATATTCCCATGGTAAATAAGAAGAATGTTGAGATGCTCTGTGTCTGCTTGCCTTGTCATTTTGATATGGGGATTCTTCCGTATCATCGGGCAAGGGGTACCCCGTTGGCGGTTCTCTATGATACACATGTACTTATGATGACAAGAACTTACCGGTGACTAAACTTGAGTAGCATGAGGAGCGATCCTCGTATACAAGGGACATGAGATTTCTGACTTATACTTCGTCAAGCATGTACACCATAGTTTGTTCACTTTAACCTTAATCACTTCAAGATGCTTATGATAGGGGCAATGAGAGCTGAAAGCTATAAGTACCATAATTTTTGGAAGCTCTTTATGAAACTTGAATATCTCCTTCCTTCTATGAAGGCCTTTCTTCCACCATTATATTGAGTCTCCACCATCTACCTTTATGCACTTACTTTGAGAGCATAGTGGCCATTCTTAGTTCTATCTGCATTGTCCCAAGACTAGTTGATTGATGCATAACTTGATATTGCTTGTTTTAAACTATTTGTATCTAGTCACCCTTATGAACTTTGAAGGTGTCCTATGCAATTATATTTGCTACTCTATGAGGGACAAGCTGAATGCTATTATGCTATGTTTTCTTTATGTGAAACAAACAAACGTCTTGCAAAGCATTGTTATTCATGAATATTTTGTTTATGCCTTTTCATGTTGCATCATAGTTTCTTTGTCTTATTGATAGAACTTTGTCTTTCATGTTATGATTGAAGTACTATGATCCCAGCTTTGAATGTTTACAAATACTTTGATCAAGACTTTGATGGTGCATGTCACCTCAAAAATTATTCTTTCTTTTTATCACTTACCTACTCGAGGACGAGCAGGAGTTAAGCTTGGGGATGTTGATACATTGCAAATGTATCTATAATTTTTGATGTTCCATACTTGGTTTTATCCACTTTCTTATGTTTTGTTCCAACTTTGGAGTACTTTTCATATGATTTCTTGGACTAACCTATTAACAAGAGCCACAGTGCCAGCTGCCTGTTTTCTATTGTTTTTGGTTCCAGGAAAGTCAGAAAATGAATATTCTCGGAATTGGACGGGACAAAAGCCAAAGTGCCTATTTTTCTAGAAGTGATCAAGTGCTAGAATACGAGACGGAGAAGGGCCAGGGGCCCGCCACACCACCTGGCCACGGGGCCAGGCTGGGCCCGCGCTAGGGGGTGGTGTGGTGGCTCCCGGCACCCCCTCGGCCTCTCCTTCCGACTATAAGATGCCCTCGGGACATAAACCCTAAGGACCCGATCAAAAATCACGAAAGAGTCTGTAGCCACCGTCATCTCCATCCCTAGATCAGAAGGGATTTGAAGCTCTTCCCGGCACTCTGCCGGAGAGGGGAATTCACCCTGGAGGCCTTCTCCATCACCATGCAAGCCTCCGGTGTGATGCGTGAGTAATTCAACCTTGCACTACGGATCCATGTAGTAGCTAGATGGCTGGTTCTCCTCCTTTGTGCTTTCATGTTTAGATCTTGTGAGCGCCGTTCATGATCAAGATCATCCTTTTTTAATTCTACATGTTGTGTTTCAGGGATCCGATGGATATTGAGATGCTATTTCAGATTGATTATTGATTCTATCACGTCTTTGTTATTTGAGATCTTGCATGCTTTCCGTTGTTAGTAGCTATCTTGGCCAAGTAGATGCTAGCAATTCCAAGAGTTAGTATTTATACTCGATAGTGGGGTAATCTGGGGAAGTGACAGAAATCTCTAAGGTACTAGATGTGCTGTTGCTACTAGGGAGAAAACAACAATCCTTTGTTCATAGAACAATCGTATTGTTTACTTTACACGCACTTCGTAAAGCAATAATCTGTTGCTTGCAACTTAATACTGGAGGGGGTTCGGATGATAACCTGAAGGTGGATTATTAGTCATAGATGCAGTTGGATGGCAGTCTATGTATTATGTTGTAATGCCCAATCAAGTATCAGAGGAGTCAAGATGATTAGTGTATGCATGTATTGCTTTCTCGGTGTTTGTCAATTGCCCCACTATAATTTCCCGGTCCTTTTTCTTTACATACAATCTACAATCTTTTACTGCTTTGTGTTTACTTTCTGCAAACTTTTACTTCTTTCCATTCGATACATTTAATCCTCTGTTTTCCGCAAAACACGGTGAGATTGACAACCACATCGCAAGTTGGGGACAAAGTTCTGTTGTTGTGTTGTGCAAGTCTCCACGTTGCTACTAGCACCGGTAGTGCGCCCTGCCAAAGCTCAGCTAGTAACACTTTTGAGGTGTTTCCTTGCTCCTACTTGTTCGATTAAACCTTTGTTTCATAACCGAGGGAAACTTGCTGCTGTGCTTATCATACCCTCCTCTTGGGGTTCCCAATGAGCTCTACATCAACACCGCCATCAAGCATTTTTCTAGGAGCCGTGCATTGAGCCATCATGGCATGCCTAGGGTTGGCCGCGCCACCACCAGCTGTGGCCACCTCCTGGCCCCCCCTTCGGATGCCCTTCTGACTCTGTGTTGCTTCGGGTAAAATATTGACTTTGGCTTTTGTTCCGTCCAATTTCGAGAATATTTATTTACTAGATTTTCTGAAACAAAAAAGCAGAAAATACACAACTGGCACTGTGGCATCTTGTCAATAGGTTAGTTCCAGAAAATGTATAAAAATGCCTCAAAGTGTGAACAAAACATAAGAAAGTTGATACAAAACAAGCATGGAGCATCAAAAATTATAGATACGTTTATGACGTATCAGAGACACACGAGGTCCAAGGGGAATTTGCTAAAAGCAGGACTTCCTCCTACAGGTTCCACACAACGAACAACAAAAGCGGCAAGTCATGCGACCCATTCACAAGAAACTTGGAGTGCAACCCGGAAGATTGCCAAGGCCGAACTACCTAATGCCCGACAAATGAGCAAAGCCGAACTTCCTAGTGCAAGGCATACTGCCAAAGCCGCACTTCCTAATGCCCTCGAGGTGGGTAGAGCTGGACTTCATTTTCCCGTGCTAGTGAACGATGATGCAGTTCCTGATGCCAACCTAGTGGACAAATCTGCAGTTCCCGATGCCCGGCAAGTAGCTAAACCTTCATTTCCTGATGCCGGCCAAGTGGCCAAAGCTACAGTTCCTGATGCCGGCCAAGTGGCTAAAGCTGCAGTTCCTGATGCCGGCCAAGTGGCCAAAGCTACAATTCCTGATGCCAGCCAAGTGGCTAAAGTTGTAGTTCCTGATGCCCACCAAGGCGAGAAGCCAGCACTCTTCAATCTACCACTTACCCAATCCAAGAAGGCAGGAGCCCAAGGCAAGAAACCAGCTGGCCAAGGCGAGCTGACAGCTGTCCAACATGAGCAGCACTCTGCCCAAGGCGACCTTCCCACTCCCTCCAACCCGCTGGTATATCGTCTGGCACCACCCCAAAGCCAGCAGCCACCTCCCCAAAGCCAGCATGCACCCTCCCAAAGCCAACATCCACCCCCCAAAGCCAGCAGCCACCTCCCCAAAGCCAGTAGCCATGTACCCAAGCTGAGGAACCCCAACCCAAATCCTGCCATCCTCTGGCACCTCCCAAAGGCAACCTGCCACCACCACAAATCAAGAAGCCACCTTCCCAGGTGAGGAAATCCGCATCCTTCAAAGGTGACTTGGTACCTCTCCAAATCCAGAAGCAACCTCCTATCTGTCTGCAGGCACCTCACCGAAGCGACCGTGCACCGTCCCAAACCGACGGGTTAGGTACCCAAGGCGCTGCGTCAGCTACCCAACATCTGTGTTCAGCTGCCGACGGCGAGGACTCTGGTACCCAATTTGAGGGCCAGGGGTCAGCTATCCAATACGATGAGTCAGCTACCGAATATGGAGAATCTGATCCTAGTCATGAAGTACTGTGCCAAGACTAGAGTGACTGGTCTCAACGTGGCAATGCATTAAACCGACTGCTTGCTCTACAGTAATCCATTTAATCCCATCATATTACTATGGAACACTAAATCAGCACATTGTATTCCTATAGATGATGATGGCTACCAGATGTCTCCAGACTTTAATGCACCTTGTTCTGAAGACGCCAAAACACAGAATTATGAAGATATAGTTCCGCATACTGGTCAAGCTCTGGTGGTGAGGGGGGAAAACATGGGGAAGAGGCTTGACAAGTTGTCCAAAGGAGGGAGGCTTTCACTTAATTTTCTTCCAGGAAGAACTAGACCAGACGAGCTGAGTGTTGTTGCCTGGTTTGCCAGTGAGTGTGCAGTCACAGTAAGGACTAGCATGCCTATATTACCCCACTGGAAAGAGTACAAGAAGAGGGTTGATGTCTAATTAGACTTCATAGGAAAAGGTTCTATATGTTCTGTGACTTAGCTGTCCTTTACCTTCCCATTTCTGTGTTCATGCAAATGCTGATGCTCCATGTTTTATTTCAGCAAAAGTTTGCAATGGACACAAATCACCCTAACGTGCGGAATGCTTGCGCAAATCAATTTGTGAGGCATGCAAGGAATCGGTGGTATATTCAGAAGAAGAAGTATTTCGATCCCTACCCTTTGAACCAAGTTACAAGGAAATGTCCTGATGAAGTGAAAGACATGACCGACGAGCAGTGGTGCAAGCTTATTGATACTTGGTCTGACCCCAGGAAGCATGTCACTTTTCGTTTACTCTTATATTGTTACTGCATGTGTTTGAATTGTTTGATTGGAACTGCCTCTTATACTATATCGTTTCTGCTTGTGTAGAGTACTTGTGTAAAAAAACAAGGTCAACAGGAGCAAAGTCTTGTACCCTGTCGCCAGAGGTTCTCCTAGCTATGAGGTTGTGTGCAATGGTGAGGACGATGCCTTCGAACTCTTCAAAAAGACGCATCGTAGCCCGATAAATGGCTTCACTCGGAATGTGAAGAAAGCAATGGTAAGTCCTCTTGAATACATTTCATCTTTGTAAAATTCAATGCTATCTTGATATCTCAATTGTATACGATATGATTGTAGTTTGTTTTCTATTTTTCTAATGTTTGCTTCTATTCCTAGTACTGTAGGAAATCATGGAAAAGAAGATGGCTCTAGATGTACAGGGGGGAGAACCACTTTCTTCCACCGAGGTTGTGCACTTTGCACTCTCGTTGGACAGCAGAAAGCCAACGTTCGTGAAGAACATCGGCATCCATCCAAGTACATCAAGACGAATCAAGTCTGGCCTTGAAGCAGAACTTTTGGCTAAGAGAGCAGGGAGTGGCAAACTCTACTGTACCATAGAGGAATTGTAGAGAGCAAAAGAAGCTGCCAGGATAAACAAATCCATACAAACGACTTACTTCAAAAAGTGTTGTCTCAGGTGCCTCGGTAGAAGTAGCAGCAGCAACAATAGCTTCAGCTGTCGCAAGGTAAGTGAGCTCGTGGTTGACACTTGTCAGTTTGTGGGATAGGAAAGTTAACCGGTGTGGAAACTTGTGAGTATTTTGGGAAGGGAAACTTGTGAGGCTTTTGGCTCATAAACTACTACGGAAAGTTTTTGGCTATGGAAACTTGTGAGGCTTTTGGCTCAGAAACTGCTATGGATATTTATGTGGAAACTTGTCCTGAAATTCATTGTCAAATTCTGTTATTTGATGCATGTGGTATGAAATGGGTCACAAACAATTAGGGCTAGTAGAAATTTACGTGCACAAATGGCCCCCTAATCTCACCATGACGTAAGCCCTTGACAAAACATTTCCATCACAGGTAAATCCCGACATGGCTGCCTTTCCTTGGCCAACAATCTAGACGAAATAGAAATGTCGTGGCCAATGATGACGTCATCACACAAAATTCCTCGTCGTTAGGTGATACGTGTCCCATTTGATTTGTCAACATGGCGTTCTGCGGCTTGCCCACGTGGCCTCGTCCGATTGGTGCAAGCTTGGTCGTGCCAACCGTCCATGTGTCAGTATGGCGTCAAAAGGTGGCGACGAACAAAATTCGTCACGGTGCGTGTGGCGTCATAAACGGGGTGTATGGCATCATGAACGGGTTGGATGATGTCACGGATATGGAGATAACGGAATTAGGCCATGACGGAAAAAAAACGTCAAGAACTCGATGGCGTCGTGGACGGCAAACATGAAATTAGCAAACGTCACTGACGGCCACCCGCAGAGCCGTCTGCCACGTGTCCTCGGTCGTGACGAAATAAAAACATCATGAACAATCGGGCCTGGGCTGGGCCTGTCCAGTTCACTGTGACGAAATTATAGGAACGTCGCGATCGGGCGTGACATTTTCAAACAGAAAAAACGTCACGGGTTGAATTATGACGTGAGGTCCATGGACTATTTTTTCGTCACGGAATTCCTCGCGGATGGCCATCTATGACTTTTTGGTTCTCATCCACGACGATATCAGATCGTCACGAACCACCTAGATTCTTGTAGTGCACGCTCTCCCAAACGTTGACAACACTTTTCGGTCTTCAAAGGTAAGTCTGCGAAAAGCCCCTCCCGTTACTGCATTACTAATAGATAGGTCCTAGCAACAAAGGGGTTCAGGGGCGTAGGGTAAAATTTATTGTTTTCATATGTGAACCCTATAGAGACATCTCACCGCGGGGTTGGAATTTTGCGAAGGCCTCACTATATTTTTTGTTTTCCCCGGTTCAGGTCAGACCAGTTAAACCCGTGATGGGCTATTTGTATGAGTAATAATATGGTCCCTCATTGATACACAGGAGAGAATAAAATAATCACATACATATCCATGGGGCTTGGACAAATAGCATCTCCACAGATGCCTACTCCCTCCCCCCCCCAATCGGTGGCCGACAAGTGCGTTGGCAGTTGGTTTGGGGGCGTTGCCCAAACTACCGGCAAAGGCCACCCCACAACATCGCACCCAACAATTAAGCCAAAAGAACAAAAATATAAAGAAATTTCATTCAAATTTAGGGAAATTTACACAGTTTGAATGAAATTTGCGTGAATCTAAACCTAAATATAAACCAAAAAGATAAAGTACTACTATGCGGGTGGTGCTAGGGCTTGCGTCGCGGCACCTACTCCTCATTATCATAGGTGAGGTTGAAATAGTCTGGCGCCTACAAGGGAATGCCCCCACAGGGTGGCGGAGGGGGAGGCAATGCCACTTGCACCGATAGTGGTGGAGGCTCCGCCATAGAGTCTTGTAGTGCCTGGAACGTGCCGGCCTAGAGCACCTCCTCCTCTAGTGCTCGCTACGCCTCCGACTCGCACATGGCCAGCTCAAGCGCCTCCTCCTCGGTGAGGCCCGGTGATAACCCCCAAGTGCAAGGGATCACCGTAGTACAATTCGATAAGTATTTGAGTGTCACACCCACGAGGAGCTGAAGGTAAACTATTTATTCTCTAAAGCTCTATAACCAAATTATATGGCCTTCTATTCAAAGATAGTAATAGTGTGTGTGGGGTTGTTTTTTGGTACTAATTAACTAGAAAATAGTAAAGTTTTTAGAAGCAAATACTATAGGTAAACTAGCGCAAGTAAAATGGAGCTAGTGAAATGGAGATGGATAACCCAAGGGAGCAAGTGCTTTGCTATTTCATGTGGTTGGTTGTCACAATTAGTGAAACACAAAGATAGTCTTTTTATTGTTTCTTCTAAGGAGGAGCCATGAATAGGTGCGGCCATATACATAAGCAAATACACCCCTAGCGATTGATCCCAAGGCCAATTAAGAGCAAACAAGAGAATTATTAAGACATAAAGTCTAACCACCGCATTTAGATTTAAGGTCCCCATGATAATACCCCCGTTGATTAACTATGAATTAATACAACATGTATCTCTAAGATTTGGGATTCGGTTTCTATCAAACTCCGACTATCCCTCATCATATCAACATGCAACGGTGATAGTCTTGTGCATCCCCCAACATATCTGTGCACTCGTATGTTAGTATGACAAGATCATCATAGAATATAACATATACTTGTATGCAACCAACAACCAACTATATCACAATTGCCATAAACAAGTCACTTCTTAAACATCAACATAGAGATAGAATAGATCATGGGAAAACAATATATTGCATCATACACCATGTTTGCCAAGATATTACAGTGGGGGATGATGCAGATTTGTTGTAGATGGTGAATGAGATGAGCCTCCCTATGGGGGAGAGGCGGTGTCAGCATGGAGGAGGCAGTGACGCAGGGCGGTGGCACCCTGGCACCCCTCCTAGGGCGGTGACTTCCCTAGGGGGAAGAGGCCCCTTGCCCCTTCTTATTTCTTAGCCATGGTACTGATCTTGAGGATCTTCTCCCCCTCCTTGTTGGCTGCCAAGGAGGAGGAATTTCGTGGCTATGGGTGGATGTCTCCAAAAATAGGTTTCCCCTCAATATATAGAGGTGAAGATGGAATCTAGACCATGAGATAGATGCCCCTTTGATCCAAGAGCTCTTGTGCAACTCTAGAACCTTCCTAGAGACCCCCTCTATCTTTTGGGAGCTTCTTGGGTCATTACTTGAACGAATCCATCAAGTATGAGAAGAGTTAGAATCAATCACGTAACAAACACTCGGAATTCCGAAACTTCTTCTGTACCCTACAGTAATATGGAGTAAAAGTCGCATCCGAACTCCAATTTGGGAAAATTTTATGTCTAGAGTCCTTAGAGTATAATTCCCTGTAACTTTCAGGTTTTGACTTTTTACTTTTGATGTCATATTCATAGGATGTCATGGCAATATTCGAAAACTGTTCTACAGGAACATATTTCAGGAAATTCTGCACTATAATGACCGGTTTCTTTCCATATTTGTGTATTCCATATTTGTGTATTTCCTACATAAAAAAGTGTCAAACAAGAACTTGTGCACTTTTGAAACTTAGTAGCTTAGTCCCAATAAATATAATAAAGTTGCAAGATAATGAAGATTTTGGCACAATAAACTACAAAGTTCATGGATGCACTTTATATGCATCACTCGGTAGCAGGAGGGGCACAACCTGAATGGTAGATATGCTCATCGATGCGCGGCTGCTATGGCGGTGGCGGCACGAGTCATAAGAGATGCCGCAAGCCTGGCGCGGCAGCTGCATCCGTGTCACACCACTACGCCGAGGAGAATATCATTTTGCGGCTCGAAAGTTGGGGTGTCCAGGCAACGCGGTACCCAAGTTCCCTGAAATCATCCGCGATGACTACAGTTGGTGTGCCAAATACTCAGAGTGTCTTTTTGGCACGAATTCAAATTTACGTTTCGATACAAAAAATCAGGCTAACGGCCGTCAAGTTGGCCCCCCTGCCAGTTCTCGCTGTTATGTCGCTCCCGTCGCTCCTGTCGCTTAGGTGTCAATTAGGCTTGCAGCGTTGGTGCCTGCATCCATTACGCATCTTCTTCTTCCCCGGAGCGGCAATCTGTGGGGCGTCGCAGCCACGCCGCAGAGCTGGGACATGGACGAACCTGCCTGGCCCAGCTCTCCTCCCTGTAGGCTTGCAGTGTTGGCGCATGCATCCATTAACCGTCTTCTTCCCCGGAACGGCAATCTGTGGTCGCGGCCATGGCGCAGAGCTGGGACATGACGAAGGTGCTAGGCCCCGCTCTCCTCCCCATCCCGAGTCGGAGCTCGCCCTCACCATGGACGCACCCATGGGACGGTGCGGCGATGAGAATTGGTTCTCGGTGAGATCTATCACCTTGTCAACCATGCTCGGTTCTGTTGTCCTCCTCTAGAATCCGAGCTCGCCGTTGCCGTGGTTGCACCCACACCAATTCTCGAGTATGCAGCCAGAGACGCCTACATGGCGTACAAGTTGTACAGTAAGCTCATTACCATGAAAGATGGGATGGTTAAGTCGGGGGTTTTTCGCGAGAGAGTTATGCCCTGGTTGCAAGCTAGCCTAGGAGAAGAAGCGCGAGGAGGACAGAAAGCGGTTTCAGGACGAGCAGGGATCTTGGGACAGTTGCGACATCAAGCAGTTGAAGGGGAAGAAAGTCAAGGACGACAACAAGTGGTGGTGATACATTATGTGTTTGAACTAGATTTTAGTTTCTAGTTTATTATGTGTGTGATACATTTAGTTACTTCAACACAAAATTTCGACCAATTTAACTTGTTGATGTATTTCTTGACAATTATAATATAATCGAGCACTAGAAATATTTTATAGTGTGCATGAGCATGATCAGTAAATATAATTGAACACGAGAAACTTTAACGCACTCCATATAGAGGAGTAGATTAATATAAAAGGTTCACCAGAGACACCACAGATATATTGTCTTACATGCCACACACAAGTAGTAATTAACTAGAACAAAATAAAAGCAGGGGCTGTAGCAGGAGGCCGGTACACGGAGACGCCTAGCAGGACATGGGTTTATCAGTAGGAGGCAGGGACAGCCTAGTCGATGAGATACAAGCCAGTCCTGACATACTCCTAGAGGAATTTGCCGTAGGCTGCATGCCGCGCCAAGGTAATCGGCCTATGCCTACCTTCGCCTCTGCCAATGCCCTTCGTGTGCTGGATCATGCTGCCGAGGTCCACGTTGATTGCTCTGCCATAGAATGGGCAAAACAGTCTCCCCTATGGTGTAAACGGATTAGCCCACACCGTAACCGCCTCAGCACGTAGCGGCTCTTGTTGTCCCTAGATACCTTGCTATCGTCAACTTCATCATCATCCTCCTGTTGATTTTTAAGAACATAACTTAGAACTCATACATATGATTGAATTGTATTACAACTCAAGAATTGACAACATGTATATGTAAGACAATATATTCGTGGATATCAAAGATAAAGCATCTCAGCAATAGTTTGATCAGTTCATATATAATTTCATCTCAACATAGTGACAAATAATTGCATCAGAGTGAATGTAGGATAAAGATTGTGGCCTCATAAGTTTCTTCAGGGATGGAGTCAGCGAACCAAGTAACAATTGCACAACCTGTAATGTTGTTGTACATCGCCCCAGGTTCACTAACTCACTCCTGAAAAAATCTGACACCAATGTGTCTGCCTCTCTTTTGGGACAAATTTGAATCATTGGCCACAATAAGAAATTGAAGTGTAATCGTACAAAACATTATTCAGGGATATACATAGTCAGGTACAAAAACATGCTTAAATATTGCAATTATAAATAAAAAACCAAACAATTAATCTTCAGGTGCATGTTAAAAATAGTTATGATCAAAACCATTCATATACATATGCATCATACCAATCATTAAAAGATTAGAAACAATTCAAGGATCATATATGTAGATCCATATGAGAATAAATCTAGGGCCTCATAATTTGTTTGAGAGATGGAGTTGGCGAACCAAAGTACCAACAACACAACCTATATTTTTTGTGTGCATTGTTGCCTCAGGTTCACCAACCCATCCCTAAAACACGACACCATCATGTGTCTCCTCTTGAACTCTTTTGGGGCAAATTTCAATCATCGGGCTCGGTGACAAACTAAAATGTAATTCTTATACACTGAATGCAAGGAATAGGTAATTCGAATATCATAGTTCTATGAATGTAGAATAAAGATTAAGGCCTCATAAGTTTCTACAGGGACGGCGTAAGTGAACCAAGTAATAATTTCACAGCCTATAATCTTCTTGTACATCGCCCCAGGTTCAGTAACTCGTCATTGAAAAAATTTGACACCAATGTGTCTGCCTCTCTTTTGGGGCAAATTTAAATCATTGGCCACAATAAGAAATTGAAATGTAATCGTACAAAATATTATTCAGGGATATACATAGTCAGGTACAAAAACAAGCCTAAATATTGTAATTATAAATAAAAACCAAACAATTAATCTTCAGGTACATGTTAAAAGTACTTATGATCAAAACCATTCATATACATATGCATCATACCAATCATTAAAAGATCAAAAACAATTCAAGGATCATATATGTAGTTCCATATGAGATTAAATCAAGGGCCTCATAATTTGTTTCAGAGATGGAGTTGGAGAACCAAAGTACCAACAGCACAACCTATATTGTTTGTGTACATTGCTGCCGTAGGATCACCAACCCATCCCTAAAACACGACACCATCATACGTGTCTCCCCTTGAACTCTTTTGGGGAAAATTTCAATCATCAGCCTCGGTGACAAACTAAAATGTAATTCTTATACACTATGAATGCATGGAATAGATAATTCGAATATCATAGTTCTGTGAATGTAGAATAAAGATTGCGGCCTCGTAAGTTTATTCAAGGATGGCGTAAGCGAACCAAGTAACAATTGCACAACTTATGTTGTTCTTGTACATGGTCCCAGGTTCGCTCACTCATCCCTGAAAAAATCTGACACCAATGTGTCTGCCTCTCTTTGGGGAAAATTTGAATCATTGGCCACAATAAGAAATTGAAATGTAATCGTACAAAACATTATTCAAGGATATACATAGTCAAGTACAAAAACAAGCCTAAATATTGTAATTATAAATAAAAACCAAACAATTAATCTTCAGGTACATGTTAAAAATACTTATGATCAAAACCATTCATATACATATGCATCATACCAATCATTAAAAGATCAAAAACAATTCAAGGATCATATATGTAGTTCCATATGAGATTAAATCAAGGGCCTCATAATTTGTTTCAGAGATGGAGTTGGAGAACCAAAGTACCAACAGCACAACCTATATTGTTTGTGTACATTGCTGCCGTAGGATCACCAACCCATCCCTAAAACACGACACCATCATACGTGTCTCCCCTTGAACTCTTTTGGGGAAAATTTCAATCATCAGCCTCGGTGACAAACTAAAATGTAATTCTTATACACTATGAATGCATGGAATAGATAATTCAAATATCATAGTTCTATGAATGTAGATTAAAGATTGCAGCCTCGTAAGTTTCTACATAGATGGCGTAAGCGAACCAAGTAACAATTGCACAGCTTATATTGATCTTGTACATGGCCCCAGGTTCGCTCACTCATCCCTGAAAAAATTTGACACCAATTTGTATGCCTCTCTTTGGGGAAAATTTGAATCACTGGCCACAATAAGAAATTGAAATGTAATCGTACAAAAAAATATTCAGGGATATACAAATACATCATACAACGCATTTATAGATCAGAAACAATAGAAATATTAAATATATAGGTTCCATATGAGAGAAAAAATTAGGGCCTCATTTTTTTCAGCGATGGAGTCGGAGAACCAAAATACCAACAGCACAACCTATATTGTTTATGTGCATTGCTGCCTCAGGGCCACTAACCATGCCTAAGAAAACGAGACCATCAGATGCCCTTGCACTATTTTGGGGAAAAATTGAATCATTGGGCTCAGTAAGGAATAGAAATGTAATGTTATAGGCTTCTTGTGTATCGAAATCAACACTCAACTAGCAAACTCAACTAAATGGCAGATGAGCAAATAGGGGTTTTGTGACTAGACGGATTGGGGTTTTGTGACTAGATGGCAGATGCATCAATCAACCGATCGAATCATGTATATACTACCCTACTTTAAGAGCAAAAGAATCTGTACACGATTGAGCAAATCCTATGTATGAACAGTGAAAACTGCGGCTGCGACTAGAGAAGCTAGCAATGTAGTACCTCAGACTCCTCATCAGGGGCCTCCTCCTCGAACTCATCATTCTCCACGATTGCATCGAAGATTTCTTGTATGGTGATGGGGTCGTTGATGTAGATCACCGGATTGCCTCCGCCAGCAAACTGACCCCCCTCCATATCTGCCGCTGGCACCACGACGTTGTCGGCCACCTGCTGCTCGGCGGTGACGGCTACCACCTGCTGCTCGGCGTCGACGGCTACCACCTGCTGCTCGGCGGCGATGGCTACTGGCTGGACGCATGAGCTCGCACCCTCGACGGCGCGGCGACACGTGGCGTTCGTGCCCGGAGAAGATGCCTCCGCCTGCTTGGCGACGACCGAGCCATCTGCTGTTGCGCCTTCAACTGGCTTCACCTCTGGCTCGTCTCCACGCGTACGCTTCATGGCGAACCAAGGGAAGGAGGTAGTGCAAGCGAGGGAGCTTCGGCACACACGACAGGTGTAGATTGGGTTCTTGGGACTAGACAGACTAGGGGGAAATGACACGAGCTCATGGAAGAAGAAGGTCGAGGGGGTTATAAACACCGGACGATTCATAGTCCTCCAGTGGACACGTGTGGTGGGCGGGGGGCTACCACGATCTCCGCCCTTTTTTCGGTTCCCTTTTTTTCGAAACAGCCACGATCTCCACTTTAGATCTGCATTGAAAACACGCTCATGGCAGACCTCGGTTCCACTGCATACAAGTGGCGCGGAACTAATTTCTAGCAACGTTAGATCTACTCGAGAGGGGCCCTTGACTCATGGAAGTTACTAGTGGTAGGGCCTAGTTGGAAGTGAGATTCAGAGCGCTGCGTAAAAATGGGATACCTCTTATTAAAATCAAGTGGCAATAAATTGCAGCGTCCCATCGACAACCGTGCACTCGATGACCCCGTTTCCCTGTGCACGAGTTGTTGTAGTAGTAGTAGGCTTTTTAGAATTGATTAAACTTGACATGAATGCTCGACGACTTTTTCCATGGACGGCATCGTGTTCCTTCCTGTAGAAGTCTCGCGGAGGGAGACGTCTGTGCTGTCTCACATTGTACTGTGAAGGGCACGACGTGTGCAACGATCATTGTTGGATCGTACAGAATCAATGGTTAGTGCGCACGATCCGCGTGAGAACTGTGACAACCAATTAGGGAGTATTAGACAGGGTGAGCACAGGTTTGGGCTTCTACGAAAGATAGAGAGAGAGGGGGGCAAAACTAAGTAGTACCACATAAAACCAAGGGAAAAACTTAGTAGTATAAAAATGGAAAGTGTCTTTACAATGAAATAAATCGTGGAATACATCAAATTATGCCAAGATAGATCCACTAGACCCGGTGTCATTGCATGTGTGTTCCTCTAGACAGACCACATAAGGATCCACCGGTGTCATTGCATGTATGTTCCTCTAAACAAACCACATAAGGATCCACCAGTGTCATTGGATGTGTGTTCTTCTCATGTAACCACACATGGATCCACCGGTGTCATTGCATGTTTGTTCCTCTAAACAAACCACATAAGGATCCACCAGTGTCATTGCATGTATTTTCTTTTCATGAACCACACCCAGTGTCATTGCATGCATGTTCTTTTCATTAACCACAGCTAGAGTCATTGAATGTCTGTTACTTCCATAAACTACACATGGATCCACCGATGGCATTGCATGTCTGTTCTTTTCATGAACCACACCCAGTGTCACTGCATGTCAGTTCTTTTCATGAACCACATAAGAATCCACCCAGTGTCATTGGATGTGTGCCCTTCTCATGAACCACAAGTGGATCTACCGGTGTCATTGCATGTCTGTTCCTCTAAACAAACCACATAAGGATCCACCAATGTCATTGCATGTCTATTCTTTTCATGAACCACAACTAGTGTCATTGCATGTGTCTTCTTCTAAACAAACCACATAAGGATCCACCAGTGTCATTGCATGTCTGTTCTTTTCATGAACCACACAAGGATCTACTAGTGTCACTGCATGTCAGTTCTTTTCATGAACCACATAACAACCCACCCAGTGTCATTGGATGTGTGCTCTTCTCATGAACCACACGTGGATCCACCGGTGTCATTGCATGTCTGTTCCTCTATACAAACCACATAAGGATCCACCAGTGTCATTGCATGTTTGTTCTTTTCATTAACCACATCCAGTGTCATTGCATGTGTGTTCTTCTAAACAAACCACATAAGGATCCAAGAGGTGTCATTGCATGTCTGTTCTTTTCATGAACCACACCCGGTGTCATTGCATGTCTGTTATTTTCATGAACCATAGCTAGAGTCATTGCATGTCTGTCACTTCCATAAACCACATAAGGATCTACCAGTGTCATTGGATGTGTGTTCTTCTCATGAACCACACATGGATCCACCGGTGTCATTGCATGTCTGTTCCTCTAAACAAACCACATAAGGATCCACCAGTGTCATTGCATGTCTGTTATTTTCATGAACCACACCTAGTGTCATTGCATGTGTGTTCTTCTAAACAAACCACATAAGGATCCACCAGTGTCATTGCATGTCCCGTTCTTTTCATGAACCACACCCGGTGTCATTGCATATCTGTTCTTTTCATGAACCATAGCTAGAGTCATTGCATGTCTGTTACTTCCATAAACCACACATGGATCCACCCAGTGTCATTGGATGTGTGTTCTTCTCATGAACCACACATGGATCCACCGGTGTCATTGCATGTCTGTTCCTCCAAACAAACCACATATGGATTCACCAGTGTCATTGCATGTCTGTTCTTTCCATGAACCACACCCAGTGTCATTGCATGCGTGTTCTTTTCATTAACCACAGCTAGAGTCATTGAATGTCTGTCACTTCCATAAACCACACATGGATCCACCGATGTTATTGCATGTCTGTTCTTTTCATGAACCACACCCAGTGTCACCGCATGTCAGTTCTTTTCATGGACCACATAAGTATCCACCCAGTGTCATTGGATGTGTGTTCTTCTTATGAACCACACGTGGATCCACCGGTGTCATTGCATGTATGTTCCTCTAAACAAACCACATAAGGATCCACCAGTGTTATTGCATGTCTATTCTTTTCATTAACCACACCCAGTGTCATTGCATGTGTGTTCTTCTAAACAAACCACATAAGTATCCACCAGTGTCATTGCATGTCTGTTATTACATGAACCACACCCGGTGTCATTGCATGTCTGTTATTTTCATGAACCACACCTAGTGTCATTGCATGTGTGTTCTTCTAAACAAACCACATAAGGATCCACCAGTGTCATTGCATGTCCCGTTCTTTTCATGAACCACACCCGGTGTCATTGCATGTCTGTTCTTTTCATGAACCATAGCTAGAGTCATTGCATGTCTGTTACTTCCATAAACCACACATGGATCCACCCAATGTCATTGGATGTGTGTTCTTCTCATGAACCACACATGGATCCACCAGTGTCATTGCATGTCTGTTCCTCCAAACAAACCACATATGGATTCACCAGTGTCATTGCATGTCTGTTCTTTCCATGAACCACACCCAGTGTCATTGCATGCGTGTTCTTTTCATTAACCACAGCTAGAGTCATTGAATGTCTGTCACTTCCATAAACCACACATGGATCCACCGATGTTATTGCATGTCTGTTCTTTTCATGAACCACACCCAGTGTCACCGCATGTCAGTTCTTTTCATGAACCACATAAGTATCCACCCAGTGTCATTGGATGTGTGTTCTTCTCATGAACCACACGTGGATCCACCGGTGTCATTGCATGTATGTTCCTCTAAACAAACCACATAAGGATCCACCAGTGTTATTGCATGTCTGTTCTTTTCATTAACCAGACCCAGTGTCATTGCATGTGTGTTCTTCTAAACAAACCACATAAGGATCCACCAGTGTCATTGCATGTTTGTTATTTCATGAACCACACCCGGTGTCATTGCATGTCTGTTCTTTTCATGAACCAAAGCTAGAGTCATTGCATGTCTGTTACATCCATAAACCACACATGGATCCACCAAGTGTCATTGGATGTGTGTTCTTCTCATGAACCACACATAAGGATACACCGGTGTCATTGCATGTATGTTCCTCTAAACAAACCACATAAGGATCCACCAGTGTCATTGCATGTTTATTCTTTTCATGATCCACACCCAGTGTCATTGCATATGTGTTATTCTAAACAAACTACATAAGGATCCACCAGTGTCATTGCATGTCTGTTCTTTTCATGAACCACATAAGGATCCACCAGTGTCATTGCATGTCTGTTCTTTTCATGAACCACATAAGGATCCACCAGTGTCATTGCATGTCTGCTCTTTTCATGAACCACACCCAGTGTCATTGCATGTCTGTTCTTTTCATGAACCACACCCAGTGTCACTGCATGTTAGTTCTTTTCATGAACCACATAAGGATCTACCAGTGTCATTGCATGTGTGTTCTTCTAAACAAACCACATAAGGATCCACTAGTGTCATTGCATGTCTGTTCTTTTCATTAACCACACCCAGTGTCACTGCATATCAGTTCTTTTCATGAACCACATAAGGATCTACCAGTGTCATTGCATGTGTGTTCTTCTAAACAAACCACATAAGGATCCACTAGTATCATTGCATGTCCGTTCTTTTCATGACCCACACATAAGGATCCACTAGTGTCATTGCATGTGTGTTCTTTTCATGAACCACACCTAGTGTCATTGCATGTGTGTTCTTTTCATGAACCACAGCTAGAGTCATTGCATGTCTGTTGTTTTCAAGCACCACACCTAGTGTCATTGCATGTCTATTCTTTTCATGAACCACACCCAATGTCACTGTCTGTTCTTTTGATGGACCACATAAGGATCTATTAGTGTCATTGGATGTGTGTTCTTCTCATGAACCACACGTGGATCCACCGGTGCCATTGCATGTATGTTCCTCTAAACAAACCAAATAAGGATCCACCAGTGTCATTGCATGTCTGTTCTTTTCATGAACCACACCCAGTGTCATTGCATGTGTGTTCTTCTAAACAAACCACATAAGGATCCACCAGTGTTATTACATGTCTATTATTTTCATGAACCACACCCGGTGTCATTGCATGTGTGTTCTTCTAAACAAACCACATAAGTCATTGCATGTCTGTCCTTTTCATGAACCACACCCGGTGTCATTGCATGTGTGTTCCTCTAGACATACCACATAAGGATCCACCGGTGTCATTGCATGTCTGTTCCTCTACACAAACCACATTAGGATCCACCAGTGTCATTGGATGTGTGTTCTTCTCATTAACCACACATGGATCCACCGGTGTCATTGCATGCTTGTTCCTCTAAACAAACCACATAAGGATCCACCAGTGTCATTGCATGTCTGTTCTTTTCATGAACCACACCTAGTGTCATTGCATGTGTGTTCTTCTAAACAAACCACATAAGGATCCACCAGTGTCATTGCATGTCTGTTCTTTTCATGAACCACACAAGGATCTACCAGTGTCATTGGATGTGTGTTCTTCTGATGAACCACATAAGGATCTACCAGTGTCATTGGATGTGTGTTCTTCTCATGAACCACATGTGGATCCACCGGTGTCATTGCATGTCTGTTCCTCTAAACAAACCACATAAGGATCCATAAGTTTCATTGCATGTCTGTTCTTTTCATGAACCACACCCAGTGTCATTGCATGTGTGTTCTTCTAAACAAACCACATAAGGATCCACCAGTGTCATTGCATGTCTGTTTTTTTCATGAATCGCACCTGGTGTCATTGCATGTCTGTTCTTTTCATGGACCATAGCTAGAGTCATTGCATGTCTGTCACTTCCATAAACCACATTTGGATCCACCCAGTGTCATTGGATGTGTGTTCTTCTCATGAACCACACATGGATCCACCAGTGTCATTGCATGTCTATTCCTCTAAACAAACAAAATAAGGATACACCAGTGTCATTGCATGTCTGTTCTTTTTATGAACCACACCTAGTGTCATTGCATGCGTGTTCTTTTCATTAACCACAACTAGAGTCATTGAATGTGTGTTACTTCCATAAACCACCCATGGATCCACCGATGTCATTGCATGTCTGTTCTTTTCATGAACCACACCCAGTGTCACCGCATGTCAGTTCTTTTCATGAACTACATGTGGATCCACCGGTGTCATTGGATGTGTGTTCTTCTCATGGACCACACATCAGGATCCACCGGTGCCATTGCATGTATGTTCCTCTAAACAAACCACATAAGGATCCACCAGTGTTATTGCATGTCTGTTCTTTTCATGAACCACACCCAGTGACATTGCATGTGTGTTCTTCTAAACAAACCACATAAGGATCCACCAGTGTCATTGCATG
This sequence comes from Avena eriantha, assembly GCA_910589775.1. NCBI lineage: Eukaryota > Viridiplantae > Streptophyta > Magnoliopsida > Poales > Poaceae > Avena > Avena eriantha. The sequence goes on from OU342740.1 coordinate 447,445,628, forward strand.
TCTGTTCTTTTCATGAACCACATTGGATCCACCAGTGTCACTGCATGTTAGTTCTTTTCATGAACCACATAAGGATCCACCAGTGTCATTGCATGTCTGTTATTTTCATGAACCACATAAGGATCCACCGGTGTCATTGCATCTCTGTTCTTTTCATGAACCACACCCAGTGTCATTACATGTCTGTTCTTTTCATGAACCACACCCAGTGTCACTGCATGTTAGTTCTTTTCATGAACCACATAAGGATCTACCAGTGTCATTGCATGCGTGTTCTTCTAAACAAACCACATAAGGATCCACTAGTGTCATTGCATGTCTGTTCTTTTCATGAACCACACATAAGGATCCACCAGTGTCATTGCATGTCTGTTCTTTTCATGAACCACACCCAGTGTCATTGCATGTGTGTTCTTTTCATGAATGACAGCTAGAGTCATTGCATGTCTGTTCCTCTAAACAAACCAAATACGGATCCACCAGTGTCATTGCATGTCTGTTCTTTTCATGGACCACACCCAGTGTCATTGCATGTGTGTTCTTTTCATGAATGACAGCTAGAGTCATTGCATGTTTGTTCCTCTAAACAAAGCAAATAAGGATCCACCAGTGTCATTGCATGTCTGCTCTTTTCATGAACCATACCCAGTGTCATTGCATGTGTGTTCTTCTAAACAAACCACATAAGGATCCACCAGTGTCATTGCATGTCTGTTCTTTTCATGAACCACACCCAGTGTCATTTCATGTGTGTTCTTCTAAACAAACCACACAAGTCATTGCATGTCTGTTCTTTTCATGAACCACACCCAGTGTCATTGCATGTGTGTTCCTCTAAACAAACCACATAAGGATCCACCAGTGTCATTGCATGTCTGTTCTTTTCATGAACCACACAAAGATCTACCATTGTCATTGGATGTGTGTTCTTCTCATGAACCATATAAGGATCTACTAGTGTCATTGGATGTGTGTTCTTCTGATGAACCACATGTGGATCCACCGGTGTCATTGGATGTTTGTTCCTCTAAACAAACCACATAAGGATCCACAACTGTCATTGCATGTCTGTTATTTTCATGAACCACACCGAGTGTCACCGCGTGTCAGTTCTTTTCATGAACCACATAAGTATCCACCTAGTGTCATTGGATGTGTGTTCTTCTCATGAACCACACGTGGATCCACCAGTGTCTTTGCATGTATGTTCCTCTAAACAAACCACATAAGGATCCACCAGTGTCATTGCATGTCTGTTCTTTTCATTAACCACACCTAGTGTCATTGCATGTGTGTTCTTCTAAACAAACCACATAAGGATCCACCAGTGTCATTGCATGTCTGTTATTTCATGAACCACACCCGGTGTGATTGCATGTGTTTTTTTTCATGAACCATAGCTAGAGTCATTGCATGTCTGTTACTTCCATAAACCACACATGGATCCACCCAGTGTCATTGGATGTGTGTTCTTCTCATGAACCACACATGGATCCACCGGTGTCATTGCATGTCTGTTCCTCTAAACAAACCACATAAGGATCCACAAGTGTCATTGCATGTCTGTCCTTTTCATGAACCACACCCAGTGTCATTGCATGCGTGTTCTTTTCATTATCCACAGCTAGAGTCATTGAATGTCTGTTACTTCCATAAACCACACATGGATCCACCGATGTCATTGCCTGTTTGTTCTTTTCATGAACCACACCCACTGTCACCGCATGTCAGTTCTTTTCATGAACCACATAAGGATCCACCCAGTGTCATTGGATGTGTGTTCTTCTCATGAACCACACATAAGGATCCACCGGTGCCATTGCATGTATGTTCCTCTAAACAAACCACATAAGGATCCACTAGTGTCATTGCATGTCTGTTCTTTTCATGAACCACACCCAGTGTTATTGCATGTGTGTTCTTCTAAACAAACCACATAAGGATCCACCAGTGTCATTGCATGTTTGTTCTTTTCATGAACCACAGCCAGTGTCATTGCATGTGTGTTCTTCTAAACAAACCACATAAGGATCCACCAGTGTTATTAAATGTCTATTATTTTCATGAACCACACCCGGTGTCATTGCATGTGTGTTCTTCTAAATAAACCACATAAGTCATTGCACACTACAAGAGAAAAGAGTTTTTGTGACAAATCACTATCGTCTCCGAAAATGACATTTCCGTCACTAAGTACTCCCTTGTGACGAAAACGTGGCATCACCAGGGTCGTCACGGAAGCTCCATCACAGATTCTTTTATAGTGACGGAATACAAATTTTTGTCACGCAAGATTGAGCTTCGGTGACGGTCCTTCCGGCGTCACCTAAGATAGGTTATCCATGATGGACCTTCTACGTCACTTAAAATAGGAAAATTTGTCACCGTTTAGGATATTCGTTGACGAAATATGCCGTCACGGAAGATTTATGGCGTCACGAGGATTCTGGCAGGTGGGACCTGCAATGCTGACGTGGCAGCTGGTAGGTGGGTCCCACCATGATGACGTGGCATTTGACAGGTGCGTCTGACGATGTTGACATGGCAGCTGGCAGGTGGGTCCGACGATGATGACGTGGCAGCTGGCAGGTTGGTCCGACAATGCTGACGTGGCAGCTGGCAGGTGGGTCCGATGATGATGACGTGGCAGCTGGTAGGTGGGTCCCACCATGATGACATGGCATCTGATAGGTGGGGCCAATGCGATGACGTGTCACCTTCGTGTGGGGCCCGCGGAGATGACATGGCAGCTGGCAGGTGGGTCCAGCGATGCTGACGTGGCAGCATGTAGGTGGGGCCTTCAACGATGATGTGGTGTCTACATGTGGGGCCTGCGATGATGACGTGTCATTTTTTGGGCCGGTCCATTCGGAACTGCTTTGTGGGCCGGGAGGAATGTGACGCCGTCACCAATTTTTTTGCACGGACAAATTTGATAAAAAATTGAAATTCCACGCAAATTACGAAACAAAATTAAATGGAAGCAAATATTTGAAATGGCAGGAAATTTATAGATATGAATTGTATCACACGCAAACTTTAAAATTCTGGTAGACTAAAACTGTTGTATCAATCTCGAATGACTAAAGGAATAAAAAAACAATGTTTCGGCCCACCTGGCCCATTAGCACGCAGAGATTTTTGGCCCAAGTCACGGGGACTGGGACAGGGAGTTCTGCGACATCCTCAACAGGTAACTAAGCATGTCATCCATTTCCTTCTGCCTCTTCTCAAATGCTAGACGATTCGCTTCACTGGACTTTTTCACTGCTTCAAGTTCATCATCCTGCTTCTTTCTCATCTCTTCAAATTTCCTTTCCTGCTCTTGCATCTGTTCCTCCATCTCGCGTTGAACCCTTTCAGCTGCATTCAACGAATCTTGCTCCTGACTTGATAACTCTTCTTCTAAATCACGGATGCGCCCAGCTGAGACGCTAGACCACTTGGAAGCAGATGAAACTCCGATGCTGGAAAGGAAAGTAATTGATCTTGAATTGTTCTGGTCTCTCAGGACTTCTTCAACAATCTCCAGATCAGTTTTGGGAATCCAATCTTCTGGGTGTGGTCCCATTTTCTGAAGCACCATCTCAGTCTACAATAGGATAAAAAATAGCAAGTCCAGAGTTAGAAGAAATCAAATAATTAGACAAACTAATGAGAAATGCGTAACACATAAAGTAATTTACTTAAATAAGCTTCTGCTAATTTCTGGGACATCATACCATCCTTGTTAGTGTGGCTTTCTTTAAAGAAAGCAATCAGGGAGGTATCGACGTCCTCGGTCTTCTGAGATTTCTACAAGAATTATGACACGATGAATTATAAGTGTGTATGGCATGTTCACAAAAAGAAGTAGGTGTTGCATCTGAAGAGTTCGAATACTCATAAGTGCATGGTAATGTGCAACAAAGCTTTTTGAGCCAGTGGTGTGTTTCTTCGTCACAGCATCTCTGTTCTTCTTGTTACTCTCGCAGATTGCCTATGTACAGATGCATGAATTTAGTATTCCATAGTACAGTAGTATGTCTGCGATAGATGTAGCTGAAACAACCTCGTGTACCTTGTAGTGCTCATCATGCCATATATAAAGAAGCTTTGCCCAGATTTCCTCGTCTACCTCTTTTGGTTTCAACAATAAAGCTTGCTCGCGGGTTAGATCTTTAACATCGTTCCAATAGACCTTTTTCAGCCTCCAACGTTGTTGGCGAATACCTTTCTGTAAAATGTCGGTGCAAATGTCTTTGCCAAGGTCACCACTGCTGTCCATTGCAAATTTTCCCTGCAGATAACATGGAACACAAATTCATATCAGCATCGAATGACAGAATTGTTAAAAAATAATCCACGAATGAGACATTTTATATGGAAAATGAATAAGAGGTTAACGGACTTACAGTTATAGACTTAATGGTTTCCGGAATAGTATCTTTCAGACGACCTTCCTTGTCACCATACTGCTTCCAGTGGGTTGCCAGTGGCATCTTGCTGCGTATGTGAATGCCACACTCTGAACTCAGTTTTGCTGCTTGCACAGGATCAGTGGGTCTCCTCATGCCAGGAGTGAAGTTGATCTGCATCATAGCCCCTCCATTCCTTCTAGACCACTCATGTACCCCATGCCCCATAGTAGGTTTGCGTACATTACGCTTTTCCTTTAGAGCACCTGTGTCTACAATTGCAACTGAAACCAGTGACAAAACGAGAGTCAAGACTTCAATTGACAATTTTGCAACTAAACCTATGAATAAATTGTAAGACGTGCTGTCAATACCTTCCTGTTCGCTGCGGACAAGTACATTCTCCTCAGGTGAGTTGCTGCCTCTAGAGGTTTGAATTAGCATGGGCGAGGATTCATTTCCATTAGTACCCCCTTCCCTAGCTTTCTGGGTAGGGGTCTCTGTTTCACCATCATCTTGAGTCTCTGCATTTGCTGCTGACCTTGTTACAACATTTGGAGGCACAAAGGTTTTTGAGCGCTTCTACTTCTTTTCTTTTGTAGAACCTTCCGTTACCTACATTTTAATAGATCAAGCCATAAATATTAAAGCAATCTGTACATATCCTACATGTGAAGGTAGGAGAATGCTGCATTTCTTCACCTTAGAGGAAGATTTAACAACATCATGGTCCTCTTCATCCGGAACAAACACATCATCATCAGTGGGCTCGTCGGCAGGATCGGGTTCATAATTAGGGTCCTCGGTGATATCCTTCTCCTGTGGCTGTGCCTCTTTCCGTGTTGTCACTGCCACCAGTTTCTTAGCAGTACCAAACACAAATTCACGCGCCATCACCGTGAAATCCTCCATTGTCTTGCCATGTTCAATAGCATTCTGCTTCAGTGCTTCAGACATACGAGACACATTCTCCTCCATCACTTGTTTCCTAACATTTTGATATGCGCCTGCTGTTTTGACTTGAGTAACTGAAAACAATCAAGCAAAGGCAAGTCATGATCATACTCATTAGTACAAACAGAGTAGACAAGATCATTAAAGCAAAAATTATGTGATCCATACTGTAAAATTAACATGCTCACAAAACATTATTCTATTGCCTCCAAATCTCGTATTGTCATTCAGTTAACTTTCTAAACGCTACGGTCAACAAGTTCAGTTAAGTGTCAGGTTCAGTGTATTAGGTATCAAGTTGTTCAGTTGCGTCAGTTAAGATGCCAACAGCAGGGTTTATCCAACAAGTTGTGCCCTATTACCTGAACCATTATGTAGGAACAGAAACCTAAATCTAACACATAATTATAAGATCGGATCATAGGGTGTCATGCTCAACACATTCATGGCATCTGGAACCATGATCTATGAAATTAAAACCCAAGACAAGCACATTGTCGAAGGATTCGGATCATAGGGTGTCACGTTCAACATGTGCTAGGCATCTCGAACCATGTCTATGATCTAAAACCTAGATCTTGCACATAAGCTGCATCATCTTGAACAATGATCTACACATGTTGATCTACTAGAACTCATGCTTGAATGATCTAGAAAGAGGCATAGACCTAGGGCGGCAGAAAAATGACCTGGGCGTTTACGCTTTTTCTTCGGTGTCGGTGGTAGCACATTCCGGCGTGGTGTGCTGCTTCGAAGACTGCCGGACATGTCGCCTGCCACAGAGGGGAAATCCGCCGGCAACCAACACCTTGCTTGACGGATCTGGGGTCGAGGAAAGTGGCGATGGGGTTCTAGGTGGGCGGTGAACAAGGAACGAAATTAGGGGATGGGTATGCGGGAGGTGGGGGCACGCCGTTTTTAAAGTGCCGTGGGGGCGGCAAATTGTTAGCGCCAAAATAGGTGGGCGGGTGGAAAAAAAAAGAGGTGGGAACGAAATTTTTCGGTACACAAGTGGAGGGAACGAAAACCATTCATTGTAAATTTGATTGGAAAAAACAGAGGGAACGGAATGGGAGGTTTACAAGCAGGGATTATCTCTAATTACATATTGTAATTAAATAAATCCTAACACATGCAACGGTTTAGGTTTTGCCACTACTTAGACCTCCCGTGCGGAATTTGTAATATGGTTTACAAGCCGGGATTATCTCTAATTCATTGTACTATAAATTTCTTTGGCCATGAACCATATTAAATTATTTGAATAAGTCATTTGTTTATATATGAAAAGGAAAACAAAATATGTTCATTCACGTACAAAAGTTGGATTACTGAGCAAACAATACCATTAGTTTCCTTCATTCCACAACTCCAACTTGAAAGCTGAAGCACAATATCACTTAAACAAGTAAACCTCATTGATTCGAAAAAGAAATAGAAGAGCACAATTATTTCACATATTAGATATGTAGCCAGCAAAGTTTTCTAACATCCACCAAAAGGTAGGTGATCTCATTAGACTTTACACCCAGAAACTCAGCAGATAGTTTTGCAACTAGGAACAGGGGCGGATCTGCTTGGTCACACCCTGATGCACATGCAACAGGGTAGAAAAACCATTTTTAGTCTTACATATTAGACTTAAGCATAGTGTATCAGGAAAACTTAAACAGAGTGCATCAGGGTAAGTTTAATCCTAGATCCTCTTCCTAGTCTAGGAAGAGGTAGACATGGAAATCTGATAGGGTTAGGACACGGTCTGGACGTCCGTACTAGCCCTCTGACATCTCCTCCTCCTTGACGGGCATGGTCTGTGTGTCCCTGTCACTGCCACTGCCATCATCGTCGCTGTCATCATCGCTGCTGGTGGCGTACAACCGGCGGGAGAGCCTACCACCGTAGATTGTGACGACCAGCTCCCTGTTGCCAGCATAGTAGTCGAACGCTAGGATGCTGGCTAGCGAAATAGTGTAGCACTTAACGAACTTGGGCCAGCCCCAGCGGAGGTACAAGCGGCCGTCTCGATGATCGAAATACATCTCCACATCGAAGGTCAGCCTGCTGTTACGCTCCCGGACGCGCACAGTGTTGGGCTGGTCGCCGCTGATGTAATCTTTGAAAGCATGGCAGAGGGAGAGCTTGTCCCACTTGTCCTCGTGAAGGATGCGGATGAACATAAAGTTGGGGTTCGGATACAGCGGCAGATGGGGTGGTGGAGACGGTGAAAGCGGCGGCGACGGCGATGGCGATGGCGATGGCGACAGAGAAGTGGCCCTGCCCTTGCCGTTGCCCCTGCCCGTACGACGGCGCCTCTTCTTGACAACGCGCGTTGCCGGCGTACCACTACAACAGATGTGATTATATATGACGCTCATTCTATGACGATTCATCAAAAAAGTCAGGGATTCATCTAAATTGTGATGTTTTTTCATAAAACATGACGTTTTTTTTACTAAATCGTCATTGAATGTGCATCACAGATAATCACATTTCTTGTAGTGTACGCGTCTGTCCTTCACGTCCCCTTCTCGCCGTCGCCTTGGCACCCCTGAGCATGGACACCGGCGTAGGCGACAAATCATTTATTCTTCTAAATATGAAGACGAAACACTCTCGGTTACGCCACCCTTCTGAATGCGCTTTCTTCGAGTATATGAGAACAGCTTATCCCTCTTCTAGATCTGTTTTCCGTACGAAACACTTCCACCCATCTGGATCGAAGAAGAGGCGATCATCCTTTTCTATCTTGAAGTCGATGGGGGTGATCTCCTCTTTAGGAAGACACACTCTAGTTGAGCCTCCCTCACAGATTTGTAGAGCATTAACAACCTTCTTAGGCAATTTCTGATCAATACAAAACAAGATATATAAGTTAGTAAGTCGATGTCATAAACCACATAGACAAATTGCATACACGCATGGCAACAAAAAAGAATTAAAAGAAAGTTATATGAATGTACCATGTGGTACAGCTTAAGATTCGTTTTGGTCAAGTGGGTTACGAATGGCAACTCGACAATTTTGCCCATGTTCGATTGAAGTTCTAGCAGATGCTCTTGCTCACTCTCAGTAAGCCGGCATCTTTGGGCGATGAGTGGTCCGAGATCACGCATCTGCGAAGATGCTCCTGCCATGTTAAAGAATGGGCTACGCATACAAATTTAGCACACATTAACAAATGGTAAAAGTGTAGGAAACACATTATAGGTATTACAGCGTCACAGCAACGTATTTCATCACAACAATACAAATATTGTTTCTGCAAATACTTCCAAGTTATTTCAATGCTACAAGCACTAGTCATAGCATAGGAAAGCTCCAGACTCCTATTTTGTCAGATATAAGTTCTCTAAGAACTACCTTTGCTGTGTTGGATTTTAGAAACATCGTAAGTACTACATTAGTTCTTGCCATATATAGTAGCTAGATGGCCGATCTTTTTTGGGAGTCTAGGAAGTTTAGGCCTATTTCTTATAGAAATAGATCATAGCTAGTAATTATGTTCTGTTTTAGCACCAGAATATAATGCTTCAGCGATTTAGCACATCAGAGATGGCAAGTTAGTGTAGGTTCTTCCATTCCCGATGTTGTGGTTGCATGTGGTACAGCTGACCCCAAAACTGTCCCTCTATGCATCATATGGTTGTACTTTCTTGGCATGTGTTTTTGGTTGATTGTCTTTCATGCTCTGGACCTTGCTTACTGTGAGTTGTCTCCTTGCAACAAGGAAAACAGCCAGGTGGTATTTTCTACACATGAACATCCATCGATAATTCCGGCATCGACAATTTCTTAAGACATGTCATGCCTAACTAATTTATCATCTATATATGTGTGTGTCCAAACAAGTTCCATTTTTCATATCAAGATGTAGCTAGCTAAACTTGTTATGTTTTATGGAGAGAATGAATGTGATCTGGTCATCTTGGTCATGGCAGAATGATGCATTATTGTGCACCAAGGAAATGGACCACCACCAAACTTCACTTTGAATCTCTGGCTTGTCAGTATTGTACATTAGATTTACTTTTTCATGCCTGATGTGCTAAGTTATAGCTATAGTGTATTCCTACCTATTAGGAAAACATTTATTCACAAGTGTTATCTGTTCCTCATCCTTGGCTAAGATTTTCAAGAAGTGGCACATGTTCTAACATGTTCTAGTTTCTCTTATTTGCAGGCACACAACGATGCAACTTCCTATAAGTACAAGGTTATCAAGTATTGGGATATAATTAGCACACTTTACTCAAGGGATCGAGCTACTGAGCGGGATCTAGGACTGCAGCTGAAAGCCGTGCGGAAATGGCGGACGAGAACGCTAACAATGACAACATCATTGATCAAGCTGTGTTGATATAATGAGCAGACAATTGTATTTGTGGATACATTGATCTTTATTCATGTTGTAGTTGATTTTTATTTTGAAAATATCATATTTTATTTACATTATGTAATTGAATTTTGAAGCCAAATGTGTTGTTGATTTCACAATTGGCTTAAAATGGCAGCCAAACAGAAGCTGTAAATCATTTCATTTCAGAATTCCAGGTGGCAGCCAAACATAAAAATTCATTAAGGAATTTAAATTCCATCCAAATGAAGTGACATGGGGATTTCATTTCAACCAAATGAAATGAATGCATAGGAGCCAAACGAGCCCTAATATATTTTCCTACACATGCATTGTAGAGTTCAGACCTTATGCAATGTTTCCTTCCAGTAGTGTTTGATTCATGGGATTGTAATGTGCAGGAATTATTCCAGTAGGTACACTAGTGTATTTTCATGGGAAATCTAGCTTCAGCACATAGCTCGTGGAAAACCCTACTGGACAAACAATGCAGACATGATTTCAGTGGGCAGCACAAGTAAATCCAACATGATTGGGCTCACCTTCAGCGCGGAGCAAGGTTGCGGAGATGCGGTCAACGCCGACAGGCCGGCATCGCGGTGGTGTGGCCGAAGTCGATGCGGACGAGCACATCGTTACGGGCGACAGATGCGTTGCAGAGATGCGCGGCGGCGTGGCTATGGAGAAGCACGGTGGCGGGGTTGCAGAAATACGGTCGTCGGTGGCTGGACGATCCTGACGGAGGCGATGCGGACGGCCATGGCGGTGCGGAGATGCGGCTGCGATGCGGAGATGCGGATGGAGAGGAGCAGTTTGGGGAGAGTACGAGAAGGGGCTAGGATATCTACAGGAATAGATTTTTCCCCAATTAGGTAAACTATTATTTGTACTAACATTGGTGCATGTTGGACCCACTTGTACTAACATTGGTGCATGTGGGACCCACTTATCAATGTTTAAAATAGCGGGCTATTTGATTTAGCGGCCCCGATTTTAAAAGCTATCAAAAGATATAGCGGAGCTATAACGCGCTATGCCCATTTAGCGGGTTTGCTAAATAATGATTTTTTTTAAAAGAGCAGTACATATTGGTATATATATCAATAATTTACCAATATTTGACAGTTTTACAGATCAATGCTCTGATCAACTCACTTATAACAGGTTTGACAGTGCATAGTGCATATTACATAGTAAAATTTGAAACAGAGCCACTTATACTAGCATTGGTGCATGTGGGACCCAATGGCATCTGTGGTTCCTGTTTGGCTCAGTTTGGGCAAAATTTGACCCTAATGACACATGTGGGTCCAGTTACACTAGCATCGGTGCATGCGCATACCGATGGAATCTGTGGTTATAGTCTGAGTGAGTTTGGGCAAAAGATTGACTGAAATTGTGCTTAAGTTGACCCGGATGACACACGTGGGTCCACATACACTAGCATTGGTGCATGTGGTCCCAATGGCATCTGTGGGTTCTATGTTGACTCATATCGCCGCAAAAGTTGACCCTGATGACACATGTGGGTCCACTTAGCTAACATTGGTGCATGTGGGACCCTATGGCATATGTGGGTCTAGTTTGACTAAGATTGGGCTTAAGCTGACCCTGATGACACATGTGGGCCCACATAGCTAGCAGCAGTGCATGGGGGACCCTATGGCATCTGTTGGTCCAATTTGACTAAGATTGGGCTTAATTTGACCCTGATGACACATGTTGGCCCACATAGCTAGCAGCGGTGCATGTGGGACCCTATGGCATCTGTGGGTCCAGTTTTTCTAAGATTGGGCTTAAGTTGACCTTGATGACACATGAGGGCCCACGTAGCTAGCAGCGGTGCATGTGGGACCCTATGACATCTGTGGGTCCAGTTTGACTAAGATTGGGCTTAAGTTGACCTTGATGACACACGTGGGCCCAGTTTGACTAAGATTGGGCTTAATTTGACCCTGATTACACACGTGGGTCCAATTTGACTAAGATTGGGCTTAAGTTGACCCTGATGACACATGTGGGCCCACATAGCTCGCAGCGGTGCATGTGGGACCCTATGGCATCTGTGGGTCCAGTTTGACTAAGATTGGGCTTAAGTTGACCCTGATGACACACATGGGTCTAGTTTGACTAAGATTGGGCTTAAGTTGACCCTGGTGACACACGTGGGTCCACATACACTAGCATTGGGGCATGTGGGCCCAATGGCATCTATGGGTTCTATGTTGACTCATATCGCCGCAAAAGTTTACCCTGACGAGACATGTGGGTCCACTTAGCTAACATTGGTGCATGTGGGACCCTATGGCATATGTGGGTATAGTTTGACTAAGATTGGGCTTAAGCTGACCCTGATGACACATGTGGGCTCACATAGCTAGTAGCGGTGCATGTGAGACCCTATGGCATCTGTGGGTCCAATTTGACTAAGACTGGGGTTAAGTTGACCCCGATGACACATGTGGGACCACTTACACTAGCAATGGTGCATGTGGGACCTAATGGCATATGTGGTTTCAGTTTGACTGAGATTGGGCAAAAGTTGATCCCGATGACAAATGTGGGTCCAATAACACTAGCTTAAAATAACTTTGTAACGCTTGTGTTTACAATTCTAGACTTTCATCAAGGCAAGTTTATATCTGTTGACAATCATATTCCTTTGAACTAGTATAGCCAGTGCACAAACACAACTGAACACACATATAACATTACATAGATATGTTTTCTAGCTCACGGTACTTTAAGAAACAAGCATACTAAAGTAGTTCAACTTAGAAAGTAAACAACAATAAAGTACCACGATTTGTACTACATAAACAACATACAACATCACGAATATAACTGGCTATAGTCCAGTAACGTGCATTAATTCCAGCCGGTGGCGTTGGAGGCGGTGGGGTCGGTGGCTTTGTCGCCCCAGGCAGTGGTGGTGGTGTCGCCCCAGCCAGCGGTGGTGGTGTTGCCCCAGCCAGTGGTGTCGTTCTGCTCGCCGTCCTGGTCATCTTCGCCTACTTCCCGTTTGCGTTTGGCGACATGCACCACCTCTCCATCCGCCTCTTCCGCTCCCTAGACCGCCTGCTGCTCTTCCCAAATCGGCCCCGCCTGTTCCCTTTCAGCCTGCTGTGTTGCATCATCTTGCTCGTCATCTGCATCACTCTGGTCTGCAGCAGCTGCCGCCTCGGCCGCAGCTTTTGCCGCCTCAGCTTCTGCCGCCTTGGCCTTAGCTGCTGCCGCCTTTTCTGCTACATTAATTGCAGCCTTGCAAGTCCCCCGGTCTAGCCCGTCCCTTGCGGTAATGAGCCTACGATACAGCTCGTAGGAAATATACCCGTCTCTTGCTGCATACTCTAGGTTCATCGCGGAAAGTGGCTTGTTCTCCCATACTTCGTGGCCGTCGTCCGGGAGTGCCTTGCAATTCCCGAGATCTCTGTCAATGATGATCACTGTTAGAGATAACATCCCGTCCTTGTCATACGGCTGATTCCAATGGAACCGTTGTTCGGTCTTAAACATATCTTGGATGTCGATGTGGTACTGTTCTGGAATGGTGATATCCTCATGTGCAAGCTTCTCTTTATCACTCCTGATGTCCACGCTAGCGAAAGTGATCCCCTTTTCCTGAAGGAACTCTGCCAGTTTCGGACAAGGCTCCCTTCTCCTGCAGTATAAATGCAAATTAAGACATAAAAATAATTTGGATGATGTACAATTATTTGATGATAATGTTAAACAAGGTAATTGCATAACCGTACCATTAGGCCATGTACAACACCCACAGATCATGCATAATACTTGAACTAACATGTCTAAGTATTTGAAATAAATGAGTGCAAGCAATGTATTTGCATTGGCTAATTATACATGATCTCAAATGGAAAATAAAAATATGCACATAACCAGTTTCAGACAAGGCTCCCTTCTCCTGCAGTATAGATGCAAACTATGACATGAGAATAATTTGGATGATGTACAATTATCTGATGACAACATTGAACAACGAAATTACGAAACTGTGCTATTAGTCCATGTACAACGCCCATAGATCATGCATAATACTTGATCTAACAAAATCCACAAGGACTTAAACCTATAGGAATTAATAATGCACATAGGAAAAATTTCTAAGGATCAAAATCCTCCAAAATTCATATTAGATTCCTTTGAATCAAACAAGCCCTGCATCAAAGGAGGCCTGATATGAAAACGTTCGTACAGGGTACAATCCTATGAATCAAACATGTGCTGATGGAAAAAACATAGGGATTGAATCATGTACAAACCCATAGGAAATTATTTGAATCAAAGGAGGCCTGAAATAGAAATGCCCATCCTTAGTACGTATATTACCTGCAGTAGTGGAACACGAGGACAGTCTCCTTCAGGGCGATCTGGACGACGGCGAGCTTTTGTGACGGAGCTTCGTCCCGCCTATTCCTTGTGTACTCGAGGTCGAGTCCGAGGAACTTGTAAGTCTCTTTCTCGAGCAATTGCTCGAACTTCTCCAGCATGTGATTCAAGTAGTTCACATCGTTGGTGTACACCACCTCTATAATCTTCGTGCCATAGGCACAGATGGTCTTGATGTCAACCGTGGTTTTCCCGTCATCGAGGATGTCTCCATAGGGATCCATGGATGCTGAGTTCCCCGTCGTGTGGAGGAGGAAGACGCGAGAGGAAGAAGAACAGACGAGAAGCGGACGCGTTGCGGTTATTGTGGTGTTACGGCGGCGGTGGAGTCGAGGCGGAGGCTCCGTACATCAATGTAGTCAACCCGTTACGGTGTGATGCGGTTAGTGCGGTGCACTGCGATCAGTTTTGTTACGGTGCGACGCCTTTAGGAGTGGTGCGATGCAGTTATTGCGGTGCAGTGGGGTAAGTTTTAATTTGTTACGGTGCGACGTGTTTAGGTGTGGTGCATGCGATGCGGTTATTGCGGTGCAGCAGTGGGATCAGTTTTGTTACGATGCGACGCGTGTAGGTGTGGTGCGGTCCAGTCGTGGCTGCAAACTTTCAACAGTTGAACGCACGGGGCTTTCACAAATCCTCTGGTCGTGGCCGCAACTTAATTTCAAAATTGAACCCACGGCTTTCCTACAACTTTCAACTCAACTTTGACCTAAGCTTGTACAACACATAACTAATTCAAAATATCTGATAAAAATTTAAAACCTACACACTCATAAATTTTACGTGAACTAGTTGACACGAAATTTTTTAAACTTGAAACATTTCATTCTCATCAAAATAACAATCCCGCATATGAGCTTCCACATAAAATGTACCATGACTCACGTGGGTCCACATACACAAGCATTGGGGCAAGTGGGCCCAATAGCATATGTGGGTCCAGTTTGACTAATATTGGGCTTAAGTTGACCCTGATGACACATGTGGGCCCACATAGCTCGCAGCGGTGCATGTGGGACCCTATGGCATCTGTGGGTCCAGTTTGACTAAGATTGGGCTTAAGTTGACCCTGATGACACATGTGGGCCCACATAGCTAGCAGCGGTGCATGTGGGACCCTATGGCATCTGTGGGTCCAGTTTGACTAAGATTGGGCTTAAGTTGACCCTGATGACACACGTGGGTCCACATACACTAGCATTGGTGCATGTGGGCCCAATGGCATCTGTGGGTTCTATGTTGACTCATATCGCCGCAAAAGTTGACCCTGATGACACATGTGGGTCCACTTAGCTAACGTTGGTGCATGTGGGACCCTATGGCATCTGTGGGTCCAGTTTGACTAAGATTGGGCTTAAGTTAACCCTGATGACACATGTGGGCCCACATAGCTAGCATCGATGCATGTGGGACCCTATGGCATCTGTGGGTCCAGTTTGACTAAGATTGGGCTTAAGTTGACCCTGATGACAAATGTGGGCCCACATAGCTAGCAGCAAGTGTTTCCACGAAGCCGTGGATTTTTGCCCGGTTTCCATGTTTTGGCCGTTCGGTCCAACGTATCGCCCAGTTTTGGCATGTTTTGAGCGTAACCAACACACGCGAGACGCTAGTCGTGTTTTCCACGATGTCGGGCTGTTTTCCACGATGTCTCTCGGTTTCCACGTTTTGCCCGTTCAGTCCAACATATCGCCCAGATTTGGCCTGTTTTGAGCGTAACCGACACACGCGAGACGCTAGTCGTGTTTTCCACGATGTCGAGCACCAAGTGTTTCCGCTACTATATGCCAAGATACTTCCATGATGTTGAGGTACGTTCTTCCAGACTTGTTCAGTCTTTTGTTTCGCCAGGTTGTTATGGATTTTTTTTCCTTCTGGCAATGTTGTCATCTTGCTGCCTTGTTCGAATAGGAATGACCGAGTGGTAGCTTTTTAGATGCATGATGTTCAAACTCATGAACTTGGCTTGGTAAGTTACGAGTGGAACCCAAACATGTTCGTTGCAATTATCTCTCGATGCCTGGTCGGTCTTCTTGAAGTCTGGGGACTTTGTACTTTCATATGGACACAGTTCGTGTGGGAAGCCCGATTGCATCTAATATACTGCCAAGTGCCTTACGTAGCAGCTAAGTGCTTCTCGGTGGACTTGTATATGATATATCCCGGACTTGGAGCTTTTGTGGAAGCACTTGGCAATGTTGGGAGGCTTCACACCTATTCATGTAATATGCTGTGAGGTTGCTTTGCGTTGATAAGCCAAGTGCTTCTCGATGGTCTCGTATATGCTTTCTCCCGGACATGGTTCTATTGAGGTAGCACTTGGAAACATTGGGTGGCTTCTCACCTATTCATGTCATGTACCGCCAAGTGTTTTCCGTTGATCACAAAGTGCTTCTCGGTGAGCTTGTATATGCTTTCTCCCAGGACTTGGTGTTTTAGAGTTAGCACTTGGCAATGATGTTCGTCTTCATACCTATTTCATGTCATATACTGCCATCTGCTTTCAGTTGATAGACAAGTGCTTCTCGTTGGTCCTTGTATATGCTTTCTCGCAGACTTGGTAGCTTTTGAGGAAGCACTTGTCCAATGCTAGAAGTAATAGGTGTAGATCACAGAGGCACATGTGGGTCTAGTTAGCTAACATTGGTGCATGTGGGACCCTATGGCATCTGTTGGTCCAGTTTAGACTAAGATTGGGCTTAAGTTGACCCTGATGACACACGTGGGTCTAGTTTGACTAAAATTGTGCTTAAGTTGACCCTGATGACACACGTGGGTCCACATACACTAGCATTGGTGCATGTGGGCCCAATGCATCTATGGGT